>JAGSMZ010000041.1:0-600000 GCA_029286645.1 Papilio protenor | reverse complement strand
ATGTATTTGGTCTAACTTTAATGTAAATATACAATTATATTATGTAAATACATAGATAAGAGAATTGTCGAGTACGACTGCGTAGTAAATCTCACTAATATTATAAATGCGAAAGTTTAGACGGATGGATGTTTGTTAGAGTTTGTAGCATAAACTGCTGAACAGATCTCCATGTTTCCACAAATGTATTGGATAGTCTGGAAGTACACAGGCTACTTGCTTTTGTTTTTCTTAATTCCACGCAGACGGAGTCGCGGGCGAACGCTAGTGCTAGTATAATTAGTGTCTAGTTGACTCTTTATATTGCTGCTTGCCTGGTATTTTTTTTCTATCTTTACGCTTTTTCCTGTTATAGTGTAAGCAGTGATATAATTTGGTCGAAATCCACTCTCGAATCGAATTAAAAGATATGTTGATAAAATTCAGTTTCATTTGTATAGTCTGATAATCTATATTTCTATATCTATACTAATGTTATAAAGAGGAGTTGTATTTTTGTATGTATTGAAATAACTCAAAACTACTGGACCGATTTCAAACATTTTTTCACCATTAAAAAGCTACGTTATCTAACATAGGCTATGTTTTTTATTATTTTTTAATTTAACGCGGGCGAAGTGGTGAGCAACAGCTAGTTATTACTTAAAATTGTTTTTCCTTAAGCTATAATTACCAATAATTTGTAAGCCAATTAGGCCAGTAATATTTGTTCAGTCGATATCGTGTCGTTCACGTCACGCTATCGTTGATGTTAAAACAATTATTTGAACTTGAGGAGCTGACTATACATTCATATAAAAAAGTGCTCAAAATTCACAATATGTCGATTTCATTTCGTTAGATTGTAAACTGTTGAGGGTAGAATTAATTATTGTCTCGTCAGTTTACAAACTAACTGATTTAATTACGGATTATGTAAGGAATTTAATATTTTTGTACCAGGCGTTCATAAACATAGCTTATCTTTTTCTAGGTTATATGACTCGTTGTTTGTTTTAAAAGTCAATATTGTCAAGTGACGCTAATTTTACCAAACTAATGTTTGTATTGGAATTTCTTTTGTTTTGATAGATTAGGCAAAGTTAATCTATTGGTTTAAGCCATGTTCAGTTCTAACTGAAGAGTCGAACTGTTCAGTTAAATATTGTATTCGACCATACATACCAGTGATATATCTTTGTCTCTCTTTTATCAAAGCGAATGAAAAGGATAGATGTATTACAAAGCGATTTATTTGAGAACTGACGTAGGTGATTCATGACACGTGTAAGAATTGGCAGATATCCAATGCGTTATATAGGTATAGAAAATACGACCTTAAAGTATGCGAGATAAGGGTTAAAATGTATATTTTTGGATGAAATTAAGACGTAAATGTACTTACAATAAAATATTATTAAAACCTATTCATGTTCCTTTCATAAAACGTGAGAGATGAATTCTTTCACACTTTTCTGATCTGTTTAAATGGGTAGGTCGCATCTGTATACTAAGTTTTATAACCTGTCTATTTGTAGAGGTCAGTGATATCTGTCTCGCTTACTTCGTAATTAAGGGCGTACGCGTATTGAGTCACGTATGCGCCCTTCACCAGTTTCAGTTTGTTTGCACTGATTAACTGCGTATTGGTATCTCTTAACGGGTTATGTTTTCCTGGTACTTTGGTTTTGTTTGCCTTTTGTTATGTATTTTTAGACTTATTCCATTTATGCTGGGTTTCTGAAGTTTCCATTTAATTTATCATTACCTAGTTATTCATTGCTAAGTTAAATTATTTTTCAGCGAAGTTAAACTCAAGTTAGTTCGGAAACATTTCATGAAGTTTACGAACTAAAAACTAACGAATGGTTAAATGTAGCGAAATCGGCTATTAGACGAAATTGACATAAAAAGTAAACTATGTGACAAGATGACAAGGATGGTGCTAATGACAAATCGTAATTTAGTGTCACATGACCGGTTAGAGAAGGTAAGTAAAAGGTTAGCATGGTATGGGCATGTTATGAGGAGGGATGAATCGCATGTTACAAGGAGAACGTTAGTTATGAGTGTACACCGGTAGAGGTAGACATGGAAAGAGATGGCATGCGTGAAAGGTGACATGATGAAGAAGGGAGTGACTGAGATGACGTATGATAGAGTTATGTGGAGGACAAAAACCTGTTGCGCCAACCCTACGGGAGTAGGATAAGGGGATGATGATGATGATGATGATGAACTATGTACATGAAATGCGTTTCATAACTACGTAACTTGAGTTTTACTCCTTTAACTTAGTTCAACCTAACACTAATAATTCACTAGGTAAATAAAATAAATGCAAACTTCAGCAACCCAGCATATCCATTTGGTTAGATAAGTTTTTGTTAATACGGAAGATTTTCCTCGAGTAAAAAATAAGATATTTCATTCATAACATTGTAGAAGAAAAAGTTTGACGACCTGCTCAAAGTCACGGAGGCGTACGCACGCGCTTGTTTATCTGCCAGACATCACGTATCTATATCTATACTAATATAATAAAGCGTAAACACACACTACTTCGAGGTGTAGGATGTCAGCAATTACAGCATATTTTTTAATAATTCTTTTTTAATAAAAAGCCCTATACTTACGATACGCTTTAGGCTATATATTTTCACGCTATTAAACTTAGGGGGTAAATAAATTGGAAATAAATCTTCATGTGGGAAAGGGACCATAAACTACAAGCTGCCAACATTAATTAAGCAATGTTATAGTAATTTTGACATTTGCTATTGATAATTTGACAAATGTAAACAAAAAAAAGTTTTTATAATTTCATGCGGATGAAGCCGCAAGGGTACAGCTAGTTTTTTTTATATACTGAACTGATATATCGTTAAAGTATTACGTAGTGTTTATGGTCTCCTGGTACTTTTGTGTTTAAATAGGTGAGGTGAAAACTAGGAGAGGTTTTCTTCATACGTCTGGTGTCCTGGTTCTTTAGATTTAATGTCCTAGCAGTTTATGCGATCCTGGTACTTTTTGCTAGAAATGGCATATTTTCGCATAATTATTTAGAACAATGCCGTATCGGAATTATAACTGGAAGGTGCATGCGGGATTATATCGACTTTTTTTTACTAGCTTTAGCACGCGACTCCGTCCGCGTTGAGTAAAAAAAACAAAAGTAAGTAGCCTATGTGTTCTTCTAGACTATGCTCTACATCTATGCCAAATTTCATCAAGATCCGTTAAGCCGTTTAGGCTACAAACTCTAACAAACATCCATCCATCTATCTAATCTTTCGCATTTATAATATTAGTAAGATTAGTAAGATTTCCGCGCTGAGTTTGTAATCGACTTTTTTAAGCCCTTAAGGCCGGTTTCCCAGCTATATTCAACTGTAGGTTAGAGTTTTTGGATTAACAATTTCATGAAATTCGTTTCTGAACTACCTAACTAGTCTTACTCCGTTGAAACTTAGGTAAAGACTGATTCACGAGGTAATGATAAAATAACAGGGAACTTCAGAAACCTAGCATAAGATCCAATTAAATTATTTTTGTTAAATTAGAAAAAATTAGGGTAATTGATGACAAAATGTAGAAGTTGTTTTTTCACTGGTTTCTACTAGATAGAACTAATCATACTGATATTATAAATGTGAAAGTTTGGATGGATGGATGGAAGGATGTTTGTAGCCTAAACGGCTGAACAGATCTGGATGAAATTTGGCATAGATGTAGAGGGTAGTCTGGAAGAACACATAGGCTACTTTCTTTGTTTTTATTAATACCACGCGGTCGGAATCGCGGGTGGAAGCTAGTTTTATGAATATTACTACCGGGTTATTTGCCTGATTAAAGCGAAGAATCACTTAGTAAGTTAATGTGATGTAGGTGTACCTCAAGGTTTACGCCTAGGCATAATATATTGTAATAAATTAAATGTTATACCATTCTGTCTTCTGCTTTCCTGGTATTATTAACTGGTTTCATCTAGGTAATATAACCACAAAATATACAAATAAATAAAATCTTACTTCTTACTATAAATGCAAAAGTTTAGATGGATGGATGTTTGTTAGAGTTTGTAGTCTAAACTGCTGAACGGAACTGGATGTTTGATGTAGAGGATAGTCTGGAATAGGCAACTTTTTTCACGTGAAGTCGCGGGTGAAAGCTAGTTTTACTAATATTATAAATGCTAAAGTTTAGATGGATGGATGGATGTTTGTTAGAGTTTGTAGCCTAAACGGCTGAACGAATTTCAATGAAATTTGGTATAGATGTAGAGGATAGTCTGAAAGAACACATAGGCTAATCACTTTTGTTTTATTTAATTCGACGCGGACGGAGTCGCGGGCGAAAGCAAGTAAATTATAAAGGAGTTATACAGAAAGCAGTGTTGATTACATGTCTATACTAATATTATAAAGAGGAAAGATTTGAATTTTGGTATGTATTCGATTCACGTAAAATATACCAGGCCGATTTCATAAATTCTTTCACTATTAGAAAGGTAATTTAACTGTGAGTAACATAGGCTATATTTTTCAAATTTACACGCGGGAAGTCGCGAGCAACAGCTAGTTTATGATAAAAAAAACACTTAGATATCCATAATATCAATCAACGGTTATAGAGTTTAAACACGTTTGTAACTAAAAATGTAGAAATAAATGTATTCTATGACACTCAGTGATAACGTAGTTTTTTAATGGTGAGTTTACGAAATCGAGCCAGTAGTTTTTGAGTTATTTCAATACAAACAATAATGCAAAAATCTTTCCTCTTTATAATATTAGTATAGATTTAGATTGAGATTGTAACTAACTTTTTACCGCGAATTCGAGCGTAACTAAAAATGTAGAAATAAATGTATTCTATGACACTCAGTGATAACGTAGTTTTTTAATGGTGAGTTTACGAAATCGAGCCAGTAGTTTTTGAGTTATTTCAATACAAACAATAATGCAAAAATCTTTCCTCTTTATAATATTAGTATAGATTTAGATTGAGATTGTAACTAACTTTTTACCGCGAATTCGAGCGTAACTAAAAATGTAGAAATAAATGTATTCTATGACACTCAGTGATAACGTAGTTTTTTAATGGTGAGTTTACGAAATCGAGCCAGTAGTTTTTGAGTTATTTCAATACAAACAATAATGCAAAAATCTTTCCTCTTTATAATATTAGTATAGATTTAGATTGAGATTGTAACTAACTTTTTACCGCGAATTCGAGCGTAACTAAAAATGTAGAAATAAATGTATTCTATGACACTCAGTGATAACGTAGTTTTTTAATGGTGAGTTTACGAAATCGAGCCAGTAGTTTTTGAGTTATTTCAATACAAACAATAATGCAAAAATCTTTCCTCTTTATAATATTAGTATAGATTTAGATTGAGATTGTAACTAACTTTTTACCGCGAATTCGAGCGTAACTAAAAATGTAGAAATAAATGTATTCTATGACACTCAGTGATAACGTAGTTTTTTAATGGTGAGTTTACGAAATCGAGCCAGTAGTTTTTGAGTTATTTCAATACAAACAATAATGCAAAAATCTTTCCTCTTTATAATATTAGTATAGATTTAGATTGAGATTGTAACTAACTTTTTACCGCGAATTCGAGCGTAACTAAAAATGTAGAAATAAATGTATTCTATGACACTCACTGATAACGTAGCTTTTTAATGGTGAGTTTACGAAATCGAGCCAGTAGTTTTTGAGTTATTTCAATACAAACAATAATGCAAAAATCTTTCCTCTTTATAATATTAGTATAGATTTAGATTGAGATTGTAACTAACTTTTTACCGCGAATTCGAGCGTAACTAAAAATGTAGAAATAAATGTATTCTATGACACTCAGTGATAACGTAGTTTTTTAATGGTGAAAGAATATTTTAAATAGGCCCAGTAGTTTTTGAGTTTTTTCGTTACATATAAAAATAGAAATCTATCTCCTTAATAACAACTTAATAAGACAAATAGTCGATCTAATATATTAATATTAGGTGATACATAAATTATATTATTAACAAAGGTTTTAAGTGTAAATCGTATGAAATATCGATGTTGTTTGTAACGAATCAAACACGATATTTGTGCATCCAATCACAATTTATACGTCATACAACTTGCTATAAGAAACTAAAAAAGATGTAAAATGAACTTTATTCGTATGGAATAAGGTTTAAATTAATTTTAATTCAACGTAGGTCGATAATCTGCGCCCACGCAATACCGACAGCGCGCTTTTGTTTACGCGTGCGTTCTAAATTTAAAAACTTTTCAGTCTTGTTCTGACGCTCGTAGTGTGAAGACGTGTTTGGGCGTCTGATTAAATTGTTATTGACAGTGTTTTGCGCAGTTTGTTGTTAATAATGGAGTCGAAGAGTTTAGTGGATGATAATGTTGATGGTAAATATTTTTGTGTTTGTGACTCATTGTGTAGTTTATTTGTTAACGTACTGGTTTGTTTACATTGGTTTATCTAGATTGTTTGGTGTTTGTAGCTTTAATGCAGTGTTTTTGTTTAAATTTATAACTAGCTTTTGCCCGCGACTACGTCCGCGTGAAATTTGAAATTTCATTTACGTTCGCTCTTTTTTTCAACCTATTACCAGAAGTATTAACTTAGTAGTAATCTACGTAACAGAAATCTACCGATGCAAGATTCCAAATTTCTAAGCCCGGTAGCTTGTGAGTTGATTTTTCGGTTACCCTTATTGTTTGTGTTCGCGATATCTTCTAAACTATTAGTCCAATTTAAATACTGTAAAGGACAATTTTATTCTACATTAAATTCTCCTGACAACAAACGCATTTATTTTGATAAGGATTAATATTGAAAGCAATAAAAGAACGGCGCAAAAAGAGCCCGTGGGTTTTTACTCCTTACTTTAGTATTATAAATGCGAAAGTTTGTTTGTTTGTTAGTAGATATCTAAACGGCTGGACCGATCTTCATGAAATTTGGCATAGATGTGGAGCATAGTCTGGAAGAACACATAGGCTATTTAATCATTCTTTTAAATCCACAAAGGCAACAGTTTGTAACTCTATAAAGAATTTTCTCTTGTTTATTTACAGAGAAGAAAAGCGGGCACACCTTTGACTAAACTAACGCACAACTGTTGTGTGATTGTCGATTGTTTCGTAGCCAACTGTTTAGTTGCCAACTAATTGAGTAGCCATATAAGCTCATAGGAATCTAAGCGAGACTAAACAGTTGTGAGATAGTTTAGTCCAAGGTGTGCACACGCTCTTACTATGTAGGTTTTTAATTAGTTTTTTAGGGTGGTTTCACACTTTTAAATATTTATTTCTGATGTTATCTCTCGTGTGTATAAAATCCGGTTTTTTAGTTAAGAAGTTTTTGTCATGTGATTTCTAAATGGATAACATAAAAGTATTTTTATTTTAAAACTTGTGTATTTGAATATATTATGAAAGTGTTTTTGTTAGTTGTTTATAGATTTTTTGACCGACTTCCCAAAAGAAGGAGGTACTCAATTCGTCTGTATGTTTTTTTTATGTGTGTTACGGGATAACTCCGCCGCTAGTGGACCGATTTTTTTTTTATAATATTAGTATGAGTATGATTAGTATGATGTTACTAACAGATAAATTATCTTTCTAATGGAGAAAGGATTTTTAAAATCGGCCCAGTAGTTTTTTTAGGGTGGTTTCACTCTTTTAAATATTTATTTCTGATGTTATCTCTCGTGTGTATAAAATCCGGTTTTTTAGTTAAGAAGTTTTTTGTCATGTGATTTCTAAATGGATAAAATAAAAGTATTTTTATTTTAAAACTTGTGTATTTGAATATATTATGAAAGTGTTTTTGTTAGTTGTTTATCGATTTTTTGACCGACTTCCCAAAAGAAGGAGGTACTCAATTCGTCTGTATGTTTTTTTTTATGTGGGTTACGGGATAACTCCGCCGCTAGTGGACCGATTTTTTAAGAGAATGTTTTTACTGTAGATTTTTTTTTATAATATTAGTATGAGTATGATTAGTATGATGTTACTAACAGATAAATTATCTTTCTAATGGAGAAAGGATTTTTAAAATCGGCCCAGTAGTTTTTACGTGAATCAAATACATACAAAAATACAAATCTTTCCTGTTTATAATATTAGTATGAGTATGATTAGTATGATGTTACTAACAGATAAATTATCTTTCTAATGGAGAAAGGATTTTTAAAATCGGCCCAGTAGTTTTTACGTGAATCAAATACATACAAAAATACAAATCTTTCCTGTTTATAATATTAGTATGAGTATGATTAGTATGATGTTACTAACAGATAAATTATCTTTCTAATGGAGAAAGGATTTTTAAAATCGGCCCAGTAGTTTTTACGTGAATCAAATACATACAAAAATACAAATCTTTCCTGTTTATAATATTAGTATGAGTATGATTAGTATGATGTTACTAACAGATAAATTATCTTTCTAATGGAGAAAGGATTTTTAAAATCGGCCCAGTAGTTTTTACGTGAATCAAATACATACAAAAATACAAATCTTTCCTGTTTATAATATTAGTATAGATAGCCTATGTTACTCACTGATAACGTAGCTTTTTAATAGTAATATAATGTTTGAAATCAGTAGTTTTTGAGTTTTTTCAATACATAAATACAAATCTTTCCTCTTTATAATATTAGTACAGATTAGATACGAAATGAGTATATTAGAGGAAGTTTGAGTAGCCCCAGTGGTAGAGAAGGTAAGGAGTAAAAGGTTAGCATGAGGGCATGTTATGAGAGATGAATCGCATGTAACAAGGACGTTAGTTATGAGTACGCCGGTAGAGGTAGACAGAAAGAGATTTATTGTGTGAAAGGTGATGAAGAAGGGAGTGACTGAAGACAGGCGTGAAATGGAAGCAATTCCGTGTTTCGTCTGATGAGTGTGGTGCCGGAGGCCTAATTTAAGTCCCTCCCTTTACCACCCTTTTCTTATAAGGAGAGGATGGGAAGGGGAAGTGGATTTGACGGTGGAGGAGATGCATAGGAAGGGGAAATATCCTCTTTATGTGCGTCTCCTCCGTCGATTAAGGGTAGGCAACGCACTGCAATTGCGGGTGTCTATGGGCAGCGGTCGCTTCGCCATTTTGGCGGATTCAGGTGGCCGGTTGCTCGTTTGCCACCTTATGTTATAAAAAAAATGCTGAGATGTCGGATGATAGAGTTATTTGGAGGACGACACGTGATGACCCTACGGGAGTAGGATAAGGGGGAGTTTTAGATGATTATGTCGATCCAGTTAAATAAATGTTTGAGCTCTACCTACCCCTTTGGGTTGCGGGCTTGATTGTACTATTATGTTTATCGTAAATGCTTTATACTTATAAGTTGATATAAGTTATAATATTTATCTGTACATCTGGTATTTATAAGTGTAATTTATTACTCGGCATGTATTTGTATGGTTCATACAATTGTTATGTCGCCGTCAAATTGATAATGTAGTCATTTTAAATTATGTCTAAATTAATGTTACTTTTATTTATATCATGTTTAAGTTTGATGTCGACTTGAAATGATTTTTTATTCCAAATTTTTTTTTAGATATTTTAAATAATTTCTCTTTGTACTTTTTAGTTTAACAAATGTTCAATATTTTTGGACAATTGAAAATTTTCTGTCAGTTTTTATAGAACTAGTCATATTTGAAATTGACGTATTTCTAAATTTGTCAGCGACAGATACAAATCGCACCGGAAATCCGTCATTTTGTCTCGGTTGGTTTATTTTTATAACATCGTTGTATGAGATCACATAACCAGACCACATATGTTTAGGTGTGGTCAGAGACAAAAGATTTTATACTAGGAATTCATAATTTATAGTTACTAATACTCATGTGGTTACTTGACGGTTTCAACCTGGGAATCTTACTTCTTACTAATATTGTAAATGCGAAAGTTTAGATGGATGGATGTTTGTTAGGGTTTGCCTAAACGGAACGGATCTTGGTGAAATTTGGTATAGATGTAGAGTCTGGAAGAACACATAGGCTACTTACTTTTGTTTTTGAAATTCCACGCGGACGGAGTCGCGGGCCAAAGCAAATCATGCAAAAGTTAACACATATAAATCATGTTGCTCTAAAAATGTAAACCAACAATTAAAAACATAACTAACGTACGCAAAGAAATTAGCTCCATATATTTACGCGAATTTGCAAGGATTTTATCTTCCTGGTTAGACAAAGATGAGTACGTCTTTATGATTTATGTACCCCTGGTACTTTTGTGCGGTTCACACTTGTCCAGTACAGTTGGACAGTTGGGCCAGTCATTGTACTCACTGGCACTAGTTAGGGAGCATACTGTGCCAGTGGACAGTCCAGTTGTAGGCTAGTGACCTTTAATGGCCAAGTGTGAACCGCCCATATCCCATTGCCATCTTGTATGAACAGCAGATTGTATGGATTGGTGAAACTTATATCTGTCTCTCTTTCTCTTAGAGAATTCTGTGTTTAATTGAACAATTGATTGTATGGAATGGTGAAACTTATGTCTGTCTCTCTCTCTCTTACAGAATCCTGGGTTGAATTGAACTCTGGCGGTGGATTGGCCGCGATGGAGAATGAGTATATCCGTCTGTTGAGAGAAGCGCAGAGAGAGAGTCGAGACTCTTCAGTGCGTCACTCGAGAGCTTCCAGTGTTAAGGGCAGGTGAGATACTATACGGTTATGTGCGCCTGGTACTTTGCCGAGACATTCACTGAGTAATTTGTTTAAAAACTTGTTTATTATGTAAATATCTTAAAAAATATTATTTTATAAATCCTACTTCTTACTAAAATACAAAGTTTAGATGGATGGATGTTTGTTGTGAGTTTGTAGCCTAAATGGCTGAACGGATTTCGATGAAATTTGGAAGAACACATAGACTACTTAGTTTTGTTTTTCTTTAATTACACGCGGTCGGAGTCGCGGACGAAAGCTAGTAATATAAATGCGAAAGTATATATGGATGGATGTTTGTTAGAGTTTGTAGCCTAAACGGCTTACCGGATGTGGATGAAATTTGACATAGACGTATAGGATAGCCTGAAGAACAAGTCTACTTAGTTTATTTTTCTTTAATTGTTTAGTCTCGCTTTGATTCCTAGCTTATATGGAGGTACACTAGTCGATGTTTAGTTGTGCTAAACTGTTGAAGGCTACAAAACAATCGCACAACAGTTGTGTGATAGTTTAGTCAAAGGTACGGTCGTTGTAACTAAATATTCTTAACAAAAAACCTATTGTAACATATCAAGTGATAACACCTTGACCTTAAAACCTGGAAGCGTAACGATGTTAGGGTTGTCAGTTGCGTTAAAAATAGTAGGAATTAGCTGTTGCTCCCGACTTCGCCCGCGTTAAATTATAAAATAATAAAAAATACAACCTATGCTACTCACTGCTAACGTAGCTTTCTAATGAAAGAATGTTTGAAATCGGCCCAATAGTTTTTGTTAATTCAATACATACAAAAATACAAATATTTCCTCTTTATAATTTTAGTATAGACAAGCTGTTCCACGCATTAAGATTAAAAAGTAGTCTATAATATGCCCGTCTATGTCAGCTACCCTTCAGTGAAAGTCCAGTCGAAATCGGCCCAGCTGTTTTGGAGATTACCCGGAACAAACGCGGCTTGCGGACAGACAGACAGACAAAAAAAAATGCGATTTTCGTTATCAGCAACGCAATTACATCATCTTCCCGAAATGTGGAATTTTTCTCTTGATATTACAAACAGACACTCCAATTTTATTATGTGTATAGACATAGATGTGTATGTAGAGTACTGATAATTTTAGTGGTTTCTGATGTAAATACACTTTCCTATTAGTATTAGAAGTGCGAAGTCGGGGCGGATCGCTAGTAGGGTACTTACCCGTCTATTATAGTAAATTTAATACTTTGTGATAACCCTAAGATGACCTTGGTAATACTATATTGTGACTGATATAATATGGACCAGTGGTCAAAGTATCGTGGTTACTGTATTGTACTAGATATCTTACTAATATTATAAATGCGAAAGTTTAGATGGATGGATGTTTGTTAGAGTTTGTAGCCTAAACTGCTGAACGGATTTCAATAAAATTTGGTATAGATGTAGAGGATAGTCTGGAAGAACACGTAGGCTACTTACTTATGTTTTTATTTTAATTCCGCGCGGACGGAGTCGCGGGCGTTAGCTAGCAATTTATAAAGTTTGTGTCTATATTACAACTAGCTTTCGCTTGTGACGTCTGCATGGTATTAAAACAAAAGAAAGTTGCTTATGTGTTCTTCCAACATATGCTTTACATCTATGCCAGATTTCATCGAAATCCGTTCAGCCGTTTAGGCTATAAACTCTAACAAACATCCATCCATCTAAACTTTCGCATTTATAATATTACTAGCTTTCGCCCGCGACTCCGTCTGCGAGGAATTAAAAAAAACAAAAGTGAGTAGCCCATGTGTCCTTCCAGACTATCCTCTATATCTATACTTCTATACTATTATAATAAAGCGTAAACACACACTTCTTTGTTGCCTAAGATGTCAGCAATTACAGCATATTTTTGAATAATTCTTTTTTTAATAAAAAGCCCTACACTTACGTCATGCTTTAGACTATATATTTTCACGCCATTAAACTTAGGGGGTAAATATTTTGGATAAAAACCCTAATGTGGGAAAGAGACCATAAGTTGCTGCCAACATCAAGAAAGAAAGATTGTTAAGGTTTGTCATGTCATGTCATTTTGACATTTGCTATTGATAATTTGACAAATGTAAACAATAAAATAAAGTTTTTACAATTTCATGCGGGTGAATCCGCACGCGAACAGCTAGTCTATACTAAATTTCGTTGAAATGCGTTGAGGCTACAAAATTTAAACATCTGTCTTATCTAAACTTTCGCAATAATATTAGTAAGGATGTGAAAGTTTAGATGTATGTTTGTTAATTTGTATCCTAAACTGCTGAATCTCGATGATTGTCATACATGTAGTGATAGTCTGGAACATTTAGGCTACTTACTTTCGTTTTTTTTTGTTAATTCAATGCAGACGGAGTCGCAGGCGAAAGCTAGTTAACTATTTATCTTAAGTCTCCCTTGAATATTTTTTTTATATATCAGCGTTATGTGTGACTATCGAGTTTGTCTCATGTTTTAGTGGTCGGGTTGTAAATTTTTTGTTTATTGTTCACAGCCCGAAGTCACCTCCAAACAGTCCCAACTTGGAACCGTCTACGGAAGACGAGCTGAAGGGTGTCTATATTAATTGCTGGAGGGTAAGTTTTCACAAAAAAAATATATAGGTGAACAAAATTTTTTTTTTTTTACTACTACCCTCCTTGAAGAATAAAAATATAAAAAAAAAAAATCCTAAAGTAACTTGAAGAGATCTTTCGTTTTTTTTTTTTTTTACAGAAAACCCAAAAATATAAAAAAAACTTCGAATGTAGAACTAAAAAAAAATCCTAAAGTAACTTGAAGAGATCTTTCGTTTTTTTTTTTTTTTTTTTTTTTTTTTTTTTTTTTTTTTTTAAAAAAAAATCCTAAAGTAACTTGAAGAGATCTTTCGTTTTTTTTGTTAATTCAATGCAGACGGAGTCGCAGGCGAAAGCTAGTTAACTATTTATCTTAAGTCTCCCTTGAATATTTTTTTTATATATCAGCGTTATGTGTGACTATCGAGTTTGTCTCATGTTTTAGTGGTCGGGTTGTAAATTTTTTGTTTATTGTTCACAGCCCGAAGTCACCTCCAAACAGTCCCAACTTGGAACCGTCTACGGAAGACGAGCTGAAGGGTGTCTATATTAATTGCTGGAGGGTAAGTTTTCACAAAAAAAAAATATAGGTGAACAAAATTTTTTCACTGGTACTTTCTCTGAAAGGTACTATATCAGTCAAGTTTAAATTTCATCAAAATTTGTTAATCCATCCAAACTTTAGCATTTATTATATTAGTATAGATTTATTATTATTATATTTGTTAGTATTTTCCTGAAATAAGTGGTAGTGCCCGCTTTAACATCTTAGCACTGCAGGGCCGGCACGCCCGGTGTAATACCACGACCACACAGAAGACAGGCGTGAAATGGAAGCAATTCCGTGTTTCGTCTGATGAGTGTGGTGCCGGAGGCCTAATTTAAGTCCCTTTCCCTTGCCACCCTTTTCTTATAAGGAGAGGATGGGAAGGGGAAGTGGATTTGACGGTGGAGGAGATGCATAGGAAGGGGAAATATCCTCTTTATGTGCGTCTCCTCCTCCGTCGGATAAGGGTAGGCAACGCATCTGCAATCGCGGATGTCTATGGGCAGCGGTCGCTTCGCCATTTTGGCGGATTCAGGTAGCCGCTTGCTCGTTTGCCACCTTATGTTATATAAAAAAAAAATCCTAAAGTAACTTGAAGAGATCTTTCGTTTTTTTTTTTTTTTTTTTTTTTTTTTTTACAGAAAACCCAAAAATATAAAAAAAACTTAACTCCTAAAGTAACTTGAAGAGATCTTTCGTTTTTTTTTTTTTTTTTTTTTTTTTTTTTTTTTTTTTTTTTTTACGACTACCCTCCCCCCCTAAAAATATAAAAAAAACTTAACTCCTAAAGTAACTTGAAGAGATCTTTCGTTTTTTTTTTTTTTTTTTTTTTTTTTTTTTTTTTTTTTTTTTTTTTTTTTTTTTTTTTTTTTTTTTTTTACGACTACCCTCCCCCCCTAAAAATATAAAAACCGATTTGATTAATAAAGTAACTTGAAAACTATAATTTTTCGTTAAAAAATTTGATCACACGTTGATAAGTATTCTCTTTGTAATAATTTTTTTTTTTTACAGAAAACCTAAAAATATAAAAAAAAGATTTAATTCCTAGTCTAACTTGAAAATATTACTTTTTTTTAAATAAAATTATTACACTGATTAGTCTTCTCTTAGGAGGAAATCATTTTTTTTACTACTACCCTCCTTGAAGAATAAAGATATAAAAAAACTTAACTCCTAAAGTAACTTGAAGAGGATAGTTTTTCGTAAAAAATAATTATAAAGCTTTGATAGTATTCTCTTAGGACTTTTTAGTACTTTCCACCTAGATCATAGGTTGTATAGAAAAACATCGTTTCCAGGGATTGGCGCTTCAAACATCCTCAAAGCGCTCGAGGTCCACCTTCAGCCACCTCCTCCATTGAGGTCTTGGAGCAGCAGATGGTGGTGCCGGTGATGCAACAGGTAAAGTGTGTATTTACTAGCTTTCGCCAGTGACTTCGTGTGTGGGAATTTAAAAAAAAATATATCCTGTTTGTCCCAACTATCCTTACATGTATGACAATCATCGAGTTCAGTTTAGGATACAAACTATAACAGACATATAATATAAACTTTCACATTTTTAATATTAGTAAGATAGTAATTTTGTGTAGAGCTGTTGCTCGCGACTTTACGCGAAATTATATATAAAATATAGCCAATGTTACTCAGTGATAACATAGCTTTTTAACGGTGAAGAAATTTTTGAAATCGGCCCAGTATTTTTTACGTGAAACGAATACATACAAAAACACAAATCTTTCCTATTTTTATTAGTATAGATAAATGTATTTTAATTCAATATGTATGTGTTTAGAGTCACTGTCTGTCAGTGCGTCGTACTTGCCTGTTCAGTCGCGGCGCGGTCGCGGCTGTCCTTGTTACTAATATAGTGTCGTTGTTACTCGGCGCTGGGATTGGGTGAGTAGAATAACAACACTACACGATAACAGCTACACTACACAATAACAGCAACACTACACAATAACAGCAACACTACACAATAACAGCAACACTACACAATAACAGCAACACTACATAATAACAGCAACACTACACAATAATAGGAACACTACACATAACAACAACACTACACAATAACAGCAACACTATACAATAATAGCAACACTACACAACAACAGCAACACACACAATAACAGCACACTACACAACAACAGCACACTACACAACAACAGCACACTACACAATAACAGCACCACTACACAATAACAGCACACTACACAACAACAGCAACACTACACACAACAGCAACACTACAACAATAACAGCAAACACTACACAAAACAGCAACACTAGACAATAACAGCAAACACTACACAATAACAGCACACTACACAATAATAGGAACACTACACAATAATAGGAACACTACACAATAACAGCAAACACTACACAAAACAGCAACACTACAACAATAACAGCAACACTACCACAATAACAGCACACTACACAACACAGCAACACTACACACAACAGCAACACTACCACAATAACAGCAACCACTACACAATAACAGCAACCACTACACAATAACGCAACACTACACAACACAGCAACACTACCACAATAACAGCAACCACTACACAATAACAGCAACCACTACACAACAACAGCACACTACACAACACAGCAACACTACCACAATAACAGCAACACTACCACAATAACAGCAACCACTACACAATAACGCAACACTACACATAACAACAACACTACACAATAACAGCAACACTACCACAATAACAGCAACACTACACACAACAGCAACACTACCACAATAACAGCACACTACACAACACAGCAACACTACCACAATAACAGCACACTACACAACACAGCAACACTACCACAATAACAGCAACACTACCACAATAACAGCAACACTACCACAATAACAGCAACCACTACACAATAACAGCAACACTACACAACAACAGCAACACTACACAATAACAGCAACACTACACAACAACAGCAACACTACACAATAACAGCAACACTACACAATAACAGCAACACTACACAATAACAGCAACACTACACAATAACAGCAACACTACACAACAACAGCAACACTACACAACAACAGCAACACTACACAATAACAGCAACACTACACAACAACAACAACGCTACACAATAACAGCAACACTACACAACAACAACAACGCTACACAATAACAGCAACACTACACAATAACAGCAACACTACACAACAACAGCAACACTACATAATAACAGCAACGATTCGAAGTTTGTAGATAACAAGTCAAGTGCTTAAACCACTGAGCAACCGACGCTCTTATATTACACTTACTAAAATACGTAAAAAACTTAGTTCCATATTTTTTATCGCTATATATCATAGGGAGGGTTTTCATTATACTAGCTTTTGTCCGCGACTCCATCCGCGTGTAATTTTAAAAAAAAGTAAGTAGTCTACGTGTTAGACTATCTTCTACATTTACAATCATAGAGATCCGTTCAGTTTAGGATACAAACAAACAAACATCTAAACATTCACATTAATATTGATTACAGTTTTTTTTATTTTTTTTCTAGTATGTGGCTCAGCAAGAGAGGTATCCTTCCTCATAGACTTATAATACTGAACTAGAGTTCAAAAGACTGAAAGTTTGGGGAAAATAATGTCCCAAAGTGATTGCACCTTGCGGCTAAAGATAACTGGAATCGCTTACAGGACTCTTAGAGCACACCTTTGACTAAACTATCGCACGACAGTTGTGCGATAGTTTAGTCAATTCAACTGTTTAGTTACACTAAACATCGAGTATTGTACCTCTATGCAACGAATCAAAGCAAGACTAAACAGTTGTGCGATAGTTTAGTCAAAGGTGCGCTCTTAGATAAGAAACTCAATATTATTGTATCGAATATAATATTATTAAGATTTATTTACAAATGTAACAGTCGAAATCAATATTTCATGAGAGATTTTCGTTCATTTCTATGATTAACTTAACCTTGTAAACAAAAAAATCGCAAAAAAACCCGCCAAACAAACAAAATACACAAAAAATGTACTCGAAAATAAAAAAAATGTTTTAGAATTGGGAAAAACATTACCCTTTTGTCAGTAGGTTAAAAAAAATCAATCGCTCGTTAAACATTTAAAAAAAAACTAAAACAAGATGGAATATTGATTTCGGCTTTTGGTTTTATGTTAGTCATTTATAGTCTATGCCATATATCTATTGGTTTCTAATGTCTATGGAAATAAAAAAATATGCACCAAATGTGATATGGCGTGATAGAATTTAGTTTATTTATAGTATTTATATATAGATATGTAATTATATTGCACAATAATAAAGTACAATTTCATAAAAAAACAACAAAACCTCAATAACTAAGTAAATAAACCCATCTTTGTGTTTCTATGGCTTAAAAAAAAAACTAAAACAAGATGGAATATTGATTTCGGCTTTTGGTTTTATGTTAGTCATTTATAGTCTATGCCATATATCTATTGGTTTCTAATGTCTATGGAAATAAAAAAAATGTTTTAATTAATCTATGACTGAATTCTTTAAAAAAAAATCTGGCTCAATTGGTCTTTGTCTTAAAAATGAAAATTGTCTGTTTTTTATTCTTTGAATTGTCTATGGTTGTATTGTTCTTTGGCCAAAAATCAATCTGTCACTTTGTTATTGGCGGTTTTTGTGTGCACTGAAAATTTTTTAGCCGTTAAGGATTTTAATCTTTAGAGTTAGTTTTGATATAAATAATTAGAAATAATCTTGTTTATTTGAATATGATATTATCATCAACTTGCCCTTATCCCTTATGGAGGGTCGGCACAGTATGTGCTGCTCCATACATCTCTATCAGTCATATCTGAATCCACTCCTTTCTTAAGCATATCCTCTTTCACACAATCCATACTTTCTTCGGTCTTCCTCTTCCTTTGTAGCAATCCACATTCATTCATATAGAAAAAAAAAGAAATAGTATAATATAGATCTACAAATAAATCGGTTACTTTTTATCTAAATAAATTGGTTCTTAAAATCAAGTAAACAAAATTGATTTTATACTCCAATATTTAAAAAGCTTAAGTAGAATCGACAATCGAAAAAAACGTATTATCTTATATTAAAATTCCTTGTGTAAAATTAAGGGTTATTCCCAACCGTCACCCAGCTCTGTCCCCACGTGGAGACAGATGAGAATAAGTGTCATTCGTCCCACCTTGTGCGACGACGACGGTTGGAACTTATTTTATTTCATAACGGTTCCAGTCACCTTGGTGATAGTGGGACTAAAAGGTGGGACGGATGAAACTTTTTATTCTCACACTAGCTGTTCGCGTGCGGATTCATCCGCGTGTAATTATAAAAACTTTATTTTACTGTTTGCATCTGTCAAATTATCAATACCAAATGTCAAAATGACATGACATGACAAAACTTAGCAATCTTTCTTGATGTTGGCAGCAACTTATGGTCTCTTTCCCACATTAGGGTCTTTATCCAAAATATTTACCCCCTAAGTTTAATGGCATGAAAATATATAGCCTAAAGCGTGACGCAAGTGTAGGGCTTTTTATTAAAAAAAGAATTATTCAAAAATATGCTGTAGTTGCTGACATCTTAGGCAACAAAGAAGTGTGTGTTTACGCTTTATTATATTAGTATAGAAGTATAGATGGGGACAGAGCGGGATGACGGTTGGGTATAATCCAAAATTATTTTTAAAAAAGGAAATATCGTATTCAAATAATACAAGACGTAGTTTTTTGTATATCAACTATTTAATAGCATTTGGGCACTTTGGTAGTTTTCATAACCTAAAAATTGCTCAAATTAACTTCCGAATTGAGTTTTTTTTAACAATTGAACGCATCTTTAGCGATGACATTTTATCTGTCATTTTTAGATGACGTTTAACTACTTTTAACCTCTAAAAAATAGAAAATAGATTTAAATGCAACAAATTTGCTTTTAATGAAAAAGGTCTTTTAAATTTATGAAAAAAGTAAATAAAGTTACGAAAATAATGTGAATCTTTTTAAGTCTCTGTGTTAATTTCAAAGTTGGATAAAATGACGTTGCTTTGTGCAAAAATCGTTATCGTAATAATTTTTCTACATTTTCGCACTATCACTATTTCAATATATTTAATAAATAAAACAAAACGTAAAATGTCTTTAAAAATATGCAAAAAACTGACTACTTTTTAACGGTAGAAATATGAATCTAAAATAAAATATTTTTATACATTTCCAAATGATGTAGGGAAATACTTTTTGGGTTTTCAAGGTCATATTTAAAATGACATCTGTGCCTCATTTGGATAGATATTTTAAAAAACTATGAATTCCAAAATATTTATTATAACCTAAAAATTTAAACATAGTTTGTCTAAATAAGTTAGATTAGTTTGACAATTCATGTCAATTCATGTGACATTTTAGTAGGGATGGGTTGTGTAAAATCAAGCATGAATCTTATCGATTTTCGATTTTTATTCTTATGGAAGTTGGAATCGATAGATTCATAGTTATAACTTATTAATTAAAAAAAAACACTGTTTAGTCAAATTAATAATGACCTGCAGAACCATTACAAATAATGAGAGTGAATAAATATTTATTACTACTACAGCCTGTAATCGAATTGGATTTCGCTATTATTTCTGTCATCGCTAAATTCTCTACACTATAATCAATACTAGAATTGTCCTCTAAATTAGTTAATAAGAAAATAATAATTTTATTTAAGTTTGATAAATATTTAAACCGAATATCGATAGTTCATAATTGTTCGCTGCGTGTTTCGTCACTACGATACCTGTCTATTAAGTACTTGCCTTCATACAAATTGAATTCGATATTTCATATACATTTATCAAACTAATCTATCTTATTTAGACACACTATAGGACTTAGTTGTTAAGTTTAATTTTGTTTATAATATCGGGTAAGTTACGGAAGTTGTTTTTAAGTTTAATTCGCTAGATGTCATTTTTTATCTGTTTCGGCGGGAATCGCTTCGAAAATGACATTTTTTTTTATGTTTTTAAAAATGTACATGTAAACTTGGTTGAGATTTTTTTTTAATTGTAACTAAAATATAAGCATTGGAATAAACATTTGAAACAAATGAGTTTTAATTTTTTTTTCTCTTTAGATTATTTGTAGAAGCGATTTCTGTGACTTTTGTAAAATGTCGGAAGATATCCTTTCTAGAAAATGTTCTCCAAATGACTGTTTCTGTTGTTTTCGTTTTATATCTGTAATATTAAAAACTGCAATATTGCCATCTCTTTCAACGTATAAGTGAGATAGACAATTGACATCTCCGATATTGTTTTTTTTCAATGTAACCATTTATTGTAAGGCTTTTAAGAATAAATACGCATTTTTTATCAAATCTTGTTTGATTTCTAAATTTAATTCTTCACAGATATGTGCATCACGATGTTTTCCTTCATAACGTTGGGTAAATTATGTACATATGAAATTAGAAAAATCGAAAATCACTGGTACAGCGAGATTCGAACCCTAGACTTGTAGACATTGAACATATCTACGACTAAGATTATCATTAACTAGCTGTTGCTCGCGACTTCGCCCGCGTGAAATTAAAAAATAATAAAAAATATAGCCTATGTTACAGATAAATTACCTTTCTAACGGTGAAAGAATTTTCAAAATCGGCTCAGTAGTTTTTGAATTATTTCAATACATACAAAAATACAAATCTTTCCTCTTTATAATATAACTAGCTGTTGCTCGCGACTTCGCCCGCGTGAAATTAAAAAATATAGCCTATGTTACAGATAAATTACCTTTCTAACGGTGAAAGAATTTTTTAAATCGGCCCAGTAGTTTTGAGTTAAAAATACAAATACAAATCTTTCCTCTTTATAATATTAGTATTGGTTTGTTCGTTGGAAAATATTGTAGTTATCTAAACATTTCCGAACATATACTTTGGTGAGAGTCAAAATGGCGGGTGTACCATAGCTAATTAAATTATAACCACTTACTAAAAAAATATACTATTTAGTACCTCGCTCAAAAATATAGTACCTTCTCTAGAACGAAATTACAACGAAACTAGCTGTTGCCTGCGACTTCGTCCGCGTGGTATTAGAAAACATACGAACCATATAAATAACAAAAAGCTACGTATCCCTCGGGAACCGGACATTTCTCGGGGACGAACCTTATCCCATGTGTACTCCAGACTTTGTTTTATATCTGTGCCATATTTCAATAAGATATGTTGAACCGTTGCAGAATGATCGAGTAAACATTAAAATACTAAATTAATTAATCCCACGGGAACCGTAACTATTCCCGGGATAAAAAGTAGCCTATGTGTTCTTACAGACTATGCTCTAAACTTGTGCCAAATTTCATTGAGATCCGTTCAGCCGTTTACGCTACAAACGCTAACACACATCCATCCATCGAAAGTTTCGCATTTATGATATTTATATGATATATGATTAAGTTACACCCGCCATTTTGACTCACACACTTTGCTATGAGAAAAGGGATCCCCTTTTTTACCCGTAATTAGAGAGTAATTTAATTATATTTTTGTTCCATCCAGACATAACCCTTAAAAGCATTTTAAATAGAATTAAAATATACCCTTTACTGTTTACTAACAAGGAAAAATAATAAAAAAACGATGTTTTTATATACTTTCTTGATATACTCCTTGTTTTCTTTTGAAGATTATCAGTCAAAGTTAACATAAACAGGCTGATCATCATCAACTTGCCCTTATCTCTTATGGAGGGTCGGCACAGTATTTGCTGCTCCATACATCTCTATCAGCCATATCTGAATACACACGTTTCTTAAGGATATCCTCTTTCACACAATCCATACTTTCTTCAGTCTTCCTCTTCCTTTGTAGCCATCCACATTCATTAACACTTTCTGGTTTATGTCCCCATCGTCTCGTCGCATAACTTGTCCATACGCTAACCTTTTGCTTCTCAATTTCTCCACCACTGGCGCTACTTTCAAACGTCCTCTAATATACATAAACAGGCTGATATTAAAACAAAATCGATTGTAGTCCAATGCGTTTTATAACCCCGGTATCAAAGAAACTTCAGCTATTTAAGGGTTAAGAAATATATAGACGACAGTGTTAAACATTTCTTCTTAGTTTATAATTTAGTAAAATGTTTTATTACCAGTCAATACACGGCACTAAACTTGACTGATATAGTACCTTTTAGAGAAAGTACTGGTGAAAAATTTTTGTTTACTGCCTCTTTGTATTGTTTTGTAATTTTGTCATTTTCTATTTAACCTTTAACCATTAAATGCATATTGTTGCCAAAAGTCTACAAACAAAAATATAGTTTTTATTGAAATCAAGATTTTTTAAATTATTTTTCCCTTAATCTGTGACTCAAAACCTATACTGAAATATTTATTATATTTCATAATTAAATAAAAAATCATGCATCCAAAGGTTAAAAGTTTTTCATCTATATCTATATCTATCTATACTATTATAATAAAGCGTAAACACACACTTCTTTGTTGCCTAAGATGTCAGCAATTACAGCATATTTTTGAATAATTCTCTTTTTAATAAAAAGCCCTACATTTACGTCACGCTTTAGGCTATATATTTTCACGCCATTAAACTTAGGGGGTAAATATTTTGGATAAAAACCCTAATGAGAAAAGAGACCGTAAGTTGCTGCCAACATCAAGAAAGAAAGATTGCTAAGGTTTGTCATGTCATGTCATTTTGACATTTGCTATTGATAATTTGACAAATGTAAACAATAAAATAAAGTTTTTATAATTACACGCGGATGAATCCGCACGCGAACAGCTAGTATTTTTATATTTTCAGTCATAAGCTTTATATCTATATAGAGGTTACCAAATAAAACACAATATAACAAGATTTTTAATTTTTTTTTAATATTTTCTTCCATTACTTAATCCAACATTATATAAATAGTATTTCATATATACTATAAATACAAAATAACTTGAAATTTTATTCTGAAAGTTGCCATGTAAAAACTAAAATGACATCGAGCTACAAAAAACTATAGAGAAATTACATTCATGGCAACATTAAAATGATACCATACAAAAAATGGTCGATTTTAAGAAAAAAGAACTTTTTTTTAACTAAAAATAAGCTTTTTTTAGGTTAAATTAACGATAGTTAAACAATTCATAAGTTTTTTAAGCCGGGAAATTGAAGATTTTATAAACAAATTCTGGTTTTGTAACAATTTTTAAAGAACTTTAAAATATATTGATTTTTGGTGATTACAGTTAAAAAAAAAACTTCCTGATACTTTTGGGGCAGTCAAAAGAATTGTATATAGTTGAAATTCAAACTAAAACGTAAATGAAAACATTTTAAAACAAAAAAATCAGCTTTTTGCACATTTTTCCCAATTAAATACGAAGAAAACATATTGCTTATATCTTTTAGAAACCAGTCTATTTAAACTCATGCATAAACAATCAATTACAAAGAGAATTAGACAAAATCAACGCTAAACAAACTTACTAAGAGAATTGTAGACATTTTTTCAACTAAAAAAAATACTTTTTTTGTCTGAATTCCAACCAAAAAATATCTTTTAGCTGCCCTAAAGTATTTATATATTAATATTTATTGCTGGTGTGAATTGGAAGCTGTTGCGTGGTCACGAAAATCCCTCCAATGTCTTTCAACAAATTTACGTATATAGTTGTACGGTTTAGAATCATGCTCACCTATTACATTCTCTACCTGGAAATAAAAATAATAATTACTAGCTGTTGCACGCGACTTTGCTTATATGTTACTCACAGATCACCTTTCTAACGGTAAAAGAATTTTTGAAATCGGCCCAGTAGTTTTTGAGTTACAATACATACAAAAATACAAATCTTTCCACTTTGTAATGTTAGTATAGACTAACTGTTGCTCGAGACTTCGTTCGG
Source organism: Papilio protenor (assembly GCA_029286645.1). NCBI lineage: Eukaryota > Metazoa > Arthropoda > Insecta > Lepidoptera > Papilionidae > Papilio > Papilio protenor. Next base: position 575,224 of record JAGSMZ010000041.1, on the reverse strand, counting down.
GGGAAATTAAAAAAAACATAAAAAGTAGCCTATGTTATTCAGAGATAAATTACCTTTCTAACGGTGAAAGAATTTTTAAAATCTACCCAGTAGTTTTTGAGTTATTTCAATATATACAAAAATCTAAAAATACAAATCTTTCTACTTTATATTAGTATAGAATTAGCATAGAAAACTTTAAAAAAAAACAATAATAGTGGTGCCCGCTTTAACATCTTCACCTAGGCCTACTCACTAATACCAGGACAATACAAACAGGCGTGAAGTGGAAGTAATTCCGCGTTTGTTTAATAAGTGTGTGGAGGCTTTTTTCTGTTATCCTTCACTCCCTTTTCTTATAAAGGGAAGGGAAAGTGAATTTGATAGACATAGGAAGAGGAAATATCCTCTTTATGTCTGACAATTATGTGTAGGTGCATCTGTAATCGTGGATGTCTATGGGTTGTTTCGCCATTTCGGCGGATTCAGGTTGACGTTTGAAAAAAATACTTAGTAAATATCCTATGTGTTCAAGATTATCCTCTACATGTATGACAATCATCGAAATCTGTTCAGTTTAGGATACAAAACAAACATCTAATTTTTTTTATATATCATAAGGTGGCAAACGAGCAAGCGGCCACCTGAATCCTCATAGATATCTGCAAAATTGCATCTGCAATTGCCTACCCTTAATTGATGGAGGATATTTCCTCTTCCTATGTGTCTTCTCTACCATCAAATCCACATCCCCTTCACATCCTTTCCTTGTAAGAAAAAGGGTGGGAAGATAAGGAACTAAAGTTGGGCCTCCGGCACCACACTCATCAGACGAAACGCGGAATTGCTTCCACTTCACGCCTGTCTGTGTGGTCGTGGTATTGCTGAGGGCGAGCCGGTCCATTCGTGCGAAGATGTTAAAGCGGGCTCTACCACTGTTTATTTTATTGTCCTCTTTATAATATTAAGTAAAGTACATACTTTGTATGGTGGTGTGATCGTTACTTCATTATATACTCTGATGCTCTGCCCCGCCCAGGACACATCATCTATTACCCGTGCAATTGCCAAGAATAGACGCTGACCTTCTGGATCCAAGCATGCCGATAATGCTGACACCTGCAATATTAAAGGACTTTATACCTTGAAAATTTAATAAACATCATCTTAGGGTCACCCTAACTTAGGGTAGGCTCCGAGCCCCTCCCTCCTTGCTCTATAAACCCCGGCGGCGCCAGTGGGGGAGGTGGGGTTCCCAAGCCTGCATTGCACGGTGCCGTCTCCGAGGGTGCCTTAGGGCGCATCGAGGGCCCCTTACGGGGGCGGTCAGTGGGGCGTCGCGGTGGCAAGCGAAAGCGATCCCGTGGCGCCCCACATAATGGCCAGGAGAGAACGGAGGGGTATAGTGGGTATGCCCCATTATTGGGAGAGTCCCACATAACTCTCGTGCCTGCTCCGAGGCACGGAGTATGTGTAAGGCATTCCCCTTCGACAAAAAAAAGGCTCCTAGCCCCTCGGTGAGGACCTATACTGAGCTGGTGATGATGAAACATCATCCACCCCCTATCCTACTCCCGTAGGGTGCAACAGGTTTTTGTCCTCCACATTACTCTATCATACGTCATTTCAGTCAATCCCTTCATCATGTCACCTTTCACACAATACATCTCTTTCTACGTCTACCTCCACCGGTGTGCACTCATAACTAACATCCTTCTTGTATAAGATTCATCCCTCCTCATAACATTCCCATACCATGCTCTTTTACTCCTTACCTCCACCACTGGGGCTACTATAACTTCATCTAGGTAAATAAACAAAGTTTTATACACTATTTTTTAAGATTGTTAAGTGATAATCTTACTAATATTATAAATGTGAAAGTTTAGATGGATGAATGTTTGTTAGAGTTTGTACCCTAAACGGCTGAATGGATTTCGATGAAATTTGGCATAGATGTAGAGGATAGTCTGGAAGAACACATAGGCTACTCACTTTTGTTTTTTAATTCCTTGCGGTAGAAGTCGCGAGCGAAAGCTAGTTACAATATAAAAATAAATTAAAATGTAATAAGTACCCTATGTGTTCTGTCAGACTATATTCTACATCTATAACAAATTTCATAGACTTCTGTTGAGCTATTTTGGTCATAATAATGAACATCCATCCAAACGATTGCATTAAATTATTAGTAAAATTATAGTTTACTATAGGATGTTACATTTTTATCATCTCTTGTATGTTCATCATCATCTCCCCTGCCTTATCCTACTCCCGTAGGGTGGGCGCACCAGGTTTTCCTCCTCCAAATAACTCTATCATACGTCATCTCAGTTTGATCATGTCACCTTTCACACAATACATCTCTTTCTAGGTCTACCGCTACCGATGTACCCCTCCACATTCATAACTAACGTCCGTCTTGTTACATGCGATTCATCCCTTCTCATAACATGCCCATACCACTCTAACCTTTTACTCCTTACTTTCTCTACTACGGGGCTACTCTCAAACTTCGTCTAATATACTCATTTCGTATCTTATTCAATCGTGTTACCACACATCCATCTTAACATCTCTTGTATGTTAATAACATAAAATATAACAAATATACATAAATTAACTATTGAGATTCCTTACAATATGTAAACCAGGTTGTTACTGAATACTTGCGAAATTACAATGTACGAATAATTACAATAGCAAAGATCTAATAAATGTGTTAACTAAAATATTCATAAGTGAATTTCATCATCCATTTTGATCTCATCAGAAATATTTGTCAATACTAGCTTTTACTCGCGACTTCGTATGCGTGGAAAAAACAAAAGTAGGCTATGTGTTCCAGACTATCCTCTACATTTGACTATCATCGAGATACGTTCTGCAATTTAGGATACAAACTAACGTTCATCTAAACTTTTGCATTTATATTAGTAGGTTAACTTACCAGTCTTCGTTTATTTTCTATTGAATTCCGTACTCTAGTATTCAATCTATGTAGATTTAATGATTGTGGTGGCTCCGGTACGGTTGTTACTTCCTTTTTTATTTGCACATCGCTGACAAGCGACAGATTAACAATATTAACATCATGTCTCTTTGGATTTCCGCTTGATGAAGGACATTTTAATATTAACATTTTCGTTTGAGGATCAAAAGCCAACACTTCGCCCTCGATCTCTTCATTATAGCAGGTCTTGGTGGCAACTATACTCCCGATGGTGAAACAGTCAGAAACGACTGACGACATTTTATATCGCAACCTTAATTGGTTTTTGAAGATTTTGATACTCTCACATGCAGGTTATATGTTGTTATGTAAATAATTCGCGTGCTAAATTATTTTATCTAGGCGACAGCGAATGTCCGCCATTGATGATTTGACTTATGAAGTTTTTGCTAGGGTTGGGTGTATCAATCGATTTAGTGTTACGAAAAATCGGTTTTTTAATCGAATAATAAATTTTCCATAGGAAATAGTGTAATAGATGTTTTTATATGGCAATATAGCAGAGAAAATACGTTTATGGGCAAATGGCAATTACTACAGTGAACTATTTTTTCTTTTTTAAATAGTTTTTATTGTAAACTACAATAACATTGCTACTGTTTCAGGCTATTTAGCTAACTCTAGAAATATAGTGCAATATATTTAGAATAGTAATATTTTAGTAAGAATCTACTAATAAAATCACGAATGCCGATTTTGAAGTAGAGTAATCATGCAGGATTAATTAATTGTAGAAGTGGTAATGACAATTGTATACTCAGTCGCCGGCAAAGAGAAATAAGATGTATACAATATACAAAGTGTCCAAAATATTATTTTTCGATGTTTTTATATTGGTTTTACATGCAATTATTTAGCTACAATTTATGTATTAAGTATAGTTAAATACATAAATAAATACGATTATTAGTATAGTTATTTTATTTATGTATTTATTATTTTTAACCCTGACGTGTTACAGGGGCGTCCGGTTATGGCAAATGTAGCGTTGAGAATCAGAAATGTATTTTTTATTGAATGTTTGTTTTAATGTTATAAAATTATAGATACATTAAACTATACTTTGAAATTACTCAACAGGCGACTATTGAAAACGTTATTTGACATTAACTAAAACCAAAATTCCTTCAAATGGGGGTGTCAGATTGTAAGCGTTTACGAGTAGTATTTAGCCGTTTAGCTGAAATACGCGAAAAAGTAATTTTTATGACCTTTGACCTTGAATAAGTCAAAAATCGCACCCGTGCCCGTGTTCAGTAGTATACCAAAAAATTTTTTATAAGTTGTACAAACATAATCTCAGAGGAAATAAGGCGCAATTGTGCGATAGCTGAGTTATTGCCAATTTTGAGGCCGACTCCATACAAATTTTCAGAGAAAACATTTTAATTGCGCCAAAAACATCGATACAAGATAAATATTACGTTATAAGGTATGCATTTACTGATACAAAGCACATTCAAGCAAAAAAAAGAGACATTTCAAACATCAGATAAAGTTGTCTATGAAGCAACTGGATACAGCCCAATGTGCGCCTAGGCGAGCACGGCCAGCACTAATTTATCAAATCTCTTAATAAAGAAAGAAAGTTAAAATTTTAAACATCAATAGATACATCGATATTCAGAAACAATTGTAGTTATCGATCGATTATTGATGTAAAATTAAAGCGTAAGGTAACAACCCTATAGAAATGTAGATTAAAAATTCTAAAACGTTTCATTTTTCCATTTTCATAATTTTATATTTACCATAATCTATTTAATTGTAAATGGTACAATTTTTCAGTGTAAAAAAATCTGTTTAAACCAGACAATTATTTTCTTAATCTTAGTTTTATCCATATTTTATCTTTGAACATTAACTATTAGTGTTAATATCATATTTTATTATACTTTTTAACTAGCAGTTTTTCAGTTAACTTTTGGAGGGAAAGGAAGAAAAAAAACAACATTTTCAGAGCTAAACATTTATTCCTATAAGCAAGATTAACAACATTCGATTATGTAATCTAAGTCTACGGATAAAATATATTTTAATAATAACTGGCAATTAGTAGAAATTCGAGAAAATTCCTATATTATATTCATATAAACGAAATAATGGAATGAAGACACATATAACAAATATTTATGTTAAATTCGGTTAAAATAACAATATTTAGAAATAAAACTTAAAATTAAGGGAATAATTTTGTTCAGATGTTTTTATATGGCAATATAGCAGAGAAAATACGTTTATGGGCAAATGGCAATTACTACAGTGAACTATTTTTTCTTTTTTAAATAGTTTTTATTGTAAACTACAATAACATTTCTACTGTTTCAGGCTATTTAGCTAACTCTAGAAATATAGTGCAATATATTTAGAATAGTAATATTTTAATAAAAATCTACTAATAAAATCACTAATGCTCGATTTCTGAAGTAATTTGTATGATTAATCTAATTGTAGAATTCGGTAATGACAATTGTATACTCCAGTCGCTGACGAAGAGAAATAAGATGTATACAATATACAAGTGTCCAAAATATTATTTTTCGATGTTTTATATTGGTTTTACATGCAATTATTTAGCAACAGTTTTATTATTAGTTATTATTTATAATACATAAATAAAATAACGATATTAGTATAGTTATTTTATTTATGTATTATATTTTTAACTGAACGTGTCTACATGGGCGTTATGGCAAGTGTAGCGTTGACAATCAAAAATGTATTTTTTATTTGAATGTTTGTTTTAATGTATAAAGATATAATAGATACATAAACTATACTTTGAAATACTAACAGGCGACTATTGAAACGTTATTTGAATTAACTAAAACTTCAAATTCCTTACAAATGACGTCTATCAGATTGTAAGTGATTACGAAGTATTTAGCCGTTTAGCTTTTAACTACTGGAGATAACTGTATATTACGTTTTATTTTGCTTTCGGTTTTAACTGTAATGTATACAACTTGTATACAAGTGTCAATACTTGTCAAATTGCAATATGAGTAAATTTGTAACAGTAATGAATCTACTTGAACTCTTAAATGTATATATGAATGTTTGAATGTAATTAATTAACAAGTTTGGTGACATAGTTGCTCGGGAAGAGCCCTGTCATTCCACGAAGTTCGCCTGAAAGAGAAAATTTCATAATTACTATATTATATCTATAATAAATAACTACACTGTTGTAATAAATAACAATTTACATATAAGTAAAATAAAAGTCCATAACCTTTAATTTATGTCATCAACAAAATCTGTCACTTATGAGTCAAAATGTCATCTTTATATCATCGTGTCATCTTTTTGGCAACAGATCTTTGTGTCAACCAGTCACCTATTAGTCATCCTGTCACCTTTCTTTCAAGCTGTCACCTACGTGTCAAAATTTTAACTTTATATCACCCTGTCATCTTTTTGGCAACCAATATTTGTTTCAACCAGTCACCTTTGTGTCAACCTGTCACCTACGTGTTAATGTCACCTTTGTGTCATTCTGCCACCTCTGTCATTCTGTCACATGTGTGTCAATATATCAATTTTGTGTCACGTCATCTTTATTATAACCTGTTACCTTTATGTCATACCTTGCCACCACGCCGGATCCTGGCTCCTGTCCGTCACAGCTATAATGTCATCCTTCTCGAAACTCAACTCATCAGCATTCTGAGCTGTGTATGGATACAACGCTATGACCTTATCGATGACAGTCTCCGATGGCACTGTATCCATTTTGGATAACACCGGTGTCGTGCGTCCGGACGTTCTGCCGGACGATTGGAGTACCTTGGGGAAAAGTACCCTATGACACTCAACGAAATACCATTAGAGACCCGAAAGTGTCATAGACGAGTGAGGACAAGTCTACGACTTTTAGGCCGTTAATAGAAAAACTACTATTTAAGCTAGAACTCTTAAATTATAAAATATTTCTATAAACACTTTTGACGTAAATAAATAAGACTAGCTTTTGTCAAAACAATCTATTAAAAAATAGAGCTTATGTCATTTGGGATAATATAAAATCGATCAGTAGTTTTGAAGTCTATAGCAATCAAAACTCTTATTTACAATATTACTAGCCTTTACACGCGACTTCGGCGCTGAATGAAAAAAGTAAGTTCTTAATTAAATGTTCATCTGTGACAAATTTCATAGACATCTGTTGAGCCGTTATTGTTGTAACATCCATACATCTAATCTTTCACATTTATAACATATTATTTCACAAAAAACTAAGAAACATAAACAAAATGGCCGTCAATATTGTTACCTTGACATAGCTGGCAGGGAACCAGCCAACCTGCCTGTTCCTTCCCTTGGCTTGTAATTCCCCTTCCCACCAGCCGCTGTCCGCCTTCTTACGGACCACTAACAACTGCCCCTTCTGCAGTGACAGCTGCTCCGAGCTACATACATACATGTATGGATAATATGGTCCTTCGAGTCGGATAAAAGATTAAGATATTTGTGCTTCAAAACGAAAATTACTAAATAAATAAGTATAATTTTAAATAAATTACTAAAGTTTATAGGAAATCAAACATTTTTAATTACAGCTTTTGGTCCTTTGAGACGGATAAATCGTATACACCAAAGACTTCTAAATATAGTATAAAATAGACTTTTACGGTCTTCATTGATTAATAATTAATAGGCAATTGTCATTTCCCAATAAAAAATCTAGATGGCAGAACTTCTGTTTTAAAACACAGTATTATTAACATCTTTATACCTCGTAGCAGTATAAGAAGCGATAGCTTGTGCTATTTCGTTCTTTTTCCGACCAGTGACGGAGTCCCGGCCGGAGTCCCGACCGGAGTCCCGGGTGGAGTCCCTGCGGGTGACGGAGGAGGGGCGCGGGGAGGGCGCGGCCGCCGCGGACTCCGTGATCGCGGCTACCTCCGATGATATAGGGGTTGAAGATTTCTGCTCCTAAAGAACCCCATCAACTATGTCATCTATTTTAGATGACCTAACATAAGTCTAGATTAACTACGCCTCTTACTAACTTAGGAATAGAGTTGCATTTAATGAATCGCTAGATAAATAAATGTCATTGAACTCGAGATATAATAGTAAAAGCTTTCGCCCGCGACTCCGGCCGCGCGGAATTAAAAAAACCAAATGCAATTAGACATGTGTTTCTCCAGACTATCCTCTACGTCTATGCCAAATTTCATCGAAATCCGTTCAATCGTTTAGGCTACAAACATCCATCCATTCATCTAAACTTTCGCATTTATAATATTAGTATGATTTAATTAAAAAAAATATCTCCATGTATTTACACTAATAAAACAAATTATTTCTAAATCTCTATCTTTTATCCACGAAAATACATACTTTCACATTTATATTAGTATGAAAAATACAGTAGGTTATTCCAAACCAGTATGTATACAATCTCTAAAGATGACAAATGTATACAATTTCTAGATATGACAAATGTATACAAGTGTCAATGTATACTTACTTGTACAGGTGGAGATGTAGGTACAAAGTCAACGTCATTGACAGCTGCCGCTAAGGGCGGGGCGTCTTTGGGCTGGGTGTCAATGGGCTGGATGTCAATGGGCGGGGCGTCAATGGGTTGATTGTCAATGGGCGGGGCGTCAGTATCAAGAGCGGGCTCCGCTGCTTCAGGGATCGTTGATATCGGTTCACTTGATGATATCGTATCTTTTGTCACGTAATTAGATGGGAAGATACCGTTCCTATAATGTATACAAAAATACATAGATATAATAAAAAAAATAAGACATTGGATACACCTTATACAGCAAATAGTAAGTTTAGCTACTTTTTAAATTTATAAGGTGATGAACAAGCGACCAAATTCGCCGAAATAGCGAATGACTGTCTGTACAATCCGCATTTGCAGATTTGCCTAATTTTAATCAACGAAGAATACACAGAAATAGAATATTTCCCAAAAACTAGATACTAATATTATAAAACTTGATTTAAAATTAGTTTCCTTGTTATTGACAGATAATTTTGATAAAACTTCTAGGTTTTCAAACATGAATTTATACCATTTAACTTGAGTCTTTAGTTTTTAGTGGATTTTTATGTATTATTTATAATAAAAATCGATTATTAGTAAAATAAGTAATATTCTAGCATCTTCTTACCTGTTCCCAATCCTGCCGGTCCACCAGTCTCCATCTCTTCTCAGCACTTCTATCCTCTCGCCTGCCTCGAAGGTGAGGTCTCCAGGTTCAGAAGACACGTAAGGATATGCCGCAATATAGAAATCGCCTCCTTCTAGAAGATAGAACCGAAGAAGAAACAAAAATTTCAGTTTTACAAGAATAAAAATGTCTAATGTTTTTTTTCTGTTGTTTTTTTTTCGTTTAAAGTATCATTTTTGGTGAAGATTTAGACAAGAGAGAAAGTACTTATATTTACGTTTTTAATTGCTAAGTTTAAACTTAAAGTAAGTAAGTTTAAACTTAGTAAATTTTCACCAAAAATGATACTTTAAACGAAAATTAAGAAATCTGACAGTATGGTAATAAAAAAACACTTATATGAACAGTAAAATAAAGTATGACAAATGTATACAATCTCTAGAGATATGACAAATGTATACAATCTCTAGAGATATGACAAATGTATACAATCTCTAGAGATATGACAAATGTATACAATCTCTAGAGATATGACAAATGTATACAATCTCTAGAGATATGACAAATGTATACAATCTCTAGAGATATGACAAATGTATACAATCTCTAGAGATATGACAAATGTATACAATCTCTAGAGATATGACAAATGTATACAATCTCTAGAGATATGACAAATGTATACAATCTCTAGAGATATGACAAATGTATACAATCTCTAGAGATATGACAAATGTATACAATCTCTAGAGATATGACAAATGTATACAATCTCTAGAGATATGACAAATGTATACAATCTCTAGAGATATGACAAATGTATACAATCTCTAGAGATATGACAAATGTATACAATCTCTAGAGATATGACAAATGTATACAATCTCTAGAGATATGACAAATGTATACAATCTCTAGAGATATGACAAATGTATACAATCTCTAGAGATATGACAAATGTATACAATCTCTAGAGAGATGACAAATGTATACAATCTCTAGAGATATGACAAATGTATACAATCTCTAGAGATATGACAAATGTATACAATCTCTAGAGATATGACAAATGTATACAATCTCTAGAGATATGACAAATGTATACAATCTCTAGAGATATGACAAATGTATACAATCTCTAGAGATATGACAAATGTATACAATCTCTAGAGATATGACAAATGTATACAATCTCTAGAGATATGACAAATGTATACAATCTCTAGAGATATGACAAATGTATACAATCTCTAGAGATATGACAAATGTATACAATCTCTAGAGATATGACAAATGTATACAATCTCTAGAGATATGACAAATGTATACAATCTCTAGAGATATGACAAATGTATACAATCTCTAGAGATATGACAAATGTATACAATCTCTAGAGATATGACAAATGTATACAATCTCTAGAGATATGACAAATGTATACAATCTCTAGAGATATGACAAATGTATACAATCTCTAGAGATATGACAAATGTATACAATCTCTAGAGATATGACAAATGTATACAATCTCTAGAGATATGACAAATGTATACAATCTCTAGAGAGATGACAAATGTATACAATCTCTAGAGATATGACAAATGTATACAATCTCTAGAGATATGACAAATGTATACAATCTCTAGAGATATGACAAATGTATACAATCTCTAGAGATATGACAAATGTATACAATCTCTAGAGATATGACAAATGTATACAATCTCTAGAGATATGACAAATGTATACAATCTCTAGAGATATGACAAATGTATACAATCTCTAGAGATATGACAAATGTATACAATCTCTAGAGATATGACAAATGTATACAATCTCTAGAGAGATGACAAATGTATACAATCTCTAGAGATATGACAAATGTATACAATCTCTAGAGATATGACAAATGTATACAATCTCTAGAGATATGACAAATGTATACAATCTCTAGAGATATGACAAATGTATACAATCTCTAGAGATATGACAAATGTATACAATCTCTAGAGATATGACAAATGTATACAATCTCTAGAGATATGACAAATGTATACAATCTCTAGAGATATGACAAATGTATACAATCTCTAGAGATATGACAAATGTATACAATCTCTAGAGATATGACAAATGTATACAATCTCTAGAGATATGACAAATGTATACAATCTCTAGAGATATGACAAATGTATACAATCTCTAGAGATATGACAAATGTATACAATCTCTAGAGATATGACAAATGTATACAATCTCTAGAGATATGACAAATGTATACAATCTCTAGAGATATGACAAATGTATACAATCTCTAGAGATATGACAAATGTATACAATCTCTAGAGATATGACAAATGTATACAATCTCTAGAGATATGACAAATGTATACAATCTCTAGAGAGATGACAAATGTATACAATCTCTAGAGATATGACAAATGTATACAATCTCTAGAGATATGACAAATGTATACAATCTCTAGAGATATGACAAATGTATACAATCTCTAGAGATATGACAAATGTATACAATCTCTAGAGATATGACAAATGTATACAATCTCTAGAGAGATGACAAATGTATACAATCTCTAGAGATATGACAAATGTATACACTCTCTAGAGATATGACAAATGTATACAATCTCTAGAGAGATGACAAATGTATACAATCTCTAGAGATATGACAAATGTATACAATCACCATAACAAAACAAAACTGTCACAATCATTTCAGTGAGATAGATGGCAATAAAGATGTCATTAAAGTATAGTAAATTATTAAAAACTTACCTTCTAATTGTGTTTTAGTTTCCATCGTGTCCATTGGTTCTACATAAGAGGCGGCTGCGTTTATATCTTCAACATACGACTCGGGGAACCAACCTGATTGGCCTGAAATTTTAAGTATACATCTATACTATCTATACTATCTATACTATTATAATAAAGCGTAAACACACACTTCTTTGTTGCCTAAGATGTCAGCAATTACAACATATTTTTGAATAAAGCTTTTTTTAATAAAAAGCCCTACACTTACGTCACGCTTTAGGCTATATATTTTCACGGCATTAAACTTAGGGGGTAAATATTTTGGATAAAAACCCTCATGTGGGAAAGAGACCATAAGTTGCTGCCAACATCAAGAAAGAAAGATTGCTAAGGTTTGTCATGTCATGTCATTTTGACATTTGCTATTGATAATTTGACAAATGTAAACAATAAAATAACGTTTTTATAATTTCACGCGGTTAAAACCGCACGCGAACAGCTAGTCTCCTTATAAAAACGAGAGAAAACATGTATAATGCACACTGACAAATAACAGAATTCAATAAATCGTTAATTGAAAATACTTGGAATAGTTTATTTTTAAGATATTATCTTTTCAACCGACTTCAAAGTTCTCAATTCGATTGGTTTTTCTTATAAAAGCGTCTAAATGCATCAATTGCAACAAAAAAATCTTTTATATGTTCAATTTTACAAGATGTAACTCTATCTACCCCAATAGTATAACAGCGTGATATTATATTTACCTCTGGCTGTACCCCAACGCCAACCAGGCTCGGCATCAGCCCTAGGCGCGGTCGCCTCACTTACCTACATGTTAAAATAAACTTTATTTATATATTGAAAGAATTCAAAATGCAATTAAAACGATAGAATATTATGCTTATACACAGAAAGTTCAAATTCAATCGTAATTGAGCTAAAAAATTGGAATTGCAACCTTAACCTTATTAGAATAGAGTCAAAAATAGTTTTTTTAACTTGTATACAACTGTCCTTTGAAGTGTCAATCTTATTCTTCTAAACATAGAATTGAATTTACATTGTCTTTTGTCTTTGCACAAGTAGATTATAAATAAATAGTCAACATTCATATCTTTTGACAGAAAATATAAAATAGATCGCACATTTGGATTATAAAAAGTGCAACAAATGAATATAAACCTTATCGCTATTGAAATAAAGTTCAAAACTCACCAAATCTCCCGGCTGCAAGCTCAATTCATCTGCAGTTCTTGCGTTAAACTCATAAACACATCTCCAACGAGGAGCGGAGTTAGTGGATACTACCTCCGTAGCTATACAAATATACACGTTTAAGTGGGGGGTTACGACTCCCCTAGAAGGTTCTAAATTTTATAACAAATATTTAAGTATCCTATAATTCTTTTTGGAATCAAAAAATTGACAAGACAACCCTTTCTGAAAATCTAACAGCTGTATACTAAAACGACATTTAACAACCCAATTAAAAATTGACATCTGTCAGATTGTAAATAGCACGTAAGAAAGGAAAGCTTAAATATTTAATCTTGTTAAAAACTAGTCAATAATACAGAAATATCATTAATTAAAATACAATTTTACCTTCAAACTGAATGATTTTTCAAATTCGAAACACTAGATGGCGTTAGAATCGAGATAGATCACGCTAATAAGTATTTTAGTAAAACTTACCATTGGTAGGGGCGGCGTCGCCCCACGCGTCTTCAGTACCACCCCAAGCATCCTCGTTTGCACCCCATTCTGCATCTAGATGCAATTAAACCTAACTTTAAACCCTAAAATGCGCACATTTGTGTAACTCAATTCCAAAAACCATAGATTTTAAAATCTTATCAATTTTTAATTATTTTAACTAATAATATGTGTTTGTGAACGATATACTTTTTAAACAAAAATAAAAAGTATATAAACAAAAGAAATTTTTGAAAAAAAAAATTGTATGCTAATTTTTTTTATTATTTTTCCTTTATTATAATATCGATCTTTCATTAAATATGTTATTTACAGGTTTGGAAAAATCACGCATTTAAGGATTAATATAAAAAAAACCACAAATATACTTAAAAACATAGAAAAAAATAGTAAATTAAAAAAAATCGCAAAATAGCGTTAGTGAGATTATATAAAAAATGTTTCAAGTAAAGTGCCTACTCTATATTTATTGAACTCTAGTCAACTTACCAGCATTCCAAGCTTGTTCAGCAGGCGCTGTACTTCTCTTCTCGACAAACTCTCTTCTCTTCTCCTCATACATCTTCCACACTCTCTCACATTTGTCACCTAACTGTGTCACTGTGTCAGTTAAATCTGACAACTGCTTCTGATTACTGTCTAAATCAGATTTCTTTGTCTCTACCAATACTTTAGCTGCTTCCACCTAAAGAAAAATGTCATTTTGGGACTTTTTAAGGGATTTTTTGCGATTTTATCCACGTCAAATTTAATATTATGTTGGTGATAATATAGCTTTTTAATGGTGAAAGAATTTTTGAAAACGACCCAGTAGTTTTTGAGTTTTACATGCAAAAATACAAATCTTTCCTCTTTATATTAGTACTAGGTGCTCGCGACTTCGTACGCGTAAAATTAAAAATATAATAAAAAATCATAGCCTATGTTACTCACAGATTTTAATGGTGAAAGAATTTTTAAAATGGGCCCAGTAGTTTTTGAGTTATACATACAAAAATACAAATCTTTCCTCTTTATAATATTAGTATAGACTAGCTGCTGCTTGTGACTTCGTACGCGAAAGATTAAAAAACAGCCTATGTTACTCACAGATAAACTACCCTTCTAATGGGGAAAGAATTTTTAAAATCAGCCCAGTAGTTTTTGAGTTACAATACATACAAAAATACAAATCTTTCCTCTTTACATTAGTACTAGGTGCTCGCGACTTCGTACGCGTAAAATTAAAAATGTAATAAAAAAACCATAGCCTATGTTACTCACAGATTTTAATGGTGAAAGAATTTTTAAAATGGGCCCAGTAGTTTTTGAGTTTTACATACAAAAATACAAATCTCTCCTCTTTATAATATTAGTATAGACTAGCTGCTGCTCGTGACTTCGTCCGCGAAAGATTAAAAAACAGCCTATGTTACTCACAGATAAACTACCTTTCTAATGGGGAAAGAATTTTTAAATCAACCCAGTAGTTTTTGAGTTATACATACAAAAATACAAATCTCTCCTCTTTATAATATTAGTATAGACTAGCTGCTGCTCGTGACTTCGTACGCGTAAAATGAAAAATATAATAAAAAAATCATAGCCTATGTTACTCACAGATTTTAATGGTGAAAGAATTTTTAAAATGGGCCCAGTAGTTTTTGAGTTTTACATACAAAAATACAAATCTCTCCTCTTTATAATATTAGTATAGACTAGCTGCTGCTCGTGACTTCGTCCGCGAAAGATTAAAAAACAGCCTATGTTACTCACAGATAAACTACCTTTCTAATGGGGAAAGAATTTTTAAATCAACCCAGTAGTTTTTGAGTTATACATACAAAAATACAAATCTTTCCTCTTTATAATATTAGTATAGACTAGCTGCTGCTCGTGACTTCGTACGCGTAAAATGAAAAATATAATAAAAAAATCATAGCCTATGTTACTCACAGATTCTAATAGTGAAAGATTTTTTTAAAATCGACCCAGTAGTTTTTGAGTTACAATACATACAAAAATACAAATCTCTCCTCTTTATAATATTAGTATAGACTAGCTGCTGCTTGTGACTTCGTACGCGAAAGATTAAAAAACAGCCTATGTTACTCACAGATAAACTACCTTTCTAATGGGGAAAGAATTTTTGAAAACGACCCAGTAGTTTTTGAGTTATACATACAAAAATACAAATCTTTCCTCTTTATATTAGTACTAGGTGCTCGCGACTTCGTACGCGTAAAATGAAAAATATAATAAAAAAATCATAGCCTATGTTACTCACAGATTCTAATAGTGAAAGATTTTTTTAAAATCGACCCAGTAGTTTTTGAGTTATACATACAAAAATACAAATCTTTCCTCTTTATAATATTAGTATAGACTAGCTGCTGCTTGTGACTTCGTACGCGAAAGATTAAAAAACAGCCTATGTTACTCACAGATAAACTACCCTTCTAATGGGGAAAGAATTTTTAAAATCAGCCCAGTAGTTTTTGAGTTACAATACATACAAAAATACAATTCTTTCCTCTTTACATTAGTAATAGCTGTGCTCGCGACTACGTACGCGTAAAATTAAAAATATAATAAAAAAAACCATAGCCTATGTTACTCACAGATTTTAATGGTGAAAGAATTTTTAAAATGGGCCCAGTAGTTTTTGAGTTTTACATACAAAAATACAAATTTTTCCTCTTTATAATATTAGTATAGACTAGTGTCACATTTTGACTAGAGTTTGAATTGACGCGTCAGAAAACTGTCAGTGTTAGAATTAGTTATTTTTATTGTCGTCAATTAGTCAAAATTCTACAATTAGTAGTAATTTTTTTTATGAAAAATTTCTTTACTTAAATAACTTTATTTAACTGAAAAGATACAAAATTAGCTTGATATTAAAACTTACCTTATCTTTTAGTTGTTTCAAAGTAACTTCCATCATATTCAATTTACCATCTTCTCCTGCACCTTCTGATATCTTAGCCTAAAAAGTAAAAATCTATACATATAATAAAATTGGAGTATCTGTATGTGATATTGAAAAAAAAAGACTCATCTATACTATTATAATAAAGCGTAAACACACACTTCTTTGTTGCAAGATGTCAGCAATTACAGCATATTTTTGAATATTTTTTTAAAATCAGCCCAGTAGTTTTTGAGTTACAATACATACAAAAATACAATTCTTTCCTCTTTACATTAGTAATAGGTGCTCGCGACTTCGTACGCGTAAAATTAAAAATATAATAAAAAAACCATAGCCTATGTTACTCACAGATTTTAATGGTGAAAGAATCTATACTATTATAATAAAGCGTAAACACACACTTCTTTGTTGCAAGATGTCAGCAATTACAGCATATTTTTGAATATTTTTTTTAATAAAAAGCCCTACACTTACACGCTTTAGGCTATACATTTTCACGCCATTAAACTTAGGGGGTAAATATTTTGGATAAAAACCCTAATGTGGGAAAGAGACCATAAGTTGCTGCCAACATCAAGAAAGATTGCTAAGGTTTGTCATGTCATGTCATTTTGACATTTGCTATTGATAATTTGACAAATGTAAACAATAAAATAAAGTTTTTATAATTTCACGCGGATGAATCCGCACGCGAACAGCTAGTTACTAATATTTTTTGTCTATTTGTCTGTGTGTTTGTTCCGGATGATCTCCAAAACGGGTTGAGAGAATTTGACGGGACTTAGACGGGAATTTAGCTAATATGTGGAGGAATATTATAGGCTTAGTTTTTTTATTTACACGCAAATTCGTGGGCGACAGTCTATTAAATAATATTTAGCCTTTGCCCTCGACTATTTAATAATAATAATCAGTTCCAATACACATTGCAACATAATCATACTAATATTATAAATGTGAAAGTTTAGATGGATGGATGTTTGTTAGAGTTTGTAGCCTAAACGGCTGAACGGATTTCGATGAAATTTAGTATAGATGTAGAGGATAGTCTGGAACACATACTCACTTTTCTTTTTAATTCCACGCGGACGGAGTCGCGGGCGAAAGCTAGTACAACATAATACACTTGAACGAAAAAAAATAAACGTGGAATTAAAAAAAAAACTATCCTATATTATCTTACACATTGGCTATATTCCTGTCAAAGTCCCGTCAAAATCGGCCCACAATTTCCAGATATTACAGAACAAACACACAGACAAAGAGACAAAAATAATAAAAAAAACGTCAAATATTTGTTGTAAATCTACAAAACTTACCTTAGCTTCTAACTCCGCCTTCTCTTTATTCAAAGCTATTTGTTTCGCATTCAATTCCTTTACTTTAGCTTTTAATTGTTGCATTTCAGACATGCTGGCGTCACGATCCGATCTGTAGCGTAGTTTTAAATTGTTTTAACAACTAGCTGTTCCCTGCGGCTTCATCCGCATGAAATTATAAAAACTTTATTTTATCGTTTACATTTGTCATATCAATAGCAAATGTCAAAATGACATGACATGACAAACCTTAGCAATCTTTCTTGATGTTGGCAGCAACTTATGGTCTCTTTCCCACATTAGGATTTTTATCCAAAATATTTACCCCCTAAGTTTAATGGCGTGAAAATATATAGCCTAAAGCGTGACGTAAGTGTAGGGCTTTTTATTAAAAAAAGAATTATTCATAAATATGCTGTAATTGCTAATAATAGTATAGATATATAAATATCTTATATCATTCAGTGATAATATAGCTCTCTAATGATGAAAGAATCTAAACTATTATAATAAAGCGTAAACACACACTTCTTTGTTACCTAAGATGTCAGCAATTACAGCATATTTTTAAATATTTTTTTCTTAATAAAAAGCCCTACACTTGCGTCACGCTTTAGGCTATATATTTTAACGCAATTAAACTTAGGGGGTAAATATTTTGGATAAAAACCCTAATGTGGGAAAGAGACCATAAGTTGCTGCCAACATCAAGAAATATTGCTAAGGTTTGTCATGTCATGTCATTTTGACATTTGCTATTGATAATTTGACAAATGTAAACAATAAAATAAAATTTTCATAATTTCATGCGGATGAAGTCGCATGGGAACAGCTAGTTTTTAATATAGATATAGTAGTTTTTGAGTTTTTACGTTATAAACATTTCTTCCTTAAAAGGCTTAATTGACAAATAAATTCACTTAGGGCCGTTTAGTCTGTAATAACCATTAAAACGAGATTTTTATGGCCGTTTTTATCAAACATCCCTTTAATTTAGGAATCACTGAAAACTCTATAAAATTGTAAAGAAATGAAGTGAAAAAGACAATGAAAAAGTATTTAAAAAAAAAATAAATTAACAACGGCCGCATACTGAAACGACATTAAAATATATGTCTTAAATTAGTTTGAAATCCAAATTTTATTAAAATTTTGACATCTGTCAGATTGTAAAACGCGTTTAAGCCTACATATGAACAGTTATCATACTTCATACTTCACACTAATATTATAAATGCGAAAGTTTAGATGGATGGATGGATGTTTGTTAGAGTTTGTAGCCTAAACTGCTGAATGGATTTCGATGAAATTTGGTATAGATGTAGAGGATAGTCTGTAAGAACACATAGGCTACTCATTTTCGTTTTTTTTAATTCCACGCGAACAGAGTCGCGGGTGAAAGCTTTTTTTTATCCTCTATGAATAGAATGAGTGAGATGTGAAAAATTTCAAGTGAAGTGTCAAATCTAATAATAAAATATGCCTACTCTATATTTATTTATTTATTTATAAAGTTACAGGTTACAAAATTTGTTTTATCACAAATTGTGGTCGATCGCCTGGTTCCTACACTAGGCTCTAGGCCAGGGTTCTTCCGTGTTAGTGCTAGTTTTTAGGACACTAATATAAATCTAAATATGCAATATATAACTTTAAACTGTCGTGGTTTTTACAAATCATAAAAAGGGGGACTGTACAAATAATAAAAAGGGGGACTGTACAAATAAATAAAAAGGGGGATTGTACAAATGAAAGTGGAGGGACTGTAAAAATAAATAAAAAGGGGGTCTGTAAAAATGAATAAAAAAGGGGGACTGTACTAATGAAAGTGGAGGGACTGTAAAAATAAATAAAAAGGGGGATTGTACAAATGAAAGTGGAGGGACTGTAAAAATAAATAAAAAGGTGGGTCTGTAAAAATAAATAAAAAGGGGGTCTGTAAAAATAAATAAAAAGGGGGGACTGTAAAAATAAATAAAAAGGGGGTCTGTAAAAATGAATAAAAAAGGGGGACTGTACTAATGAAAGTGGAGGGACTGTAAAAATAAATAAAAAGGGGGTCTGTAAAAATGAATAAAAAAGGGGGACTGTACAAATAAATAAAAAGGGGGATTGTACAAATGAAAGTGGAGGGACTGTAAAAATAAATAAAAAGGGGGACTGTACAAATAAATAAAAAGGGGGACTGTACAAATGAAAGTGGAGGGACTGTAAAAATAAATAAAAAGGGGGTCTGTAAAAATGAATAAAAAAGGGGGACTGTACTAATGAAAGTGGAGGGACTGTAAAAATAAATAAAAAGGGGGACTGTACAAATAAATAAAAAGGGGGTCTGTAAAAATGAATAAAAAGGGGAGACTGTAAAAATAAATAAAAAGGGGGACTGTACAAATAAATAAAAAGGGGGACTGTACAAATAAATAAAAAGGGGGACTGTACAAATAAATAAAAAGGGGGACTGTACAAATAAATAAAAAGGGGGACTGTACAAATGAAAGTGGAGGGACTGTAAAAATAAATAAAAAGGGGGATTGTACAAATGAAAGTGGAGGGACTGTAAAAATAAATAAAAAGGGGGATTGTACAAATGAAAGTGGAGGGACTGTAAAAATAAATAAAAAGGGGGACTGTACTAATGAAAGTGGAGGGACTGTAAAAATAAATAAAAAGGGGGACTGTACAAATGAAAGTGGAGGGACTGTAAAAATAAATAAAAAGGGGGTCTGTAAAAATGAATAAAAAGGGGAGACTGTAAAAATAAATAAAAAGGGGGACTGTAAAAATAAATAAAAAGGTGGTTCTGTAAAAATAAATAAAAAGGGACTGTACAAATAAATAAAAAGGGGGACTGTACAAATAATAAAAAGGGGGTCTGTAAAAATGAATAAAAAAGGGGGACTGTACAAATAAATAAAAAGGGGGACTGTACAAATAAATAAAAAGGGGGATTGTACAAATGAAAGTGGAGGGACTGTAAAAATAAATAAAAAGGGGGACTGTACAAATGAAAGTGGAGGGACTGTAAAAATAAATAAAAAGGGGGACTGTACAAATAAATAAAAAGGGGGACTGTAAAAATAAATAAAAAGGGGGACTGTAAAAATAAATAAAAAGGGGGACTGTAAAAATAAAGAAAAAGGGGGACTATAAAAATAAATAAAAGGAGGGCTGTACAAATAAATAAAAAGGGGGACTGTACAAATAAATAAAAAGGGGGTCTGTAAAAATGAATAAAAAGGGGGACTGTACTAATGAAAGTGGAGGGACTGTAAAAATAATAAAAAGGGGGACTGTACAAATGAAAGTGGAGGGACTGTAAAAATAAATAAAAAGGGGGATTGTACAAATGAAAGTGGAGGGACTGTAAAAATAATAAAAAGGGGGACTGTACTAATGAAAGTGGAGGGACTGTAAAAATAAATAAAAAGGGGGATTGTACAAATGAAAGTGGAGGGACTGTACAAATAAATAAAAAGGGGGACTGTACTAATGAAAGTGGAGGGACTGTACAAATAAATAAAAAGGGGGTCTGTAAAAATGAATAAAAAAGGGGAGACTGTAAAAATAAATAAAAAGGGGGGACTGTAAAAATAAATAAAAAGGGGGCTGTACAAATAAATAAAAAGGGGGACTGTAAAAATAATAAAAAGGGGGACTGTACAAATAAATAAAAAGGGGGACTGTAAAAATAAATAAAAAGGGTGGCTGTACAAATAAATAAAAAGGGGGAGAGCTCTGGCGATGCTTATATAGTAGATAATATATTATTTACTTAGTATATACCTTTTCTTTTCCCATTCCAACTGACATTGTCTTTCCATCTCTTTCCTGGCTGATTCTCTTTTCTCCTACAATTATATTATTACTATTAATAATGAATTACCCGACTAGGGGGGGGGGGGTGATTTTTTGTTTTTTTATAGAAAATATTAGCAGATTTTTGTTAATTTACTAATATTTCCTTTAACCATTCCAAGTAAGCTCTAGGCTTGTGCTAGGATATGGTTCACAATAGTCGAATGGCGGGATTCGAACCCTCGACCTCAAGATCGGTAGTCCGTACCACAAACCATTAGGCTATTGGCGCTAAATGTGTGTTTTATGTTTGGAGGTACTAGGTCACATTATGCTGTAGGAACTGTGAGGACGTGAGTTGTTAGAATTTGGTAGTTTGTGGTAGTTTTGTTTTTATAGATATTTTTTGCAATTTTTATATATGTGAGCTTGTAAAGATAATTACACTATTCTGTAATGACTGGTAGGTTTTGGTAAGATTTGGTAGTTATCGGTAACTTTCGGTAGTTTTTATTTTCGGGATTATGTATGTCATTCGGTTTTTTAATTTTAAATAATAAAGGTTACCTGTTCTTCTTTCTGTTTACGCATTAACTCTTCTTGCTCCTTCTTCTGAGCTTCTAGACGTAACTTCTCTCTCTTCTCGGCTTCTTCTCTCTCTTTACGTTCTCTTTCAGCCTGAAATACATAGTTTATAGTGTTTTTTATTTCAAAAATTAAGTTTTGAATAAAACCATATTTTAACAACATGCTTAACGAAAAAATACTAGCTTTTGCCCGCGACTGCGTCTGCGTGGAATTAAAAAATATCTAAGTGAAACATCGAGATCCGTTAAATAGTTTTGGACATACGAAACAAACATCCGTATATAATCAAACTTCATACTAATATTATAAATGCGAAGATTTGTATGGATGTTTGTTATTTCCAAAACGGCTGAACAATAGTCTGGAAGTAACCAGAAACAAAGTTTTTTTTTTTTATTCTACGCGGACAAAATCGCGGGCAAAAGCTAGTAAAATATGAAATATTAAACGTTACGTGTAAATTTTTGATTTTTCCTAACTATATAAAAACCGATGCTAGCATCTGTGGATAGAGAAAGATGGACAAACACACACTACTTCTAGACCTTTCTACCTTCTAAATATCTAGTATTTACCTCGTCCTCCTAGATTGCATTGAAAAATAAAAATGTTTATAATCTAAGCAATAACATAAAAATTTACAGCCGAAACTGAAACCGAAACCGAACTTTCAGACTTGCTGGCAAGAGCAAGTCCGAAACCGAAAGTTTCGGCCGAAACGGCCGAAATATAGTGTATTTTCGTATCTATTATTTTTGATCGACAGATCAAACGTTATAATTAAATTGCATTTTCGACAGTTAGTAATTTATTTTGTTTTAGTAAGAGAAAACTGTAAAAACCAGCTTTTCAATTACAATTGACAACTTTCGACAGTGCCGAAAGTTTCGATTTTATTTTGGCCGAAACAGAAACTGCTGCCGAAACTTGATTTATGGCTGAAACAGAAACCGAAATTTCGATCTGACACTAAAAAAACCCTATGTTAGGGGTTTTAAGGCATTTTTTCTAATTTCGCGTAGTAAATAGTTCCTTGTACATGGGGTAAAGTAAATAGTATATAAGGGGTAAGAGTAAGTACGTAGGGAAGGGGGGGGGGGGCAGGGAATATGGTTTAACGCTGTTTTATTGTAAAATTTACTTATTTTCATTAATATTTACTTGGTTTTTTAAGTTACCTTTTCTTTCATATGAGCGTCAGCTAATTGTGATCTCCTTCTTTCCAACTCTGCTTGTCCTCTTGCCATATTCTCTCGTCTTCTCTCTTCGTAGGACTTCGCACTACTCGTGCTTGTTACTGATTCGCGCCTAAAAGAACGAATAAAAGAGATTTTAAATACAACGAGATACGAAAGTCTATAGAAAAACTATAGCGCCTGTTATTATAAAATGGCAAAGTTAGCGCCTTGTAATAAAAATTAGCAAATATTTTGTCTTGTTACATCTATTGTTAAAACATTTGATGTTTGAAATAAATTTAGTTATTAATTATACGTTTTTTGACGTAACTTTGTTTACTTAAGGTGTTGGATTGAAAGGAGACAGAGTAAGTTGGTTACTTACCTGAAGGTAGGAGGAATAAGTTCAGGTGGTAACTTAGCGGGAACAGGATCTCCATGAGTCGCTCTCTCACATAAATACATAGCTAGAACAAATTCCTCGCAGCCTGAAACAGATATAGAAAAAACTTTTAAATACACCAAAACCCCTATATAAAATTTAACTTGAAAGAGAATAGATTATTCAAGTAAACAAGTTAACAATTATAACGATAATCGCATTTAAACATTTTTTGTCTGTCTATCTGTCCGCAAGCAGCGTTTGCTTCGAGTAATCTTCGAAACGGCTGGGTCTAAATTAACAGGATTTTCACTGAAGGGTAGCTGACATTCACTCCCAAATTATAGGCTATTTTTTTTTATTCCGCGCTATCAAAGTGGCGAAAAGAAATTTTGACAGGACTTTGACTTTTTTTTATATCATAAGGTAGCAAACGAGCAAGCGGCCACCTGAATCCGCCAAAATGGCGAAGCGACCGCTGCCCATAGACAACCGCAATTGCAGATGCGTTGCCTACCCTTAATCGACGGAGGAGGAGACGCACATAAAGAGGATCTTTCCCCTTCCTATGCGTCTCCACCGTCAAATCCACCTTCCCATCTAATCCTTTCCTTATAAGAAAAAGGTGGGACGGGAAAAGGACTAAAATTGGGCCTTCGGCACCACACTCATCAGACGAAACGCGGAATTGCTTCCACTTCTCGCCTGTCTTCTGTGTGGTCGTGGTATTGCTGGGGGCGAGCCGACCCATTCGTGCGAAGATGTTCAAGCGGGCTCTACCACTGTCAAACTTGACTGGAAAGTAGCTGATAGAAGTAACACGGGAATGTTATAGACCTTTTTTTCCTCACTAACGAATTCAACTTACCAAGTTTCCCATCAGCGTCGAGATCAGCGAGTGCCCATATCTGGGCCAGCGCGGGCTGCGGCAGTCGAGACTGCAGCATCAGAGCGCGCGCCTGCGCCCCCGACACCCAGCCAGTCTTCGCGCGGTCAGTTACGTTGAATAACTGAGTATATCTTCAAATACAGGAAAAACCACTTCATACTAAAGTTAATAAAACTAAGGATACTGTTTGAACGGTGATAAACTTTAAAGTCTAAGACTTAAGGGTGAATATACCTAAAAGCGTCAAGTTAAACGGATTTTGGTGTAACTAAGATTTGTCTCTTTACATTTAATTCAAGATTGTCGTTCAATATTATGAAGTAAGGACCTAAAACGTATCGAAAAGAAATACACAACAATTAAAGAAAGTGTTACTTATAAAATAAACCTTATTAACCTTTAATTAGACAGCGCCTGTTTATATAAAATAGCAAAATTGATAGCGCCTTATAATATTTATGAGCAAAAATTTATTTAAGAAAATTATTTACACATAAAAATCAAAACAATTAAAATGTAAAAAAGTATAAGAAATCGTATATTTATTTGTAGTTTTTTTACTTACTTAAGTTTCTGCGGTTGTGGTATACCCCATTCTACGGCGGGAGGGGGTGTCATCACCCCCATTGGGGATTCCGCTGGACTTCCTACTAAAGAACCTACAAAATTACGAAAAATACAAAAAAAATACTTCAATACATATCTATACTAACATCAAAAACATATACTAGTGTTCCCGTGCGGCTTCATCCGCATAAAATTATAAAAACTTCATTTTTTACATTTGTCAAATTCTCAAATGCAAAAATCAATTAAAATGCACAAATAACAAAGGTTTTGCTATTAGATAACAATTACCGTTACCAGCTATCTTGCTTCTGTCATTTTGTAGTTTTTGTCCCTTTCCCGCATGACGGTTTTTCCCAATTCATTTACCCCTTAAGTTTAATAGCGTGAAAATATATATCCTAAAGCGTGTCGTAAGTGTAGGGCTTTTTATTAAAGGAAGAATTATTCAAAAATATGCTGTGATTGCTGACATCCTACGCCACGAAGTGGTGTGTGTTTACGCTTTATTATATTAGTATAGAAGTATATATGAAACTCAAAAACTACTGAAACCATTTCAAAAATTCTTTCACCATTAGAAAGATACATTATCACTAAATGATATAGGACATAATTATTAACATAACATAATTAAAAAAACCATTAAAATCTCTGAAAAAAACTTACCAGGTTTAGAAAAGGAATCACTTTTAACAGCTGTAATAGGTGTGGATGTCACTGGTTGATTTGGAATCGAACCCGCAACGGTATCACTAGTTTTAGGAGGGCTACTAATTGTTGAACCAACTGTAGTCCCGGTTGGTATCGGTTGGGGTCGAACCGATTATTGGTTGAGAACCTATTAACGGTTGAGTTGAACCTATTATTGGCTGAGAACCTATTAACGGTTGAGTTGAACCTATTATTGGCTGAGAACCTATTAACGGTTGAGTTGAACCTATTATTGGCTGAGAACCTATTAACGGTTGAGTTGAACCGATTATTGGTTGAGAACCTATTAACGGTTGAGTTGAACCTATTATTGGCTGAGAACCTATTAACGGTTGAGTTGAACCGATTATTGGTTGAGAACCTATTAACGGTTGAGTTGAACCGATTATCGGTTGGGAACCTATTAATGGTTGGTTTGATATTAATGGTTGGTTTGATATTAATGGTTGGTTTGATATTAATGGTTGGTTTGATATTAATGGTTGGTTTGATATTAATGGTTGGTTTGATATTAATGGTTGTGTTTGGGGTGGTTTTACACCGGAAATTAGGTCCGGTACGGTTGGTTTTTGTTGAATGATAGGAGAAGGTTGTGGTGCTGATGGGGCTGTGTTGATTAATGGTTGAGAACCGAAATCTCCGAGTAGAGATTGGTTGGATTGGATTGGTTGTGCGGATGGGATTGGTTGAGTTGGTAAACCGGAGATTAGTTGTTGAGATTGGGGTGGGATAGTTGGCATTGGAGGGATGGGGGGTTTTGTTGGTGGGGCGAATTGTTTGGGTCCTGAAAGAAATTATTATAGGTTATTAAATTAATTACTAATACAGATATATCTAGATATATAGAATAATTTACCTGTAGGACTTAGAGAAGCGAGTAGAGATGGTGGTAAAACTTTAGGAATTTCAATACCATGGAGTTTGAGGTTGATTATCTGTAAATTATAAAAAAAATACAAAATAGTTTTCAGTTAAGATATTAAATTAATTATTATTTTTAATATGAGACTAAAATTGTATTCACAGAGTCATATTATTTTAAGGTTCAGTGAATTATTTTAAAACAAACTTTTGCCTTTGAATTTGTCCGAGCATATTTAAAAAAAATTAAATACTTTATTGTTCTTTACAACTGCATATGTTCTATATATATGACAATCTCTATCTATTATAATAGTATTGTAAAAAAAATAATTCTATACTTCTATACTAATATAATAAAGCGTAAACACACACTCCTTTGTTGCCTAAGATGTCAGCAATCACAGTATATTCTTGAATAATTCTTTTTTTAATAAAAAGCTCTACACTTACGTCACGCTTTAGGCTATATATTTTACGCCATTAAACTTAGGGGGTAAATATTTTGGATAAAAACCCTAATGTGGGAAAGAGACCATAAGTTGCTGTCAAAATCAAGAAAGCAAGATTGCTAAGGTTTATCATGTCATGTCATTTGACAGAGTCATATTATTTTAAAGTTCAGTAAATTATTTTAAAACTAACTTTTGCCCTTGGATTTGTCCGAGCATAAATAAATAAAATTGAATACTTTATTGTTCTTTACAACTGCATATGTTCTATATATATGACAATCTCTATATATTAGTATTGTAAAAAAAATTAAATTATAAATATAGTACCAATAACAAAGAAATCTTACTAATATTATAATGGGTGAAAGGCTATTTGTTTCAAGCGCCATTAGGTTAAATGTTCAGGAGAGCTATTAAAAGTTTTAATTTTTAGAAAAAAAAAAAACATAAAAGCAAATTCTGAAAATAATTTCGATTGATAGATTTTCAGACCGGTTCTAGATTGAAATTACTATTATATAATTCTGCATATTTCATTATTTATTTCATACTAGCTTTCGCCAGCGACTTCGTCCGCGTGGAATTAAAAAAGACAAAAGTGGGTAGCCTATGTGTTCTACCAGACTATCCTCTACATCTATGCCAAATTTCATCGAGATCCGTTCAGCCGTTTAGGCTACAAACTCTAACAAACATCCATCCATCCATCTAAACTTTCGCATTTATAATATTAGTAAGATTTAAAATTCGCTGATTCTGAATATATATAAGTCAATATCGCCTAATATGGTAGTTGACACAAATAGCCTTTCACCCGTCGATATGCAAAAGTCTAGATGTATGTTTGTTTGTATCCTAAACTGAATGGATCTCGATGATTGTCATACATGTAGAGGAGAGTCTGGAAAACATAGAATGCTTTTATTTTTAATAGCTGTTCCCAGGCGACTTCATCCGCATAAAATTATGAAAATTTCATTTTATTGTTTACATTTGTCAAATTATCAATTGCAAATGTCAAAATGACATGACTACAATCTTTAGCAATCATTCTTCCTTGATGTTGGCAGCAACTTATGGTCTCTTTCCCACATTCGGGTTTTTGTCCAAAATATTTACCCCCTAAGTTTAATGGCGTGAAAATATATAGCCTAAAGCATGACGTAAGTGTAGGGATTTTTATTAAAAAAGGAGTTATTCAAAAATATGCTGTAATTGCTGACATCTTAGGCAACAAAGAAGTGTGTGTTTACGCTTTATTATAATAGTATAGAAGTATAGATATAGATATTGATAGTATAGATTTCATACGGACTTAGTCACAGGTTTTAGTCAAAGTTATTGTCTTATACCTTACCTTACAAGCGATAGAGAACTCTCTAAGATCCAGTTTCCCATCTGCATTAGTGTCAGCCAAAGACCAAATTTGGCCCAGTATTGGTGGAGGTAATTGCGACTGAAAGACAAAGAATACAGTGTTAAGAAGAAAATTAGTACCGTGCTGTAGAATTGGCGCAACTCTAGATAATCTGCATAAACGTCACATCCCTAGCTGACAGCTGTCAATGTCATTAGAAGGATTGGAATAATCGCGCGCATTCCTGACGAGATCTCTAGTTCAGCTACCGGTCATTTGTCAATCACACCGGATTCCGTCTTTCTAGATAGCTGCTATTCAAAATTTTAATCTTGTTTTCAATCCTTTGAATTATCTTCAACCTTGACGTTGGCGAAATCATCGATATAACGATGGGGTCCACTATTCATTAAAAGAAGAAGAAGAAATCTCTAGTGCAGTGTTTAAAGTAATATTGCTAGTAACAATTATATTAATTGCTTAAAAATAGTTAAACATCTTCTTTTTAGGTAGAAACAACTGCCAGATAAATTGTGTTTTCATTGTATTTCTCATCATCACAAGAAAGGGAAACTTATCCTACTCCTGTAGGGTCAGCACAGGGTTTTTGTCCTCCACATAACTCTATCATCCGTCATCTCAGTTACTCCCTTCATCAACTTTCACACAATACATCTCTTTGTCTACCTCTAATGGTGTTCTCATAACTAATATTTTTTTTATATTATGAGGCGGCAAACAAGCACGCGACCACCTGAATCCGCCAAAATGGCGA
The DNA here is from genome assembly GCA_029286645.1 of Papilio protenor. Lineage (NCBI taxonomy): Eukaryota > Metazoa > Arthropoda > Insecta > Lepidoptera > Papilionidae > Papilio > Papilio protenor. The sequence continues at coordinate 545,801 of JAGSMZ010000041.1, read as the reverse complement.
AGTGACTGCTGCCCATAGACATCCGCAATTGCAGCGTTGCCTACCCTTAATTGACGGAGGAGACACACATAAAGAGGATATTTCCCCTTCCTATGCGTCTCCTCCACCGTCAAATCCACTTTCCCTTCCCATCCTTTCTCATAAGAAAAAGAGTGGAAAGGAAAAGGGACCAAAGTTGACATTCCTGTTACCTGGGATTATCACTCATAACATGTCAATACCATGCTCTTTTACTCCTTACCTTCTCTACCACTGGGACTTTGAAACTTCCTCTAATATACTCATTTCATATCTTATCTATTAGTATTCTCTCTCAAGAAAAAATGGTGGATGTAAGAAATGTAATTAAAAAGTGAGAATCTCAAGTTTGAATCTCATTTGCTTTTTGTTTCTAAACTTTTTCTGTTGTTTTTAATCAAAAAAATCTTACTTGTAACATGAATCTCTTAGCTTGCTCTCCAGTGAGGGTGCCATTGATGGGTCCCAGGTTTCTGAAGTGCTCAGCAAACTTCGCATGCTCGTGTGGCTGGATAACCCAAGGGTCTCCTGCCATCCTATAATATTATAAATAAAAAGTTATAAAAATGTTAAGAACATTTTGTAGAATTAAAGTAAAGTTTAACAGTGGTAGAGCCCGCTTTAACATCTTAGCACTGCAGGGCCGGCTCGCCCGGTGTAATACCACGACCACACAGAAGACAGGCGTGAAATGGAAGCTATTCCGTGTGTCGTCTAATGAGTGTGGTGCCGGAGGCCTAATTTAAGTCCCTTTCTCTTTACCACCCTTTTCTTATAAGGAGAAGATGGGAAGGGGAAGTGGATTTGACGGTGGAGGAGATGCATAGGAAGGAAAAGTGTCCTCTTCATGTGCGTCTCCTCCTCCGTCGGATAAGGGTAGGTAACGCATCTGCAATTGCGGATGTCTATGGGCAGCGGTCTCTTCGCCATTTTGGCGGATTCAGGTGGCCGGTTGCTCGTTTGCGACCTTATGTTATAAAAAAAAAAATAACTGGATATTTCTTACACAGATATGATTTTTTACCTAATTTTATATCGAAAGTTATATTATAGAACAATCAATTGGTTAATTTTATTATCCATTGCTTACAATACATACATTGTTACAAATTGTTAACTATTGATTTTTTGCATTTATTCTTATTTATTTTTAAAATACTTTTAACTGTTATTGGACAGTGAGAGGTTCTTAATATAAGTTTTTAAATGAATTAATCAATTTTAACTTTACTTACGAATTTAGAGCCCGTAAATTTAATCGGGGATTTATTACAATTTCCGATGTAATATGAATGTGAATATCAGCGGGAATTAAGGTCGAGATTTATTTGTATCTTTACTAAGAAAATTGAACGTTAAAAATGGTGAAAACCTTAAATTGAGCAAAAATTCAACTTAAGGGAGGAGTTTGTACTTATTCGTGATATTGCTTTAATGGACATTTTAAAAGGAATTAAATAATACTATTGTGTTAGATTTACTTACGTTTCTGATTAGGTAATAGTCTTCTACAAGTAAAACGCCCCTTGAATAAATGGTTGGGAGTAGAAGATATCGAATCGAAAGTCGGATTTGGTCGGATTTTGTATTGATCCGGAGAAAATTGTCAAAAAGTAAATTTGACAGATGCGTTCAAAAATTTTTACTTTTAGTTAATCATACAAGTCCTTTGTGTAATTATTTTATTTTTATCCACTTCTGATTTAAATGCACAACATTACAACGTGGAACTCATGTTTTAGCTCGAATTTTTAAATACATGTAAAGAAGACACGAATTTTCCGAACGTACAAAATAGAAAGTACGAGTGACTTTTGACAATTCTATAAAAAACGTCAACTGTCAAAAGTCTTGATTTCGTGAAAACTTAGAAACACTGTTATACTAAGAAAATAGTAATTTACCAACGAATAAATGACGAAAGTAGCTGATAACGTTAACCCTAACGTGTACGAGAAGGAATCTGAACGGGAAATAACCACCGCAGATCATAATGAAGAGATTACAGACGATTTTGACGAAAGGGAAATTTTCGATTTAATTCGCAATATTAATGACCCTGAACATCCTTTAACTCTGGAGGAGCTACGAGTTGTTGAGGAAAAGAACATATCGGTAGATAATAAGAAGAATGAAGTTCTTGTACATTTTACACCTACCATACCTCACTGCAGTATGGCTACATTGATTGGTGAGTCAATCTTAATAATTATGCACTTTTAGTTAAAAACAACTATTGTTCTTGCTTTAAATAATATTTAGAAGTCACCAATGTCCATAACTAATCAAATATAACAATAGTTTGATGATGGACAAATATTTTAACTCTTTATGTGGTCTAAGTTTTGTTTTCACACCAAAGCTGAATTCGCCACATCTGCTGTTCATAGGCATATTCAATTGCAGATGTGTTACTTACCTTTACTAGGCATCGTCATCAACTTGCCCTTATCCCATATGGAGGGTCGGCACAGTATGTGCTGCTCTTCCATATGTCTCTATCAGCCGTCATATCTGAATCCACTCCTTTCTTAAGCATATCCTCTTTCACACAATCCATCCATACTTTCTTTGGTCTTCCTCTTCCTTTGTAGCCATCCACATTCATTCTTAACACTTTCTGGTTTATGTCCCCATCGTCTCGTCGCATAACATGTCCATACCACGCTAACCTTTTGCTTCTCAATTTCTCCACCACTGGCGCTACTTTCAAACTTCCTCTAATATACACATTCTTAACTTTATCCATTCTTGTCACACCACACATCCATCTTAACATACGCATCTCAGCCACATGCAATCTCCTTTCACCTTTACTAGGCAGACACACAGAAACATGTTTCCCCTTCCTATGCATTAATTCCCATTCCCTGCCACTTATAGAAAAATAGCCGTTCCCTTGCAGCTTCATCTGCATTAAATAACGTTTTTCTTTTTTTACTTGTAAAGCTTTTAGTTGTACATGTCCAAATTCAAATACTCAAATGACAATGAGGTTCTTTGCTATTGGATAACAATTTCTATTACCAGCGATCTTGATTTTTCGCTATTAGTTTGTAGGTTTTGTCCCTTTCCTGTATGACATTTTGTCTAATTGATTCACCCCCTAAATGAAATAGTGTGAAAATATAAAGCCTTTTTATTAAAATAAGAATTATTAAAGATATGCTGTGATTGACATCCTACTGTTAAGAACAAAATTAGTACCGTGCTATAGAAATGGCACAACTCTAGATTATCGGCATAAACATCACGTCCCTAGCTGACAGTTGTCAATGTCACTAGAAGGATGGATATTGGCGCGCATACTGAGTCACGACGAGAAGTGTTGCTCTGAGTTTAAAGCTACAGTATCAAATAAGTTGTCTAATACTACATAACAAAATGTGTTTACACTTTATTATATTAGTAACTTATGCCCGTGACTTTGTCCATATGGAATTAAAAAAAAAACAAAAGCAAGTCTATGTGTTCCTGCAGACTATCCTCTACGTCTATACCAAATTTAATTGAAATCCTTTTAGCAGTTTAGGCTACAAACTCTAACAAACATACATCTAAACATTCATCTCTAACTAATATTATAAATGCGAAAGTTTAGATGGATGGATGTTCGTTAGAGTTTGTAGCCTAAACTGCTGAACAGATCTCAATGAAATTTGGCATAGACATAGAGGATAGTCTGGAAGAACACATAGGCTACTAACTTTTGTTTATTTTAATGCACATAAACTAAACGCCAGTTTATCATAAATTCACAGTAGAAATGACAAGAATATGAGTGTAAAACATATTGCTGGCATTAACCACTTTTATATTTCAGGTCTGTCTATCCGAGTGCAGTTACTCCGAGCATTACCGAGTCGATTTAAAGTGACAGTGGAAGTGTCAGAAGGAACCCATGTCTCGGAACATGCGGTGAACAAACAACTGGCTGATAAAGAGAGAGTTGCAGCCGCGTTAGAGAATAACAATTTAGTGCAGATAATAAATCAATGTGTTGCAGCAGGAGCATAGATAAGAAATTACAGAATTTATAATAAACTAGCTGTTTGCACGCGATTTCGTTGACGCAATATTAGGATTAAGTAGCCTATAATGTGTCTATGTCAGCTACCTTGTGAAAGTCTGGTCGAAAAAGGTCCAGCCGTTTCCGAGATTACCCGGAACAAACGTGGGTTGCAGACAGACTGTTGGGCGATAATTTAGTCAAATGTGGCGAGATTTTTTCTCTTTCTAGCCAGGTTATTCTTAATCTTAATTGGAATAACTATATTTGTATAACTAGCTGTTCCCATGCGACTTCATCCGCATGGAATTACGAAAATTTTATTTTATTGTTTACATTTGTCAAATTATCAATTGCAAATGTCAAAATGACATGACATGATGACAAACCATGGAAACCTTGCTTCCTTGATGTTGGCAGCAACTTATGGTCTCTTTCCCACATTAGGGTTTTTATCCAAAATATTTACCCCATAAGATAAATAGCGTGAAAATATATAGCCTAAAGTGTGACGTAAGTGTGAGGGTTTTTATTAAAAAAATAATTATTCAAGAATATGCTGTAATTGCTGACATCTTAGGCAACATAGAAGTGTGTGTTTACGCTTTATTATAATAGTATAGATTAAATAGAAAATAATAAACGAAAAATCAAAGAAAATGCATTTTATTTATTATTTCCTTAAATACAATCAAAGATATATATTCATTTGGAGTTTGCAGCCTTCGTTTCGTTTTTGATGTCCTCGTAAGATATTTGGTTCTGAAAAACAAGATTGTTAAAAAAAAAATAGTATAAATATAGCTTAGTTAGTGATAACAGCTTTTTAATGGTTTAAGATTTTTTTAAATCAGTCGAGTAGTTTTTGAGCCCCCGTAGTAGAGAAGGTAAGAAGTAAAAGGTTAGCATGAGGGCATGTTATGAGGAGGGATGAATCGCATGTTACAAGGAGAACGTTAGTTATGAGTGTGGAGGTACATCGGTAGAGGTAGACCTAGAAAGAGATTGATTGTGTAAAAGGTGACATGATCAAGAAGTGAGTGATGACTGAGATGACGTATGATAGTTATGTGGAGGACAAAAACCTGTTGCGCCTTACGGGAGTAGGATAAGGAGATGATGATGAGTCCAGTAGTTTTTGAGCCCCCGTAGTAGAGAAGGTAAGGAGTAAAAGGTTAGCATGAGGGCATGTTATGAGGAGGGATGAATCGCATGTTACAAGGAGAACGTTAGTTATGAGTGTGGAGGTACATCGGTAGAGGTAGACATAGAAAGAGATGGATTGTGTAAAAGGTGACATGATCAAAAAGGGAGTGATGACTGAGATGACGTATGATAGAGTTATGTGGAGGACAAAAACCTGTTGCGCCACTACGGGAGTAGGATAAGGAGATGATGATGATGATGATGAGTCCAGTAGTTTTTGAGTTATTTCAACACATACAGAAATCCAAAAATACAAATCTTTCCTCTTAATAATATTAGTATAGATATCTGGGATAGCTTCTAAACAGTGAAAGAATTATAAAAAAAAATAGTATAAATATAGCTTAGTTAGTGATAACAGCTTTTTAATGGTTTAAGATTTTTTTTAAATCAGTCGAGTAGTTTTTGTGTCAGTACAAACCTTAAAAACATCAAATCGTTTAAATGTACAAAAGCTTAAATAAGTTTATTTAAAGTAGTGTAAAATGACGTATTAAATTCAGAATTAATATGATAATAGTTTACTGAGAAAGAAGAGAATGGTTTTAAAAAGTATTTTACCTCCCACATATCATCATCCCAGTCTGGGAACAACTTTTTGAATACCGCAGGCTCTTTGCCTTGACGCACTGAGACCACGATAGCTGAGTCCACGGTCCTATCTAGACCATCGTCGGATATGTATTCCTGATAAAAATAAAACAATAAAGGAGATTAAAAAAATTTAATGAAAAAAGTGGTTATTGTGCGACAACCTTAATAGATAGATATATGCTATCGCGGACTTTTATTTAGCAAATTTAAAGGGCTATAATTCTTCCATACATGATTTTTGTGTAAGTCTTATAGTTTAGGCTACGGAAGCATAGAAAGCAAAAAAGACACCAAATTTCGTCACGCAATTTTGAGCTAAACTATTTAACTACGCCGTAGTCTTTGACTCCAAAAATCAAACAAAAAAATGGGACCCACCTGCAAGCACTACCTCTCGGATAAAAAAAGAATTTTCAAAATCGGTCTACCAGGGGCGGAGTTATGCCGTAACACACATAAAAAAAAAAATAAAAAAAAAACATACGGACGAATTGAGTACCTCCTTCTTTTGGGAAGTCGGTCAAAAAAATAAACCTGTCCCACCAAATTGTAAATTGTCTGATAACAAGCCAACATGTAAAATATGTGATGGAAATATCGGATTTTGTTCCCTTATGACAGTGACGTAAGCTTAAGCTATCTAAGCCTCTATCAGCCAGTGGTCCTCAAGCCTCTGTCCCAGTCTCTAAAAATATTGAACGCAGTTTCTTGTTAGTTTGAAATGTTTAGGGCCTATCCCACCACTGGCTGATAGAAGCTTAGCATAAAAATGACGCCACTGTCATAAGGGGATTGGCGGATTGACGGCTTTAATGCCATACTGCGCAAACGACGGCTTCTCTTTTACGCAGAGTCCGGGAGAGCACCAACAGCATCCTAAGAGGGCTAAGTGATAAGCCCGACTGCCCGATTATGGGACATTGGCTGCGCGCACGTACCAATCGTAACATAACCTAACGTACGGTACGTTAGATCATGTTTTGATTGGTAGTGGTAGTGTTTAGAATACAATTCTTTTTTTTTCTGTTTGTCAAGTATGTGTAACTAGTATTACATGATTTAAATAAATAAATAAAAATAAGGGAACAAAATCCGATATTTCCTTCACATATTTTAAACGTTGGATTGTTTTGACAATTTAAAATTTAGTGGGATATGCCCTAAAATTTTTATAGTTGTGATAAATTATAAGATATAGGTAAAGATGTTGTAAAATATGGGTATTTGAAGTTATAGTTATGTGAGATAAAATGTTTTTAAAATAGTTTAGCAATATTATATAGCGTAGTGTACCAGATAGATTAAGGGTGCGAACGCCAATAAACTGCTCTGGCAGTATGCTAGTTATTTATATGTAGTTCATTTTTATGTACTCATTAAATAAATAAATATTATAGTGTGTCTAAATAATTTAGATTAGTTGACAATTCATGTCAATTCATGTGACAATTTAGTAGGGATGGGTTGTGTAAAATCAAGTATGAATCTTTTCGATTTTCGATTTTTATTCTTATGGAAGTTGTAATCGATAGATTCATAGTTATAACTTATTAATTAAAAAAAAACACTGTTTAGTCAAATTAATAATGACCTGCAGAACCATTACAAATAATGAGAGTGAATAAATATTTATTACTACTACAGCCGTACGTAATCGAATTGGATTTCGCTATTATTATTGTCATCGCTAAATTCTCAACACTATAATTAATACTAGAATTGTCCTCTAAATTAGTTAATAAGAAAATATTATTTTTGGTTGAGTTTGATAATTATTTAAACCGAATATCGATAGTTCATAATTGTTCGCTGCGTGTTTCGTCACTACGATACCTGTCTATTAAGTACGGGATTTGCCTTCATACAAATTGAATTCGATACTTCATATACATCATTTATCAAACTAATCTATCTTATTTAGACACACTATAATAAAAGTTTGCATATGACAATAATGATCGACAGAGCACTCTGCAAAGGACACTGATCTGTACAAATGGATAGGCGAAAAGAAATATCGTCTTGATTGACCTTTTTGATGTTATTGACAGTTAAGTTTTATTCTTACGACCGCTTACAGTCCACCTATTTTTGTTATTTTAACTATTTTAATAGTGTTATTAGATTATTTGTTTATGGCGTTAATATTACCTCAATAATGCTGTCCTTTGCCATTCTCACTCTTTCTGGAATATTCTTACCCTTCCAGAAGTAAAGCTCTTCCCCGGTATCTAAAATATAAACTCCATCGTCGGATAAATCCTGAAAATATAACCTCAATTGACATCCTTTTTAAAGCAAGGACTAGCTGCTGCTCGTGACTTCACCCGAGTGAAATTAAACAATAAAAAAAATATAGCCTACGTTACTCACTATAAACTTAGCTTTTTAACAGTGAAAGATTTTTTTTAAATCGGCAGAGTAGTTGTGGAGTTATTCTAATACATACAAAAATACAAATCTATCCTCTTTATACTACTAGTATACCTAAGGGTAATACGTAATACACGAGTTTCAGCAGACACCTGTTTAATCTAACCTGTTGCGTGAACTCCGGTGGTAATTCCTCGAAGTCAATCTTGCCTGTCACGCTGACAGTGACAGCTGTCAGACTCGACGGAGTGGTGACACGTCGGTTGAGTGTCAGCTTCCATCCTGAGGTATCCTCTTTCTCTTCTGGTGCACCGCCTTTATAACATTTGCAATAAAGTATACAGCCATATTAATTTACGCGTGCAAAGTATGTAAAATATATCATCATCATCTCCCCTGCCTTATCCTACTCCCGTAGGGTCGGCGCACCAGGTGTTCGTCCTCCAAAGCACTCTATCATCCGTCATCTCAGTCATCACTCCCTTCTTGATCATGTCACCTTTCACGCAATCCATCCATCTCTTTCTATGTCTACCTCTACCGATGTACCTCCACATTCATAACTAACGTCCCTCTTGTTACATGCGATTCATCCCTTCTCATAACATGCCCATACCACTCTAACCTTTTACTCCTTATTTTCTCAACCACTGGGGCTACTCTCAAACTTCCTCTAATATACACAAAGTATGTAAAATATATACACTATGTATTTTACAGTGGTAAAGCCCTTTAACATCTTCGCACTGTAGGGCTCGCCCGGTGCAATACCACGACCACACAGAAGACAGGTGTGATGTGGAAGCAATTTCGCATACTCTGATGAGTGTGTGCCGGAGGACTAATTTTAGTCCCTTTCCTTTCTTATCCTTCCCTTATAAAAAAAGGATGAGAGGGTAAAGTGGATTTGATGGGGGAGGAGACGCATTGGAAGAGGGAACGTCCTCTTTATGTGCGTCTCCTCATCCGTCGATTAGGAGTAGGCAGCACATCTCTGGCGAAAGCTGGTATTACCTAAAAATTCCCAGAAATCATCGGATTCCTCTCCCTGTTCTAAAACAAGCAGTTCTTTTTCTTCTCCGAGAATATTCTGCACGAAATTCATGGCCGCTTCCTGCTCCGTTTCTTGGGATTCCTGAAATTCAGTATCTACAATAAGTTTTAAAAACATAAAAGCCAAATATCCTAATGGCCGCCAAGTATTAGCATCATCAGCACATAACCCCTGTGTCACTGACACTCATGTCTAATCAGGAATTAAACAACGTCTACTAGCTGTTGCTCACGACTTCGCCCACGTCAAATTAAAAAGTATTACTCAGTGATAACGCAGCTTTTTAATGGTGAATTAATTTTTATAATAATGTCGCTCTAGTAGTTTTTATGTTATTTCAATACATACAAAAACACAAATCATTCCTCTTTATATTAGTATAGATTTATAAGTTTACCTTGCCATGCCACACGTATATCTGCTCCGGTGTTTCCAGAACAAATACATCATCATCTTCTAGAACATCAGCTGTTTCCGGTACTTGCACTGTTCTCATGTCCACTTCTAATTCTGTACCTTCTACCTGGAAAATTTTACACCTTTATAGGCGACTAGGTTTCGCCCGCGACTCAGTCCGCGCAGAATTAAAAGAACCAAAATAATAGCCTATGTTTTCCAGACTATCCTCTACATGCATGACAATCATCGATATCTCTATTATTAGTTCACACAGACTTGTAAATAAATGAACAGGTGACAAAAGTAGTATTTTCTGCCTATTTGATTTCCGCCATATTCGGCGCCAATTCGACCTAATAATAGTGAGTAACCTATTTTTAACATCATTAGGTGCGTTTAAGTCGATACGAAGCAATACTTGTCATTTCCAAGCAATCGCCTATCTATTTATACAGATCAATGGTTATGATCCCTAAGATGCTACCAACCGCGTCAAAATGGCGAAAATCAAATAGGCACAAAATACAACAGCTTATAGCCTATCTTTGAATAGTCAGTCAACTAAAATGTAACACTGATTGCTTCATATTACGCCATTTTAATTGGACAGTAATCAATTCAACACTGGCTTAATATAGACTAACTGGCGCCAGTACTACACTCGATGCTAAGCTATAATAGTATTTATTTTTTCTTTTTCCAGAGAGTGTGAAAGAGATAGCTATCTGTTACTCACTCTAAACAATCTAACGCCATCTTCTTCGTATGATTTCTTTGAATTCTGTGCATTATATTCCTCATCTTTACTACCATATAAAATAGCAAGATTTCCTGCAAACAATTAAAAATCAATAACCATTACATGTAAGAAAAAGGCACTTCCCGCTGTCTGTATGTTTACATCTTTAAGAGACATTAAAGAAAAAGATTTAGACAAAAAACTAGATATTTCGCGCGACTTCGTCTAATAATAAATGTAGCCTATGTTACTGATAACGTAGCTTTTTGGTGAAAGAAATTTTGAAACCGTCCCAGTAGTTTTTGAGTTATTCTAATATATATAGAAATAAAAATCTTTCCTCTCTATAATGTATAGATGTTTAATATTTTTTTAACCGACTTTAAAAAGGAGGAGGTTCTCAATTCGTTCGTATATTTTTTTTGTGTGTTACGGCATAACTCCGCCCCTGGTAGACCGATTTTGAAAATTCTTTTTTTATCCGAGAGGTAGTGCTTGCAGGTGGGTCCCATTTTTTTGTTTGATTTTTGGAGTCAAAGACTACGGCGTAGTTAAATAGTTTAGCTCAAAATTGCGTGACGAAATTTGGTGTCTTTTTTGCTTTCTATGCTTACGTAGCCTAAACTATAAGACTTACACAAAAATTATGTATGGAAGAATTGTAGCCCTTTAAATTCGCTAAATAAAAGTCCGCGATAGCATATATCTATCTATTAAGGTTGTCGCACAATAACCACTTTTTTCATTAAAATTTCGATCAAAATCTATACCCCACTTTCAACGCTATTACTCGTGTTCGGTATGGCTCCTTATCAAAATAAATGTATCCATCATCAAGAGAATTTAATGTAGATTATAAATACCCTTAGAACTGTGTAATTCCGATCAATAGTTTAGGAGATATCATAAATAGCAAATTACGAGTCGCAGAAAAAAATACCAACTTGTTACCTTTAAATATCGCCAAGAAATGCTTAGGTTCCTTTCCATGCGGTACTTTTACTACATTAACATTGGCTTCTTCTTCTATATCTATTTGTGCTGCCATTTCTATTCCCGCAACTTTATCTGAAGGGTCTGCATTCGCTCCCTACAAATATGTTGCTTTGTTAAAACAAAAATTACACAATATGTTTTGCAAACTGTAAGAATCGTATAAAAACATAATTTCTAGCAATTAAGGATAAAAGAGAAATCATCATAGTTCAATCGGTATCTTATCAATCTAATTTTGGTGTTTTATTTAATTTTCTAGTATAAGTTTGGCGCCTGCAAAAAAACAATAGCAAAAAATTATGTTTAAGAATTGCTAAAATATTCTGACATTAAATATTTTTTTTATTTGTATTAATAAACTTACAATCCAAACGTAAACCACAAAAGCATCATCACCGTTATCATCGTACTGATACTTCACCACGTACACATCACTGTCGTACAACACCGGCTTCTCTATTGTCTGTTCAGTTATATCTTCTTCACCAGATATGCTGCAAAAATATTTTACATACAAAACAATAATCAATAGTTAGAGCTCAATTATTAAATTAGCAAGGTCTAGAGGCTCGGCCAGGGCCTAAATTTACATTCAAATAATACTTAACACACCCCTTAGTTATTGAAAAGCATTAGTGACGCTGGGCGAGATATCTACATACGCTCCTTTATACTTAGCGTCCTGGACGGTCACCCCTTTTACCGTAACCCAGCTTTTGACTTACCGAATGACAGTGTAAGTTCCTTCTCCACCATCAGGCATGTATCCTCTCGCTGATGCACTCTTTCCTATCAGTTTACCAACAGCACTAGACTCCTCAGCGTCTCCAGAGAAATAACCCGCATCTATATTAAAGAATAATCATACTTCTTACTATTACTAATATTATAAATGCGAAAGTTTAGATAGATGTTTGTTAGAGTTTGTAGCCTAAACGGCTGAACGGATTTCGATGAAATTTGGTATAGATGTAGAGGATAGTCTGGAAGAACACATAGGCTACTTACTTTTGTTTTTTTTTTTTTTTTTTTTGTATTAATAAACTTACAATCCAAACGTAAACCACAAAAGCATCATCACCGTTATCATCGTACTGATACTTCACCACGTACACATCACTATCGTACAACACCGGCTTCTCTATTATCTGTTCAGTTATATCTTCTTCACCAGATATGCTGCAAAAATATTTTACATACAAAACAATAATCAATAGTTAGAGCTCAATTATTAAATTAGCAAGGTCTAGAGGCTCGCCCAGGGCCTAAATTTACATTCAAATAATACTTAACACACCCCTTAGTTATTTAAAAGCATTACTGACGCCCTGGACGGGTCATCTACATACGCTCCTTTATACTTAGCGTCCTGGACGGTCGCCCCTTTTACCATGACCCAGCTTTTGACTTACCGAATGACAGTGTAAGTTCCTTCTCCCCCATCAGGCATGTATCCTCTCGCTGATGCACTCTTTCCTATCAGTTTACCAACAGCACTAGACTCCTCAGCGTCTCCAGAGAAATAACCCGCATCTATATTAAAGAATAATCATACTTCATACTATTACTAATATTATAAATGCGAAAGTTTAGATGGATGTTTGTTAGAGTTTGTAGCCTAAACAGCTGAACGGATTTCGATGAAATTTGGTATAGATATAGAGGATAGTCTGGAAGAACACATAGGCTACTTACTTTTGTTTTTTTTTTTTGTATTAATAAACTTACAATCCAAACGTAAACCACAAAAGCATCATCACCGTTATCATCGTACTGATACTTCACCACGTACACATCACTATCGTACAACACCGGCTTCTCTATTATCTGTTCAGTTATATCTTCTTCACCAGATATGCTGCAAAAATATTTTACATACAAAACAATAATCAATAGTTAGAGCTCAATTATTAAATTAGCAAGGTCTAGAGGCTCGGCCAGGGCCTAAATTTACATTCAAATAATACTTAACACACCCCTTAGTTATTGAAAAGCATTAGTGACGCTGGGCGAGATATCTACATACGCTCCTTTATACTTAGCGTCCTGGACGGTCGCCCCTTTTACCATGACCCAGCTTTTGACTTACCGAATGACAGTGTAAGTTCCTTCTCCCCCATCAGGCATGTATCCTCTCGCTGATGCACTCTTTCCTATCAGTTTACCAACAGCACTAGACTCCTCAGCGTCTCCAGAGAAATAACCCGCATCTATATTAAAGAATAATCATACTTCATACTATTACTAATATTATAAATGCGAAAGTTTAGATGGATGGATGGATGGATGGATGTTTGTTAGAGTTTGTAGCCTAAACGGCTGAACGGATTTCGATGAAATTTGGTATAGATGTAGAGGATAGTCTGGAAGAACACATAGGCTACTCACTTTTGTTTAATTCCACGCGGACGGAGTCGCGGGCGAAAGCTAGTCTATAACACTAATATAATAAAGCGTAAACACACACTACTTCGTGGCGTAGGATGTCAATCACAGCATATTTTTTGAATAATCCTTCCTTTAATAAAAAGCCCTACACTTACGACACGGTTTAGGCTATATATTTTCACACTATTAAGCTTAGGGAGTAAATGATTTGGAAAAACCTTCATATGGGAAATAGACCATAAAATAAACTACAAGCTGCCAACATCAAAGAATCAAGATTGCTGGTAACGATATTTGTTATCCAATGTCAAAGGCCTTTGTCATTTGTGCATTTGAATTTTGACATTTGAAATTGCAAAATTTCACGAAAAAAACAATAAATACAAAACTGTCAGAACATTATCCATCTCTTTCTAACCAATTAATCATATTACGGTCTCAGTCATACACTGAGTCCACCTGTCTCTTTCTAACTAATATAAAATCGTATAACTATCTCCCTCTTACCTGAATCGGAGACCATACGTGAGTTTGTAGTACCAACAGTCTCCCAGTTATGGAAGTACTGCTTGAAAGTGCAGCTCTCATTGTCTTCTGCTACCCTGGTAACGTGGACCTGAATAAAAAAGTAAATATATAACTTTCCTAGTTAATTAACAAAGTAATTTAGTTAAAGTTTATACTAATATTATAAATGCGAAAGTTTAGATGGATGGATGGATGGATGGATGTTAGAGTTTGTAGCCTAAACGGCTGAACGGATTTCGATGAAATTTGGTGTAGACGTAGAGGATACTCTGGAAGAACATATAGGCTACTCACTTTTGTTTTTTTTTTTTAATTCCACGCGGACGGTGTCGCGGGCGAAAGCTAGTAAATAAATAAATAAATAATTTAAAAAATATACGGCTTTGTAGAGTTAGAGGTTTTTTTGTGAAAAAATCGTAAAATCAAATATCCAGCTAAGATTTGTCCGTACGTCCAAAACAATGTGTTTAAGCGCCAATAGCCTAATGGTTTGGGGTACGGACTACCGATCGTGAGGTCGAGGGTTCGAATCCCGCCATTCGACTATTGTCGTGAACCATATCCTAGCACAAGCCTAGAGCTTACTTGGAATGGTTAAAGGAAATATTAGTAAATTAACAAAAAAAAAAAAATTGTAAGGATTATAGATTTAAAATAACTTACCCAAGAAGGATATTCCTTCATATCCAGGAATTTCTGCGCGATATCGTTGTAGTACTTCTTAATATCCTCATCTAGATCTTTACCTAGCCAGATGTAGACTCCCGAGCAAGGTGTGTCTAGGATATAGACCTCCTATGAAGGAGACGGATTATTAAAAGCCTTTCAAAGTACAGAATCCTTGTCTTTTTTAGGGATCATCCCAAACCGTCACCCCGCTCTGTCCCCACGTGGAGACAGATGAGAATAAAAAGTTTCATCCGACCCACCTTTTGCAACGAGGGGACGGTTGGAACTTATTTTATTTCATACTAGCAGTTCGCGTGCGGCTTCATCCGCATGAAATTATGAAAATTTTATTTTATTGTTTACATTTGTCAAATTATTAATAGCAAATGTCAAAATGACATGACATGACAAACCTTGGCAATCTTACTTTTTTGATGTTGGCAGCACTTATGGTCTCTTTCCCACATTAGCGTTTTTATCCAAAATATTTACCCCCTAAGTGTAATGGTGTGAAAATATATAGCCTAAAGCGTGACGCGGCCTTTTTAAAAAAAAAAGAGTTATTTAAAAATATGCTGTAATTGCTGAGATCTTAGGTAACAAAGAAGTGTGTGTTTACGCTTTATTATAATAGTATAGATATGTTTCATCTGTCACCTTATTGGCGATAGTGGTACTAAAAGGTGGGACGGATGAAACATTCTCACGTGGGGACAGAGCGGGGTGACGGTTGGGAATAATCCTTTTTTAGAGACCATAGGACCCTCAGTCAGCAAGAGTCCTTTAGTAAATCAACATCCCACATTAATATCTCGCCATTACTATCGCACAACTGTTTAGTCTCGCTTTGATTCCTATGAGCTTATATGGAGGTACACCACTCTATTAGTTGTGCAACTAAACAGTTGGCTGCGAAACAATCGACAACTGTGCGATAGTTTAGTCAAAGTAGTCTACCAACTGCT
The DNA here is from genome assembly GCA_029286645.1 of Papilio protenor. Taxonomy (NCBI): domain Eukaryota; kingdom Metazoa; phylum Arthropoda; class Insecta; order Lepidoptera; family Papilionidae; genus Papilio; species Papilio protenor. The sequence continues at coordinate 529,863 of JAGSMZ010000041.1, read as the reverse complement.
AGATATAGGCCTTTTAAAATGTCTTCCATATCAAGAATTTATTTATTTTAGTTTCAGGACATTTTATTTAAAAGTTTTTTTTTTTTCACCTAATTAGATCACGAAAGGTGTGGAGTGTATCGCTGATCCTTTTTTTCGCTATTTGATGCGGAATCTCGTCTATTGTCGACCATTTAAAAGTTTGAAGGTACATTGTTAGAGGTAGGTCTAGAAAGAGATGAATTGCGTGAAATGTGACATTAAGAAGGAAGAGATTGAGATGGGAGAAGATAAACCTGGAGGAAAAACCTAGTACACTTGTGGAAGTTTGCGATGATACTGACATTTGCCTTGCTATGCTATGAGACAAACTCCCCTCCCCTTTTTAATTATAATTACGCAGCGTAAGCCGAGAAAAGTTAAAGTTTAGTGATTTTTTAACGCCGGCGTCCAGAAACACGCTGTTTATTAATAGTTCCTGAACATTAGTAGTAATAAAATATAGCCTATGTTACTCACAGATAAATTACCTTTCTGATGGTGAAAGAATTTTTAAAATCGGCCCAGTAGTTTTTGAGTTATTTCAATACATACAAAAATACAAAGTTTTCCTCTTTATAATATTAGTATAGATTAGGTAGTAGTGGGTTGCACACGGGAAAATAGTAAAAAGCAACCGAGTAGTGGTCTTTATACCTGTGTTATTGCCTTTGTTTTGGAGTTTTTTAGATATTTTTTTACTCTATATGAGTAGGACAACAACAGGGATACGATAATATCTCGAGCGAATCTACTTACGCTAGAACACAACTGTCTCTGCTTGTAAGGCTTGCTCAGAGATACCAAATCCAGTTCATCCTCTCCAGTCAGAACACGGTAGAGGTAGACAGCTGTCATATCTTCTCTGCTGTAAGTCTGGAAGATAAAGATCTCAGTTAAAGATATTCTATTTCTTTGTCATAGACGAACATAGAACACAGGCAACTGCTGCAACTGTATTTGTAACGAGAAGGTTACCATGGCCACAATCTTTTTTTTTATATTATTAGGTTGTTAACGAACAAGCGGCTACCTGAATCCGCCGAAATAGCGAAGCGACCGCTGCCCATAATCCGGAATTGCAAATGCGTTGCCTACCCTTAATCGACGGAGGAGACGCACATAAAGAGGATATTTCCCCTTCCGATGCGTCTCCTCCATCGTCAATTCTTTTCTTTCCCATCTTTTCCTCTTAAGATACTAGTTGACAGAAAAAGGGTCTGAAATTAGGCCTCCGGCACCACACTAATCAGACTGTACGCGGAATTGCTTCCGCTTGACGCCTGTCTTCTGTGTGGTCGTGGTATTAGGGGTGAGGCTACAGTGCGAAGATGAAGCGAGCTCTGTTATCTAATTAGTAAATATCCTTACCTGGGCTGTAGTTTCCGCATCCACCAGATCATCTTTACAACCAGATCCTAGAGCTTCAAAGAACAATGCAATATCCTCGTCTGATGAGAAATCATCTAGGAAAGAAATCAAACAATTATAAGACTGCAAAAAGAAACAAGTATATTGGCTATATTAAGAGTGTGGGCATCTTTGACTAAACTATCGCACAACTGTTGTGATTGTCGATTGTTTCGCAGTCAACTGTTTAACACAACTAAACATCGAGTAGTGTACTAGTCTTGGATAGTACACGTACGATGTACTAAAAAGTAATGTTACTCAGCACTGTACTAAAAGTAACGTTACCGAACGGCTTCTGTTAATCGGACATTTGGCACTTTTAGTACACTACACGATATCAGTGTTCGCCTCTTCGTTGTTTGATTTCATTGAAAATTTGCCAGGTTGAAGCATCCACCTTCAGTAATGAGAATCAAAGGTAGATAAAACTATTTATAACTTAAATTTCTTTTCGCTAACAACATGTTTGACCCTGCTTAAAATTTGACATGAAGCAATCAATAGCCCTCGTCATATTCTATTCGTTTATTGTGTTCTCACAAATCTGTAGTACTAAAGGTACTAAAAGTGTATACTAGTACGTTTTCCCAATTCTACTAGTACAGTGCGCACTTGCAGATGTCCGATTAAGCCCAAGACTAGTGTACCTCACAAGCTCATAGGAATCAAAGCGAGATTAAACAGTGCCAAGTTTAGTCAAAGTTGTACTCTAACTGTGGCTTATATTTTAAGTAACTCACCAATAATTTCAATAGTAGCTCTGCCATTATGGTAATCATCACGTAAAGTGTTCGCAACGCTGATTATCTTACGTCTCTGAGTTGCTTTTGCACCTTCAGGCATTAATACGAAGATATCATGGTCCACTTCTAATATGAAACAGTGGTCTTTTGTCAAAGATGTTGATTCTGCTGGTACCTGATTGATAAATATTTATTTATTTATATCCTATGTTATTTACTGATAACGTAGCTTTTTAATGGTGAAAGAATTTTTGAAATCGGCCCATTTTTTGAGTTATTTCAATACATACAAAAATACAAATATTTACTCTTTATATTTAGGATAAGGACTAGCTTTGGCCCAGGACTTCGGCCGCGGGGAATTAAAAAAACATAAGTGAGTATCCAATGTGTTCTTCCAGACTATCCTCTACGTCTATGCCAAATTTCATCGAGATCCGTTCAGCTGTTTAGGCTACAAACTCTAACATCAATCTAAACTTTCGCATTTATAACATTAGTAAGATGCGAAAAGATCTGTGGATGTTTGTTAGAGTTTGTCTAAACTGTTAAAAGAATCTCGATAACATTTGGCAGATGTAGAGGATAGCTTGGAATATCGCATAGACAACTTTGGTCCCAGAAATAGTTACGATTCCAGTGGGATATTATTTTTTTTTATGTTTACTCGATATTTCTTCTTAAGAGTCAACTTTAGAAAGATAAATTTCTTTATTCTTTTACTAGCTTTCGCCCAGGACTCCGTTCGCGCGAGATAAATAAACTGAGTAGCCTATGTGTTCTTCCAGATTATCCTCTACATCTATGCCAAATTTCATCGACATCCGTTCAGCCATTTAGGCTACAAACTCTAACAAACATCCATCCATCTATCCATCTAAACTTTCACATTTCTAATGTTATATTGAATAAGATAAAAATAGTTACCTCTTCAATTCTCATGTTGTCACATCCAGAGAGCCTTAGCAGTCGTTTCTCTGCACCTGCGTTTATCTCTACATTGTTGAAACCGGACTCGTTACCTCCTTCCAAATATCGGATAGCTACAATACGTTGAATTAGAAGTTAGAGAAAGGAATTTTGTTAAACAATCATATTAACCAGCTGTTGCTTTTGATTCCGCCGCGTGAAATAAGAAAATCAAAAAGACATATTTTCAGTCCCAATTTCAGTCCCTTTCCCGTTCTACCCTTTAAGAAAAGGGTAGGATGGGAAAGTGGATTTGATAGAGGAGACACATAGGAAGAGGAAACATCCTCTTTATGTGCGTCTCCTCCTCTGTCGATTTAAGGTAGGCAACGCATCTGCAATTACGGATATCTATGGGCAGAGGTCTCTTCGCCATTCCGACGGATTCAGGTGGCCGCTTGCTTATTGTATAAAAAAAATATAGCTATGTTACTCACTGATAACGTAGCTTTTTAATGGTGAAAGAATTTTCGAAATCTGCCCAGTAGTTTTTGATTTCAATACATACAAAAATACAAATCTTTCCTCTTTATTATATGAGCATAGAAGTATAGATTAGCTTTTGAAACGCATTATCCATGTGGTTTATAAAAACTTTCATTTTATTGTTTTTTGTTAAACTTTCAATTAAAAATGTCAAAATTCAAATGACAATAAAGGCCTTTGACATTGGATAACAATTACCGTTACCATGGCAACCTTTCTTTGATGTTATTAGCTTGTTTTTGTCCCTTTCCGACTTGAAGGTTTTTTCCAAATTATTTACTCCCTAAGTTTAATAGCGTGAAAATATATAGCCTAAAGCGTGTCGTAAGTGTAGGGCTTTTTAATAAAAAAAGAATTATTCAAAAATATGCTGTAATTGCTGACATCTTAGGCAACAAAGAAGTGTGTGTTTACGCTTTATTATATTAGCATAGAAGTATAGATGTATAGAAGTATAGATAGTTTAAAAGTATAGATCGGGCGTTCACCTTTGACTAAACAATCATACAACTGTTGATTGTCGATTGTTTCGCAGCCTTCAACTGTTTAGTTGCACAAAAAATCGAGTAGGGTACCTCCATATAAGCTCATCATCATCATCATCATCTCCCCTGCCTTATCCTACTTCCGTAGGGTCGGCGCACCGGGTTTTCGTCCTCCAAATAACTCTATCATACGTCATCTCAGTCACTCCCTTCTTGATCATGTCACCTTTCACGCAATCCATCCATCTCTTTCTATGTCTACCTCTACCGGTGTACCTCCACACTCATAACTTACCTCCATATAAGCTCATAGGAATCAAAGCGAGACTAAACAGTTGTGCGATAGTTCAGTTAAAGGTGTGCCCGAGCTCTTAAAGTTTATCTTATCGAGGTCCTGACCTGGCTGGAAGTATCCTAGGAATTGACTGGACTCGTGGCCCTGTACCTCCCGATGGTGTACGGCTTTACCTCCCAGCATATCGTCCAATGTGACCGTCCAAATCGCAGCTGAACCCTTCTTGTCCTGTGTAGTTTGGCTGCCGAGCCAGAAGTGAGCATTATAGGATAGCGTGTCTTCTCCCGTTGTCTGGAATTGATTATACAATAAATGTCATACCACAATAGATTTTTAATCTGTGCAAAGTCGGGAGAAAAAGATATCACAAAGATAGTTATTTAAAAAATGTATAGAGAATAGCTGTTCGCGTGCGGATTCATCCGCGTAATTATAAGCTTTATTTTATTGTTTATATTCGTCAAATTATCAATAGCAAATGTCAAAATGACATGACATGACAAACCTTAGCAATCTTTCTTTCTTGATGTTGGCAGTAACTTAGTCTCTTTCCCACATTAGGGTTTTTATCCAAAATATTTACCCCTTAAGTTTAATGGCGTGAAAATATATAGCCTAAAGCATGACGTAAGTGTAGGGCTTTTCATTAAAAAAAGAATTATTCAAAAATATGCTGTAATTGCTGACATCTTGCAACAAAGAAGTGTGTGTTTACGCTTTATTATAAGTATAGATATAGTTGACACTTCTCTTGAAACATCTTACTAATTCTTACTTAGTTACTTAATATGACTTTACCTTTAAAATAATGTATGAATCACCGTTAAAGAATTTTCCATACATTCTCTTCTCAATTGGCACAGGTTCGAATTGCTGGAAACACATATAGAACATTAGTAAGAGCGTGCACACCTTTGACTAAACTATCGTACAACTTAGTCTCGTTTTGATTCATATAAGCTTACTAGCTTTTGCGCGCGACTCCGTCCGCGTGGAATTAAGAAAAAGCAAAAGTGAGTGGCCTATGTGTTCTTCCAGGCTATCATCTACATCTATACCAAATTTCATCGAAATCGGTTCAGCCATTTAGGCTACAAACTCTAAGAAACATCCATCTATCCATCCATCTAAACTTTCGCATTTATAATATTAGTATGATATGGAGGTACACTACTCGATGTTTAGTTGTACAAAACAGTTGGCTGCGAAACAATCGACAATCACAACAGTTGTGAGATGGTTTAGTCAAAGGTGTGCGCTGAGAAGTAATTTTTTGATTGAGAATTTTTCGCCGGTGGTGCGTGGACGCACACCTACCTTGTAGATTATTAGGTACTAGCTTTCGTTCGCGAATGCAATTGCGTAGAATTAAAAAAAAATAGCTTATGTGTTCTTCCAGATTATCCTCCACATCTATGCCAAATTCCGTCGAAATTCGTTTAGCAGCTTAGCAGTTTAGCTGTTTGTTAGAGTTTGTAGCCTAAACGGCTAAATGGATTTCGATGAAATTTGGCATAGACGTAGAGGACAGTCTGGAAGAACACGTACAATTAAAAAAACAAAACTGACTAGCAGTTTTGTTTTTTTAATTCCACGTGGACGGAGTCGCGGGCGAAAGTTAGTTTATAATATTATAATTAGCGAACACTATTCTAAGCGTCGGTGGCTCAGTGGTTTAAGCACTTGATTTGTAATCTACAGGTCTTGGGTTCGAATCCCGCCGTGTACCAATGTGATTTTCGATTTTTCGAATTCTCATATGAACATAATTTAGCCGACGTTCTTACGGTGAAGGAAAACATCATGATGCAACGTACACATATCTGTGAAGAAATTCAAAGATATGTGTGAAGTCAACCGACCCGCATTGGGCCAGCGTGGTTGACTATGGCCTTGTCACCCTACTTTTGGGTAGCCTCCGAGCCCTAAGGTGGGAACCTATAGTGGTGATGATGATTCTAAGCGTATTTTTCCTGTCATTAGTGTGCAGATTGCATTAAATTTTCCTCCATCATAGAACAGATATTTCCATAATTTATTTATAGAATCTTACTAATCTTACTTCTTACTAATATTATAAATGCGAAAGTTTGGATGGGTGGATGTTTGTTAGAGTTTGTAGACTAAACGGCTGTACGGATTTTAATGAAATTTGGTACAGACGTAGAGGATAGTCTGGAAGAACACATAGGCTACTCACTTCCGTTTTTTTAAATTCCACGCGGACGGAGTCGCGGACGAAAGCTATATAAAATAAAAAGAACTAACCTCAATAGTCCACACTTCAATACCAGGCTCATTGCCCGCTTCAGCGAATGCAGGATGATCCATTTTACAATAATAAATTAAAATAAATAAAAATATTAACAGAAAATACCGCACAGCACGCAATATGACTAAAAACAAGCGGTAAGTTATCTATATGAATCATTGTATTATAGCTTATCAGGTAAATAAGATAACAGGAAAAAACTCGATAACTTTAAACGTATAAAATATTTAGAGATATAATTCTACTAGCTTTTACCCGTGACTCTGTTGTCGTGGAATTAAAAAGAAAAGTGAGTATGTCTTCCAGACTATCCTCTACATCTATACCAAATTTCATCGAAATCCGTTCAGTCGTTTAGGCTACAAACTCTAACAAACATCCATCTAAACTTTCGCATTTATATTAGTATGAAGTATGATTATGAAGAGGAAAGATTTATATTTTTGTATGTATTGAAATAACTCAAAAACTACTGGGAAGTTTTTAAAAATTCTTACACCATAAAAAAGGCAATTTATCAGTGAGTAACATAGGTTATATTTGATTATTACTAATGTTTAGGAACTAATAATAAAAAGCGTATTTCTGGACTCTGGCGTTAAAAAATCTATACTAATATTATAAAGAAGAAAGATTTGTATTTATGTATTTTTGTATGTATTCGATTCACGTAAAAACTACTTCGATTTCAAAAATTCTTTCACCATCAGAAAGGTAATTTATCAGTGAGTAACATAGACTATATTTTTATTGTATTTTTATATCACGCGGACGAAGACGTGGGCAACAGTTAGTTAGTAATAAAATCGATCGTTGTGCATTCAGATTAAACACCCTTTATTGTTTATTATCGTAATTAGGTTTACTAGGAAGGTATATCTATTCATGGATCTACAGATACTTAGAATAATGATAATATTGTAATAAAATGTAACAATAACAATATGATATAAGCAATACATTAATATCGTAATTTAGTAAATTTAATACGACACGTTTTAGAACGCATATTGAGTGACAGTCCAAGCCGAAGTCCCCTCGCGGGCCCTTGTGCCTAGTCAATCCATGGAGCGTCCGCCGAAGCGATCTAAGAGCTCGGTGGCCTCCCAATCTTGTAATAATAACGAAGTAACGGCTCGTGCCGAGGCTGAGGGAGCCCTCGAGCTTAGTTACTCATAAACGAGGTTTACGCTAAGCGCCTGCGCTCGGCCTCAAGCCCGGTGAATCTGTAAATGCCTCTTCAAGGCAAACAGTGGCCATTCAGTCACAAAAAAAAAAACGTTTCAGAACCTGCGCACATTTGAAACTATACTATCACGCTGTTTAGTCTCGCTTTGATTCCTATGAGCTTATGGACACACTACTCGATTAGTTGTGCAACTAAACAGTTGACTGCGAAACAGACAATCACAACAGTTGTGCGATAGTTTAGGCAATTGTGTGCGCTCTTAGAGTAGACTCCAAGCACCGAATGGGGAATATAATATGATTGAACAGTGGTAGAGCCCGCTTTAACATCTTCGCACGAATGGACCGGCTCGCCCGCAATACCGCGACCACACAGACAGGCGTGAAGTGGGAGCAATTCCGCGTTTTGATGAGTGTGGTGCCGGAGGCCTAATTTTACCCCCTTTCCTTCTATACCCTTTTCTTAAGAGGAAAGGATGGGAAGAAAAATTTGACGGTGGAGGAGACACATAGGAAAGGGAAATGTCCTCTTTATGTGCGTCTCCTCCGTCAGTTAAAGGTAGGCAACCCTGCAATTGCGGATGTTTATAAGCGGTCGCTTTCCATTTCGGTCGATTCAGGTGGCCGCTTGCTCGTTTGCCACCTCATCTATACTATTATAATAAAGCGTAAACACACACTTCTTTGTTGCCTAAGTTGTCAGCAATCACAGCATTTTTTTGAATAATTCCTTTTTTAATAAAAAGCCCTACACTTACATCATGCTTTAGGCTATATATTTTCACGCCATTAAACTTAGGGGGTAAATATTTTGGATAAAAACCCTAATGTGGGAAAGAGACCATAAGTTGCTGCCAACATCAAGAAAGAAAGATTGCTAAGGTTTGTCATGTCATGTCATTTTGACATTTGCTATTGATAATTTGACAAATGTAAACAATAAAATAAAGTTTTTATAATTTCACGCGGATGAATCCGCACGCGAACAGCTAGTATTATATAAAAAAATAATGGTGATTAGTAAAGGAAAATTTTACATGTATTTCAAATATGTTTATTATAATATTTTCACAAATAATTTTGTTTAATTAATCTAAAATTTAGTAATACAGAATATTCTTTAAAAAGATAACTAAAATAGTATTGGGTAATATTTGATGACCGACGGATGAAAGTGGAGTCATTGTCTGAAAACACAAACAGTTATTTTTAGTTTAGAATACATATTTAGAGCGCACCTTTGACTAAACTATCGCACAACTGTTTATAGTGTGTCTAAATAAGATAGATTCGTTTGATAAATGATGTATATGAAGTATCGAATTCAATTTGTATGAAGGCAAATGTACTTAATAGACAGGTATCGTAGTGACGAAACACGCAGCGAACAATTATGAACTATCGATATTCGGTTTAAATAAAATTTATCGAACTTAACTAAAATTATTACTTTCTTATTAACTAATTTAGAGGACAATTCTAGTATTAATTATGATGTAGAGAATTTAGCGATGACAATAATAATAGCGAAATCCAATTCTATTACGTACGGCTGTAGTAGTAATAAATATTTATTCATTCTCATTATTTGTAATGGTTCTGCAGGTCATTATTAATTTTACTAAACAGTGTTTTTTTTATTCATATGTTATAATTATGAATCTATCGATCCCAACTTCCATAAGAATAAAAATCGAAAATCGAAAAGATTCATGCTTGATTTTACGCAACACATCCCTACTAAATTGTCACATGAATTGTCAAACTAATCTAACTTATTTAGACAAACTATAGTCGCTTTGATTCCTAACTTATATAGAGGTCACACTACTCGATTTTTAGTGTAACTAAACAGTTGAAGACTGCGAAACAATCGACAATCGCACAACAGTTGAGCGATAGTTTAGTCAAAGGTATGTTTGTACAGTTGGAAAAACTGTCGGTGATCCTAAAAAGCTACGATTATTTGAACATTTTGACACGACACGGATCAAAAAAACAAAATAACGCAGTTATTAAATGCTTCTGTAAGAAAAAAAGTCGGTTAATACACGAGTAGTTTCTTTTTACTATCCCTTCGCATTCACTGCTTCATCTTCATCTTTCTCCTTATCCTACTCCCGTAGTGACGCAACAGGTTTTTGTCCTCCATAACTCTATCATACGTCATCTCAGTCACTCCCTTTTTGATCATGTCACCTTTCACGCATGCCATCTCTTTCTATGTCTACCTCTACCGGTGTACCACACTCATAACTATCGATTCATCCCTCCTCATAACATGCTCATACCATGCTAACCTTTTACTCCTTACCTTCTCTACCACTGGGGCTACTCTCAAACTTTCTCTAATATACTCATTTCGTATATTCGTTCGCACTCACTGCTTTTTTTTTATAATACAAGGTGGCAAACGAGCAAGCGGCCACCTGAATCCACCGAAATGGAAAGCGACTGCCCATAAACATCTGCAATTGCAGACGCGTTGCCTACCCTTAATTGACGGAGGAGGAGATGCACATAAAGAGGACATTTCCCCTTCCTATGCGTCTCCTCCACCGTCAAATCCACTTTTCCTTCCCATCCTCTCCTCGAAAAAAAGGGTGGAAAGGGAAATGGACTAAAATTAGGCCTCCGGCATCACACTCATCAGACGAAACGCGGAATTGCTTTCACTTCACGCCTGTCTCCTGTGCGGTCGTGGTATTACACCGGGCGAGCCGGCCCATTCGTGCGAAAATGTTAAAGCGGGCTCTACCACTGTTTATCTATCTAATTTATTTTCAAGAGATTGAGTTTATCTCGTTTTTATAAGGCAATTTTTTTCCTAAAGGCACACCGCGGATGTCCGCGATTGTACTTACTACAGGGGCTCCAGTCAGTCTCTGTTTATCACAGCTGATAACGTCAATAGAAGTTCTGAATCGTTCTACGTCAGCTTTGTTGTTGGTATCAGGCTGGAATTTGAAGCTAGAACAAGGAAAGAATTAAGGCAGGTGATACACGTGCATACGTGCGGAATAACGCCTATGATGAACGCGGGACGTTTTTTGAAATCACCTCCGAAACGCAAATGCGAATTATTCTTTTCAAATGGCAACACTGATCAGTTGTGCCAGTTCAGCAGGCACACAACTGTTCACAGCTGACATCCGTTTTGGTTGCTACCACAGCATGTTTTTGAATAATCCTGTCTATACTTCTATACTATTATAATAAAGCGTAAACACACACATCTTTGTTGCCTAAGATGTCAGCAATTACAGCATATTTTTGAATAATACTTTTCTTTTATAAATAGCCCTACACTTACGTCATGCTTTAGGCTATATATTTTCACGCCATTAAACTTAATTATTTTGGATAAAAACCCTAATGTGGGAAAGAGACCATAAGTTGCTGCCAACATCAAGAAAGCAAGGTTTCCATGGTTTGTCATCATGTCATGTCATTTTGACATTTGCAATTTATAATTTGATAAATGTAAACAATAAAATAAACTTTTCATAAATTCATGCGGATGAAGTCGCAAGGAAACAGCTAGTTCTAAATATAATAAAACTAGCTTTCGCCCGCGACTCCGTCCGCGTGGAATTAAAAAAAACAAAAGTGAGCCTATGTGTTCTTCCAGACTATCCTCTACATCTATACCAAATTTCATCGAAATCCGTTCAGCCGTTTAGGCTACAAACTCTAACAAACATCCATCCATCCTTGCATCCATCTAAACTTTCGCATTTATAATATTAGTATGATTTTCAGTCTTGTTTATCTTACTCCTCTCTCGCTCTAGCAACCGGCTTTAACGCATCATTTTCTGTCCCGTTCTGCCCCACTGTGCTGGTCTGCTGCGTTATTTTGTTCTCTTTTGTTACTTCGGCACTGTCCGCTTTGTAATCTAAAATTTATTATTAATTAAAATATCAATAAAACTCGATTAACTGACAAAAATGGTAGAGATCGATTACACTTCGAGATCGATTACACTTCGAGATCGATTACACATAACAGTGGTAGAGCCCGCTTTAACATCTTCGCACGAATGGACCGGCTCGCCCGCAATACCACGACCACACAGAATACAGGCGTGAAGTGGGAGCAATTCCGCGTTTCGTCTGATGAGTGTGGTGCCGGAGGCCTAATTTTAGTCCCTTTCCCTTTTCACCCTTTTCTTAAGAGGAAGGGATGGGAAAAAAAGTGGATTTGTCTCCTCCTCCGTCAATTAAGGGTCGGCAACGCATCACCTTGCGAATGTTATGGGCAACGGTCCGCTTCCTTCGTGGATTCATGTGGGCCGCTGCCGCGTTTTGCCACCCTCCCCCCCCCCCCCCCCCCCCCCCCCCCCCCACGGCTTATATTATAAAAAAAAAAAACTTCGCACGGATACTGGCGTACAACACACGCACAGAAGACACGAGTCAAGTCGAAGTCTTTCGACTGATTAGAGCGTACACCTTTGACTAAACTATCGCACAACTGTTTAGTCTCTATTCATATGAGCTTATATGGAGCGCACACTACGCGATGTTTTGTGCAATTAAACAGTTTAATTACAAAACAATCGACAAACAGTTGTGCGATTGTTAAGTCAAAGGTGTGCGCACGCTCTTAATATGAGATACCTGAAGAATCCTTGTAGAGATCAGACAATTCCTTTTCTATTCTTGCTTCCTCTTCCTCTTGGTTATTTCTAGGTTTTTCTGTCTCCTTCATTCTGCGTTTGGTTTCTTTTATCTATGTTTAAAAGAATTTCAATATTATTTTTTATTTTTATTAACTAGACATCCGCCTCAATTTTGCACGGGCCTATATAAGAAAATATCTTTATTTCCACATTAGCAAATTCTTAAATTATCGGCTTTTTCCGTTTACCTAACTAAATAAAGTTACATTTCTTCCAAAGCAACCACTTGTGGAACTTTAACACATGTCAGGTAAATGGAAGTTTTCTAAATAGGCGCGGATTTTGATGGGTCGTGTTTTTTTTATATTGTTTTCTTTATTTCCAGCTGCTGTAGTTGTTGCAGCAACCTTGTTGTCTTTGTAGTTAATTTCTTTTTTTTTTGTTCTTTACCTTGTTTTTTGTTTTTGTACATTTTTATGTCATTTTTATTGTTTTTTTTTTACATTTTTTTTAATATACATATCTAATAAAAATGTATATGTGTTTTCTTCTTACTACTAGTTTTTTTTTGATTTGATGGGTCGTTATTAGTTGCGTTTACGTTACCAGCCTTTTAGAAGTAATCTATCTAAACTTCTATACTATTATAATAAAGCGTAAACACACACTTCTTTGTTGCCTAAGATGTCAGCAATTACAGCATATTTTTGAATAATTTTTTTTTAATAAAAAGCCCTACACTTGCGTCATGCTTTAGGCTATATATTTTCACGCCATTAAACTCAGGGGGTAATATTTTGGATAAAAACCCTAATGTGGGAAAGAGACCATGAACTAGAAGCTGCCAACATCAAGGAAGCAAAGTTGTCATTTATGCATTTGAATTTTGACATTTGACAAATATAAACAATAAAATAAAGTGATTATAATTTCATGCGGATGAAGCCGCACGGGAACAGCTAGTTCTTATATATTTAGCTGTAATATTTCCCAGATAAGGTTGGAGATGGGTGTGTGGTCACAACGCACACACAATTTTACCTTTCAGTCAAAATTGGACGTCTGTGGACGGCTTTAGGGTTAAAATAGTACTGACCGTAGAACTTTTAGTTGTAGATATCGTTGTTGCAGATTTCACGTCCGCTTCGTTCTCTGCTGACGGTTCTTCTTCTATTTCAGGTGGTAATTCTAGAAGGAGAAAGATCTTATCTACGTAGGATTCTTAGATGATTTGTCTACAGAAATCTGACTAATCATACTATCAAACTTCAAACTAATATAATAATATAAATGCGAAAGTTTAGATGGATGGATGTATGTTATTATAGTTTGTACACAGAACGGCTGAACGGATTTGGATGAAATTTGGTATAGATGTAGAGGATAGTCTGGAAGAACACATTCTACACACTTTTGTTTTTTATACACCACGCGGACGGAGTCGCGGGCGAAAGCTAGTATTATAAATAAGAAATGGATGTTTTTTAAAGTTTGTGACCTAAACTGCTGAATGGATCTCGATGATTGTCATAGATGTAAAGGATAGTCTAACAAAGGATACTTTTGATCCCGGAATTAGTTACAAATCCTGTGAGATATTTAGTTTTTTCATGCTTAACTACTTGGTGAGTTGCATCGAATAGCCGGTTATCGTAATAGTTACAGTTATAGTTCATAGGGTTACAAGTGCAAAAACATATTCTCGCAGAGGTTTTATATGTTTTACGTTTTTACAATGGAAACATTTTTAACCTGAATGTAAATTGGACGGTTATGATTAGCGTCAAATATGACGTCATTTTGACCAGCGGAAAACTGGTGCAGCGAATATCATGAACATCCGTAGACGTAACCATCGGGAGCGCTGGTTAAGGTTTATAGTTAGTTTAACACACCCTTAGTAAATTTTAAGGTTATTACAAATATTACCGTTACAAATAATTTTAACTTTAACTATAACCGGTGATATGGTGCAACTCACACTAAATATTTTTGTAACTGTTTATTACAGACAAAGTGTGAAGTAACACATGGGATATTCATCTCCGAGAAAAGTCAGTTTCCCGAGGGATATGTAGTTTTGTTTTGGAAGTCGCGAGCATCAATCAACTAGTTAATCAATCAAAAAAAAAAAACAAAAGTCTATCTAACCTTTTATAGGTGCATCCATTTCGATAACTTCTTGTCCCATAGACTCCGTCAAAGCCTTCATATTCACGGCAGCACAGCACAATAGAGGTACGCAGAAGTAGAAAATTGTCCAATGCATTTTCGATTTGAGTTGATACAATAAAAACAAAAGAGAAACTGAAGCCAACTAGTTTATAGGTTGGTTTTTAAATTCATTACATAGATAAAAAATAGAAAAAAGTGTTGTATAACAATAATAACGAGTTTCATATATTTATAGTGAGTAGGGTTGGAGCATGCCTTACGTCACTAGTGGTAGTCAACACTCCCCGCTGCCTTAATCACAATCAATTCTTACGCCATATGTCATTTTCATCTTCCTTATCCAACTCCCGTAGTCAGTCAGTCTCAGTCACTTCCTTCTTCACCACCTTTCACACAATACATCTCTTTCTATGTCTACCTCTACCGGCGTACTCATAACTAAAGTCCTTGTTACATGGGATTCATCTCTCATAACATGCCCTCATGCTAACCTTTTACTCCTTACCTTCTCTACCACTGGGGCTACTCTCAAACTTCCTTACCACGTGTGCTCCAAGATTTCCTTCAATGTATGAATTCCGAAAGAAAATACTTAGTTACTTTTATCTATACTTCTATACTAATATTATAAAGAGGAAAGATTTGTATTTTTGTATGTATTGAAATAACTCAAAAGCTACTGGGCCGATTTTAAAAATTCTTTCACCGTTAGAAAGGTAATTTATCTGTGAGTAACATACGCTATATGTTTTAATTTCACGCGGGCGAAGTCGTGAGCAACAGGTAGTATTTTTTAAAATGGAAAAACATTTGTACAATCAGGCAATCTGGCGACGTTCCACCTTAAAGCTACAATTATTTGAACATTTTGAAACACGACGCGAAAAATACAACGCTTATAAATGTGTGTACGAAGAAATCGGTTAATGATACACGGCTTTCTTTTTATTATTATCCCTTCGGCACAGACAGATATCTAATCTATCTATTATCTATACTATTATAATAAAGCGTAAACACACACTTCTTTGTTGCCTAAGATGTCAGCAATTACAGCATATTTTTGAATAATTCTTTTTTAATAAAAAGCCCTACACTTACGTCATGCTTTAGGCTATAAATTTTCACGCCATTAAACTTAGGGGGTAAACATTTTGGATAAAAACCCTAATGTGGGAAAGAGACCAAAAGTTGCTGCCAACATCAAGGAAGAAAGATAGCTAAGGTTTGTCATGTCATGTCATTTTGACATTTGCTATTGATATGACAAATGTAAACAGTAAAATAAAGTTTTCATAATTTCACGCGGATGAATCCGCACGCGAACAGCTAGTTATTTGCAAAAGGCGGAGTTTGTTTGCAATGAACAAGGCAATTTTTCCTAAAATAGAACACTGCGAATTTCCGCGATTGTACATATCTATGCTAACTATATATAACTAGATACAAATCAGAGGTGACAACCCTAGTAATAACTAAAAAGAAATGCGGTCAATTAACTCTTTGCCAAGTTTAACTGGCAGTTTGTATTTAACCGTGTCAGTGTTTAGTTGTTTGTTAGTTTATAAAGCAGTTAGTTTTCTTTTAATTCTAGTGTCGCGATCCGACTTACAGGTAAGAAATATTATCAAAAATCGAGACGATAGACATGTATGTAAGAGTACATACTGCGCACTACCTAGGAGAAAGTATGTATTGTGTTGAAGGATATGCTAGAGAAGGGGATTCAGATATTCTGATAGAGGTGTAAGAGTACATACTGTGCACTACCTAGGAGAAAGTATGTATTGTGTTGAAGGATATGCTAGAGAAGGGAATTCAGATATTCTGATAGAGGTATAAGAGTACATACTGTACACTACGTAGGGGAAAGTATGTATTGTGTTGAAGGATATGCTAGAGAAGGGAATTCAGATATTCAGATAGAGATTTAAGAGTACATACTGTGCACTACCTAGGAGAAAGTATGTATTGTGTTGAAGGATATGCTAGAGAAGGGAATTCAGATATTCAGATAGAGATGTAAGAGTACATACTGTGTACACTACATAGGAGAAAGTATGTATTGTGTTGAAGGATATGCTAGAGAAGGGAATTCAGATATTCTGATAGAGGTGTAAGAGTACATACTGTGCACTACGTAGGGGAAAGTATATATTGTGTTGAAGGATATGCTAGAGAAGGGGATTCAGATATTCTGATAGAGGTGTAAGAGTACATACTGTACACTACGTAGGGGAAAGTATGTATTGTGTTGAAGGATATGCTAGAGAAGGAATTCAGATATTCAGATAGAGATTTAAGAGTACATACTGTACACTACGTAGGGGAAAGTATGTATTGTGTTGAAGGATATGCTAGAGAAGGGAATTCAGATATTCTGATAGAGGTGTAAGAGTACATACTGTACACTACGTAGGGGAAAGTATGTATTGTGTTGAAGGATATGCTAGAGAAGGGAATGATTTTATATATTCAGCAGTACTTTTAGATTGATATGAAAATTAACTAATTAACTAAGAGGTCAAATATGTTATCTTAACATTGACTTGTATCTAAATATAATTTGGCACCACTTCTATTGATTGGAAAATGTATTAGATACTTTGGCAGGGTTCTAATTGATAGATGATTAAAATTATTTCGCTTTCAAGAGCTCACGTGAATGAAAAGGTCGAAAACATAGTTTTAAATACTATAAGAGTGGGCACACCTTCGATTAAACTATCGCAAAAATGTTGTACGATTGTCGATTGTTTCGCAACCTTCAACTGTTTAGTTGCACAATAAATCGAGTTGTTCACCTCCATATAAGATCATAGGAATCAAAGACAAAACAGTTGTGTGATAGTTTAGTCAAAGGTGTGCGCATTTTTATCGTAGATTTCCATTGCGAATCCGATGATGCGAGATTTAAGAAAAATTAAGTAGCCTGTTTTCTTCTAGACTATCTTCTACATCTATGCTAAATTTCATCGAGATCCGTTCAGTCGTTTCGGATGTAAACGTAAAAACTTTCGCATTAATTATATTAAAAAGTTAACGCCAGGTACCATACTCACCATCGCGATGGCTGGCATTCCACAACCGTGCGATTTTCGCGGAACTTTCTGTCCCGCACAGCCGCGTTGTGGAACTGTCTGTCCTCGGCGGTATTTCCAAACCAAGACTTAGGGTCCTTCAAGAAGCGAGCCTACAATTTCCTTAAAGGCCGGTAACGCATCTGTAGTTCCTCTGGTGTTGCATGTCCATGGACGTCGTTGCTCACCTTGGTGTTAGTCGCGTGTTTGCCCTCTTCTTATAAAAAAAGATAAAGTAAATAGTAACCTAGAAACATGAACACTAACGCCAGGATTCCCATATTTGACAGATCCCAGCATTAACAGATTACGGGTTAACAAATCTATTAGTGTTAAAAGTAAATAACCAGGAAATTAACAGTGGTAGAGCCTTAACATCTTTAACGCTTTAACATCTTCGCACGAATGGGTCGGCTCGCCCGGTGTTATACCACGACCACAAGACAGGCGTGAAGTGGGAGCAATTCCGCGTTTCGTCTGATGAGTGTGGTGCCGGAAGCCTAATTTTAGTCCCTTTCCCTTTCCACCCTTTCCTTTAGGATGGGAAGGAAAAGTGGATTTGAAGGAGACGCATAGGAAGGGAAAATGTCCTCTTTACGTGCGTCGCCTCCTCCGTCAATTAAGGGTAGGCAACGCATCTGCAATCGCGGATGTTTATGGGCAGCGGTCGCTTTCTATTTCGGTGGATTCAGGTGGCTACTTGCTCGTTTACCGCCTTATGTTATAAAAAAAAAATAAGGTCATAATCATCGAATAGCTGTTCCCGTGCGGCTTCATCCGCATGAAATTAAAAACTTTATTTTATTGTTTACATTTGTCTTTCAATCGCAAATGTCACAATTACAGCATATTTTTGACTATTATAATAAAGCGTAAACACACACTTCTTTGTTGCCTAAGATGTCAGCAATTACAGCATATTTTTGACTATTATAATAAAGCGTAAACACACATTTCTTTGTTGCCTAAGATGTCAGCAATTACAGCATATTTTTGACTATTATAATAAAGCGTAAACACACATTTCTTTGTTGCCTAAGATGTCAGCAATTACAGCATATTTTTGACTATTATAATAAAGCGTAAACACACATTTCTTTGTTGCCTAAGATGTCAGCAATTACAGCATATTTTTGACTATTATAATAAAGCGTAAATACACACTTCTTTGTTGCCTAAGGTGTCAGCAATTACAGCATATTTTTGACTATTATAATAAAGCGTAAACACACATTTCTTTGTTGCCTAAGATGTCAACAATTACAGCATATTTTTGACTATTATAATAAAGCGTAAACACACACTTCTTTGTTGCCTAAGGTGTCAGCAATTACAGCATATTTTTGACTATTATAATAAAGCGTAAACACACACTTATTTGTTGCCTAAGGTGTCAGCAATTACAGCATTTTTTTGACTATTATAATAAAGCGTAAACACACATTTCTTTGTTGCCTAAGATGTCAGCAATTACAGCATATTTTTGACTATTATAATAAAGCGTAAACACACATTTCTTTGTTGCCTAAGATGTCAGCAATTACAGCATATTTTTGACTATTATAATAAAGCGTAAACACACATTTCTTTGTTGCCTAAGATGTCAACAATTACAGCATATTTTTGACTATTATAATAAAGCGTAAACACACATTTCTTTGTTGCCTAAGATGTCAGCAATTACAGCATATTTTTGACTATTATAATAAAGCGTAAACACACACTTCTTTGTTGCCTAAGATGTCAGCATTACAGCATATTTTTGACTATTATAATAAAGCGTAAACACACATTTCTTTGTTGCCTAAGATGTCAGCATTACAGCATATTTTTGACTATTATAATAAAGCGTAAACACACACTTCTTTGTTGCCTAAGATGTCAGCAATTACAGCATATTTTTGACTATTATAATAAAGCGTAACACACACTTCTTTGTTGCCTAAGATGTCAGCATTACAGCATATTTTTGACTATTATAATAAAGCGTAAACACACATTTCTTTGTTGCCTAAGATGTCAGCAATTACAGCATATTTTTGACTATTATAATAAAGCGTAAACACACACTTCTTTGTTGCCTAAGATGTCAGCATTACAGCATATTTTTGACTATTATAATAAAGCGTAAACACACACTTCTTTGTTGCCTAAGATGTCAGCATTACAGCATATTTTTGACTATTATAATAAAGCGTAAACACACACTTCTTTGTTGCCTAAGATGTCAGCATTACAGCATATTTTTGACTATTATAATAAAGCGTAAACACACACTTCTTTGTTGCCTAAGATGTCAGCATTACAGCATATTTTTGACTATTATAATAAAGCGTAAACACACATTTCTTTGTTGCCTAAGATGTCAGCATTACAGCATATTTTTGACTATTATAATAAAGCGTAAACACACATTTCTTTGTTGCCTAAGATGTCAGCATTACAGCATATTTTTGACTATTATAATAAAGCGTAACACACACTTCTTTGTTGCCTAAGATGTCAGCATTACAGCATATTTTTGACTATTATAATAAAGCGTAAACACACATTTCTTTGTTGCCTAAGATGTCAGCAATTACAGCATATTTTTGACTATTATAATAAAGCGTAAACACACACTTCTTTGTTGCCTAAGATGTCAGCATTACAGCATATTTTTGACTATTATAATAAAGCGTAAACACACATTTCTTTGTTGCCTAAGATGTCAGCATTACAGCATATTTTTGACTATTATAATAAAGCGTAAACACACATTTCTTTGTTGCCTAAGATGTCAGCAATTACAGCATATTTTTGACTATTATAATAAAGCGTAAACACACATTTCTTTGTTGCCTAAGATGTCAGCATTACAGCATATTTTTGACTATTATAATAAAGCGTAAACACACACTTCTTTGTTGCCTAAGATGTCAGCAATTACAGCATATTTTTGACTATTATAATAAAGCGTAACACACACTTCTTTGTTGCCTAAGATTCAGCAATTACAGCATATTTTTGACTATTATAATAAAGCGTAAACACACACTTCTTTGTTGCCTAAGATTCAGCAATTACAGCATATTTTTGACTATTATAATAAAGCGTAAACACACACTTCTTTGTTGCCTAAGATGTCAGCAATTACAGCATATTTTTGACTATTATAATAAAGCGTAAACACACACTTCTTGTTGCCTAAGATGTCAGCAATTACAGCATATTTTTGACTATTATAATAAGCGTAAACACACATTTCTTTGTTGCCTAAGATGTCAGCATTACAGCATATTTTTGACTATTATAATAAAGCGTAAACACACACTTCTTTGTTGCCTAAGATGTCAGCATTACAGCATATTTTTGACTATTATAATAAAGCGTAAACACACATTTCTTTGTTGCCTAAGATGTCAGCAATTACAGCATATTTTTGACTATTATAATAAAGCGTAAACACACATTTCTTTGTTGCCTAAGATGTCAGCATTACAGCATATTTTTGACTATTATAATAAAGCGTAAACACACACTTCTTTGTTGCCTAAGATGTCAGCAATTACAGCATATTTTTGACTATTATAATAAAGCGTAAACACACATTTCTTTGTTGCCTAAGATGTCAGCATTACAGCATATTTTTGAATAATTCTTTTTTTTAATAAAAAGCCCTACACTTACGTCATGCTTTAGGCTATATATTTTCACGCCATTAAACTTGGGGGTAAATATTTTGGATAAAAACCCTAATGTGGGAAAGAGACCATAAGTTGCTGCCAACATCAAGGCAGCAAGATTGCCATAGTAAGGTAATTGGTATATTGACATTTGCAATTGAGAATTTGACAAATGTAAACATTAAATAAAGCTTTTATAATTTCACGCGGATGAATCCGCACGCGAACAGCTAGTATATCAATATATAAGACGATATAGACTTGGGTAAATTCAGATACTTCATTTATTTCCGTAAGGATCTCTAAAAACAAACGGAAATTCATTCAGATATCGAATCATTAGATGATCCCAAACATTGATTTATTTGTTTCATAAAGATTGGTTGTATTTTAATTGGCTAGTAATAAAAAGGTTATTATGAAATATTACTTGGTTTATGGAAATAAGTGAGTTTTTTAATTATTATGTGCCAGGATTATTTGCTGTCTTTTTATAGTGGATTAGTGTTCAAAAGTGGCTTATCTAAAAATGTTTTTTAAATTGACCGTTTGTTTTTTTTTATAGTGGATTAGTGTTCGAAAGTGGCTTATTTAAAAATGTTTTACCGTATTTATTACTGAATTAGTGCTAGTAGTTAGTATAAACTTATTTGTAATTACCTTTCTGATGGTGAAAGAATTTTTACAATCGGCCCAGTAGTTTTTGTGTTATTTCAATACATACAAAAATACGAAAATACAAAGTTTTCCTCTTTATAATATTAGAATAGATAACTTAGTAATTTTAATGTTGTTTTAAATTGACCGTTTGTTTTTTTTAAATTGATAGGAAATTCATTTTTTTAATATTTCTAATGAACTATTTCTTCTTGTTATAAAATTCCTTATATATCTATACTAATATTATAAAGAGAGGAGATTTGTATTTTTGTATTTTTTTTAATAACTCAAAAACTACTAGGACGATTTTTATCTTTCACGGTCAGAAAGGTAATCTATCTGTGAGTAACATAGGCTGTGTTTTTTTATTATTTTTTTATTTCACGCGGTCGAAGTCGCGAGTGACAGCTAGTAAGACATCATACTAATATTATAAAAGCGAAAGTTTAGATGGATGGATGTTTGTTAGAGTTTGTAGCCTAAATGGCTGATCAGATTTCAATGAAATTAGGTATAGATGTAGAGAATAGTCTGGAAGAACACATAGGCTACTTGCTTTTTTTTTAATTCCATGCGGACGGTAGCTAGTATGTTTATAAATGTGCTTTACGTGTTGTAAATATAATTTGTGATTTCATTATTTTTCAGTGGGCACTACGTCCCGGTTGTAGACGTACAAACAGAGGCCATAGACCAAGCAGATTCAGACGCGTCACCAGTCACCGAGGTATTTCTTGAAGTACCTATAACCGAAATAACGAAAACAAACGAACGAGAAAGTAAAACAACTATATTACACAATGCAAAGAAATTCCGACCATTTTCTATCGAACTTTACAATGAAATACTACATAAAAATAATCCTACAACTAACCAAACAGAACTACAAGATCAAAGAAAATTTAAACTGCCAGTATCAAATCAGTATGAACCAGAAAACGTTAATTCTAAACATAAAGAAGAAAGAATCAAGCACAAAATTCAAGAAATGACATCAATTAGAATAAATTATAATCAAGAAACTATTGAAATAGATAAAGAAGATGATATAAAAGATCTCAAAAATACTGCCCGTAAAATAATCACTGAAAGTTTAGAAAAGGTTGTTTCAATGAGGGAAGGAACTGTCAAAGTTAATAGTGAATTAAATATAGAAAATGATACACAAATAATAAAATCAGATAATATCTCGCAACCTTCAGTAATCAATAAAGAATTGAAACAAGAATATCTGTTAAACGAAAAACTGAAAGAAATCAGTGATATTCCTAAAACTGTAAAAAAAACTGTCAATTTATATGAATTTATTGACACAACCCCTGAAATAAATAAAGAAATTAAACCAAAAGATAACGACAGGAAACTATTTTTACTGCAAGAAATTGAAGAAAGTATAGCAGAAGGTTTAGTTAAAAAGAATTCAACGATATTTGAAAACAAACAATCGAAACAAATAATAATTAAAGGTCGACAAAAAGAAAAAAATGCAGCAAGAAAAGTATTTTCTATAGGATCAGAAACAATACAACGAATTAAAAAAACAGCAGAATCAAGAGCATCTAAATCTTTAATAAACAAATTCTTTTTATACTTTACCAACGTAATAATCAAACTAACAAGATTTCTACCAATATATTCCCAGTTTACAACTCAAATAACTAAAGACAGAGAAAGTATTAGTAAAAGAAAATTATCAAGCACAGATATAGTCCAACTGGTGTTAAGAAAACCAAAAGATTTGACTCAAAAAATGGATACTGTTATATCGGAATTTAACTCCAAATTAAACATAAAAAATCGTGTCAAGCATGAAAATAGGAGAGCGAAAAGTGTCACAAGAGTAGAGGAAACTAATAAAAAATGGCTTAGTAAAATGGATAAAGAGACAGAACAAATGAAAGAAGATATAAAAGTCGCTACTTTAACCGCAGCTAGAAGAATGTTAGGTAGACGCCGTTCTTACCATAATCTCACTGACATCGAAAATGGGAAAATAGATGGATTAACATATATAGCAATAGTAGAATCTCACGTTTACACTAACAAAAATGCTATCTTCGATGATTATATATCTAATTTAAAAACACAAGTAAATAATGTGTTACAAACAACAGATACGAATGAAATGGTTGCTACTGAATGTATCGCTGGTAAATATTTTAAGTATTCAAATAATCAAAGAGATTTAAATGACAATTGTACCAAAACTGAAGATTTTCAATCTAAAGAATTATTAATTGATGAAGTAAATGGACAAAGAATTGACTATGTAGCCACTGTTACTGTTGAACATAAGCAAATACCTACACCAGTAATTATGGAAAAAAGTAAAAAATCCTTAGAAATTAACAAACTCGCAATAAATGAGTCAATTTTGACTTCAGAAATACAAGAAACTGAAGTTAAAGAAAAATCAGCTAAAATTGAAGATAGAATAGAAGTAAACGAAACTAAAAACTTGAAAGAAGTACTAATACCTTCACCAATTGTAGAGGAAATGGATACAATAACTATACATGAAGCAACTAATCAAATAAATGAATCATTTAACGAAGTCCAAAAGGATTCTGTTGAAATCACAGAGTTAAACGAAGAATTACCTATAGTTAATATTGAGTCAAAAAACTTAAATAAAGTTCAAGTTAGAGGTGTAGAAACAATACAGGAAGTAAAAACCCATCTGCATGAAACAGAAGAAAATGCAATGTCGTGTGTTTCAAATGCAAGTGCAACACTTGCAGAAGAAAATGAAGTTATTGCTCAAGAGTTTTTACCTAGAGTCGAAGAGATAAGAGAGGTCAAAAAACAAGTTGCGAAAGAAACTACATATATTTATGAAGAACCTACTTTAATGCCTCGAATTGAAATAAAAACTGATATATCAGCAAAAAGTAAGACAGTAAAAAGTTTAGAATCAGCTTTAACTAGTCATGGTATAAGTAAATTTACTACAAATATCGATACAGTTGTGATTAAAAAAAATAGTGAAATTGACAAACAAATTGCTATAACAACGACAGAAACAAAGGAATTTGAAAATGCGCAAATTGTTGCTATAGCAACGGCTAGACAAACAAGTGAAATGTTTAATGAAGTAGAAGGTGATGTTGAAATTACTGAGATAACAGAAAAATTGCCTACAGTTAAAATCGAGACGGAAAACTTCATAAAACCTGTAATCTATGCCAAAGATGTCTCAAGACAGATCAGCGCAGTTTACAATATTGTAGATGAAATCAAAAAAGAAGATTTTCTAGAAGACAAAGCGGTTGAAGTTGTGGAAATTAAAGAATTGACAACTGCTCTTAAACTTAATTATGCTAATATTTAAGAAATAAATACAACATTCAACCAATTGGATATAGAGTCTTTCTGTATTGAAAAGAACGAGGAATTTGCGACATTTTCCACTGAAGTTCAAGAACTAATTAGAATAAAATCAATTTGTATTGCTACTGCTTTAAATATTGATACAAAACTTGAAGAATCCAGAAATTTCGACCAAGAAATTAAAGAATTAGAAGAATGCTCGTCTTTAGAAGTGAAGGAAGAAATTGTTAAACTATATTCCATTTGTTATGCAATTATCCAAGATATAATAATAAATACAGAAGAAGTCATAGAACTATCGATTTTAAAAATAGAACAGGAAGTGCCTGCTTCAAAACTTGAATCGAAGTTTCATACAGTTAAAGGATATTGCGTATCTGTAGTCAATAATATTACCGTAAATCTTCACGAAGTAAATAACTTTGAAACACCTATAATTATTGAAGAAAAATCAACAGAACATATTGAAATTGATGTATTTAGTAAAGCACAAAGTTCAAATACAGAAATATGTCAAGAAATAAATATACCTTTAAAAGAAGTTGAGTTTATTAGCATTGATATATCTTCGAATGAAATAGCTAATGTGAAAGAAGAGGACAAAAGATTTGTTACAATTTTACCTATTGCTACACCTTGTTTAACGCGACTAGACATTATTCTTATAGAAGCAGACGCTTTTGAAAATGAATGTATGACAGAAGAATATGCTTCGTATGAAGAAGAGAAAAGATATCTTTATTCAACTCAAGGTGTATGTAATCCTATATGTAACAATATAGAAACACATTTAGAAGAATGTAACACATTAGAAGTGAATGAAATCCCAGAAGAATTAGCTTTAACATCTATAGAAGAAAATGTATTTGCAAATGCCTTATCAATTTGCACTTCGATTTCAAATGAAACTTATACAATATACGTTAAAGCAGAAATTATAGTCAAAGAAGAATTTAAAGAAGAGAAAGCAGAATTGTCTGAAGAAGAGAATCACTTTTCTAAAGCTTTAGTAACATGTAATGCAATAAGTGAGAACATTAAAGTACTTCTAGAAGTAACTAATGAACTTATATTTGATCTATTTAAAGAAGAATTTGCCACAACACAAATGGAACCTCAAACATTTATAACTGCTTTAGCAATTAGTACATCTGTATCAAGTGAGATTATTACAAATTACATTGAAGCGGAATTATTACCCGAAGAACTATTTCCAGAAGAGAATGCAATTTTATCTGAAGAAGAAAATAAATGTTTTAATGCTATCACAATCTGTAATGAAATAAATCAAGACATTGAGCTACTTCTAGAAGTATTCAATGAACTTGTAATTAATAAGCTTGAAGAAGAAACAGCATCACCTCAATTAGAACCTCAAAGACTTTTAATAGCTCTTTCAATTTGTACCTCAATATTAAACAATATTATTATAACCTATTCAGAAGCAGATATTTTATCTGTGGAAAAGATACAAGAAAATATAGTTGAATCATCTTTGGAAGATAATTATTATTTTAAAGCTTTGAAAACGAGTGTTGACATCAGTCAATATATTGAATTACTGTTCGAGGAAAGTACATCATTTTCAACAGAAGAATTGGCAGAAGTCTTGCCTTTAACGTCCATAGAACCTCTTGTTTTAGAAAAATCTATACCACTCTCTACATCCTTTCTTAATGATATCAATGAAGAATTATTTGAAACTAACAATTTAATAATTGAAGATGTTAAAAAAGTTGAAGCTAATGTATTAATAGAAGTTAGTCAATTGATTTTAATAGTAGCTATATGTGTTGCTGCAATCGAAGAAATTTATAAAGATTTAGAAGATTGTATTATATTCAAAGTGGATGAAATAAAAGAAGAAATCTGTAGTCTTAAAGAAGAGCCATTATTAATAAAGATTTTTCCAACATGTTTTTCAATTTTTGAACAAATTAATACTTCTTATAACAGTACTGAAGTATTAGAAATAAAACAAATGCCTATAGAAAACGCAGACACGAGTATAGAAGCTAAATATTTAAAAACAATTTTATGTATTTGTACGAGTATTGCTGAAACTGTTGTAACAAAATTAGATGAAACAACTTCATTTAAAATAGATATGGTTTCAGAATATCAAGCTATTGGTAATTTAGAACCTCAGATATTCTCTCAAGTATTACCAATATCTACAGCAACTGTTTTCATATTAAATGTACCTGTTTTTGAAATAAAAAATCTAGAAACTGAAATTTTTGACCAAAAGACAGTCTCAGAATCTTCAGAAATAAAACAGTTGGCCACAGCTCAGAAAATATGCCACGCTGTTGTCAAACAAGACGATGAATCTTTAAACGAAGTACAAAATCCTTCAATAAGTTATGAAATCAAAGAAGATAATGCTAATTTAAGTTACGAGGATATTCAACTTAATGCTACTTATGCTGTTAGTTCAGCTACAGCAAAAGAATTTGATTTGAAATATCACATTGCTGAAAATTATGAATCTAATTCAGAACTAAAACAAATTAGTCATTCTACAATTGAGAGTCAAGATTTTACAATAGCTCAGTCAATAAATAACGCGACAGCAACTAATGAGTATATTAATCTACAAGCAACCGAATGTAAAGAAAGCAATTTCGTAGAAGAATCAGCTGTTATTAAAATAGTACCAAAACATAAAAATATTGTATCAATTAAAGAAATGAATGTATCATATGAAGATAGTGACAATAAAATAACTCAAGCTAATAAGAAAAAGAATATTAAAGCTATTTCAACACTAAAAGATGAAACCGATACAATAAATGTTAAAGAATCAATGATTGAGGAACATTTTGCTAATTTAGAATCATTACAAATTGAAGAATTAAAAGAAAATGACTTTAAAAATGAATGTATAATTACTGAAGAACCAATACAATTAAAGGCAAAAGAACCGAGATTAAAGGAAGTAAGAAATCAATAAAACAAAAATCTTCTAAAGCTCAAGAAAGTAATATTCAATCAAATATTGACATTCAAGAAGCTTCGGAAACAGTTAAATATGTCACTGATGTTAAAAGTAGAACTGTTGAAGAACCTATTATAGAGAATGTTATTGAAAGTACAGCAGTAAATATACGAGAGCACAAAGAAAATAATGAAGCAAATGGTGATATTACTATTAATAAAACAAAAGCAAAAAGAGACGAAACTTATCAAGAAATGTCTTACAATTTAACTTTAGCAAAACCTCAAGTTATAGAAACAGATTCCGTAACAAATGAAGATACTTTACATATAAAAAGAAACAAGAATTTAAAACAATATCATACAGAAGACTTCCAAGAAGAATTTAACCTTAGTTTAGATGGAGATAACGAATCTGGAGTAACAATACAAGAAATTACAGATTCCGATGAAAATACTGAAGATATAATTAATATTGAGAATAGAAACGATTCAATTGATACTTCTCTTGAATTGAAATTACAATCACAAAAACAAAATACATCTAAAGACGTATTCGAGGCATCTACAATTGTTAAACGAAGAAATAAAGAACATGTTTCTAATCAAGAGGAATCTGCAGACCTAACCATATTCAAGAAAGATGTACTAAATACTCCAGTTATTAAAAATTATGGCGAACTAAATAGCAAACAAGTAAACATTTATTTAAGTACTGAAAATGTTGGGAAAACTGAAATTATATCTTCTCAGTCAACAGACTTTGAATCTGAAAATACTGAAAATATTAATCGAAAACGAATAAGTAAGAAATCAAGAACAAATGTCCAATCAATTAATGCAGGACTTAAGAAAGAAACACATAAAGAATCAATCGGAAAAGGAATTTCAGATTTAGATATCAATGCTAAATCTCAAATAGGTGCAATTGAAGGTAGTTTTGAAAAAGCAACGTCACAAGAATGCAGAATATTAGTTTCTCAAGAGTTTGATTCTACAATTGTTACTAATAAAACAAAATCACTATCTCTCAAAACCAATATTAAAAGAGAAGAAATTGATGCATCTCAAACTATAAGCACAAACGAAAGCTCTCCAGAAATTGATTCTCCCACTAAACCTCCGACGCCATTAACAGACGAATACATATTTAGACTTACAGCACCTTTACCTAAAAGTCGAGGATCCACACCAGCTCCAAGAGAACCTAGTCCTGAAATACATAAAGAACAAAGCATTGTTAATAAAAATCTACTACCGACTATAGAATCAGTCACTATTGAAAGAGTAGTTTACAATCCTCCACTGCCCACCCCACCTACAAGTCCTATACACTCACCTACTTACACCAAACCAGGTTTAAACGGTGGTATGAAACGACTGCCAAGGTATTTTAAACCAGGATTAAGAGGAGGATCAGATAGACCTCCTATACCTAAGGTATGGTTAAACTGTCTTATAAGTTTAACGCTTTTGTCATTTTCCTATAAACAAATTCACACATTCAAGTTTATGTCTATCATCATTATAACTATGTCACTTTTGTATAATTCTAAGAGTGTGGGCATCTTTGACTAAACTATCGCATAACTGTTGTGATTGTCGATTGTTTCGCAGCCTTCAACTGTTTATGCACAACTAAAAATCGAGCAGTGTAAAATCTATATAAGCTCATAGGTATCAAAGCGAGACTAAGCATTGTGCGATAGTTTAGTCAAAGGTGTCAAAACTCAATTTGTTGTTTTCAACAATTTCAACATTCTCGAATAATTGATTTTTTAAGATAATCTTGAATTTAAAGGTAAGATATTTCGGAGAACATCTGAGATTCTGAATTCGTGAATATTTCTAGAAAATTACATGAATTGAAACGTATCCTAAATTACTCAAAACTCATCAAAAATGTGAATTTCAGGAGGAAATATTAGAAGTACGGAAACATTTATCAACTCTCACATCTGACATCAACGAGACTTTGAAGAACATTGAGAAATATAAAAAAATAGTTGAAACATTAAAACAAGAGAAAGCAGAAGGGGAAAGTTCGAAAACGATGGAAGAAGAAAAACAAGAAGAACAGAAAAAACATGAAGAAAACGAAACTTCCGAACAGATTTCAATAGAAAATCCAATCAACGAACCTCCAGAAATTAAACCAACAGAAATTCAATCGAATTCTCAAATCGATAATATCAAAATCGAATTAAACAATGAAAAAACCGATACAATCAAAGTAGATATTAAACATGACTTTACAAATATAATTGAAGAAGCAAGAATAAAAGGTTATGATATCAAAGAAATCACATCTTTCGAGGAATTAGAGAAAGAAAGTGAGAACACAGGAGTTGTCGAACTACCGCCTGATACAGTGGGTGAGAAATCTATTGATAGAGAATTTAATATAATTGAAGAAGGTTCAGAGCCAGAAAAGCCTGAAAGTAGTGTTTTTATTAAAATAGATAAGGTAAGAATTATTTTTTAGTTATCTACAGTTTTTCAGTTTTTTAACATTAATGTAGGTTTCTCTAAAATCATTAAGCCTTGCCTTCATTGAAATTTGAAATCTTGACTATAACAGCGTGCGCACACCTTTTTTTTTTTTATAACATATGGTGGCAAACGAGCGACCGGCCACCTGAATCCGCCAAAATGGCGAAGCGACCGCTGCCCATAGACATCCGCAATTGCAGATGCGTTGCCTTTATTCGATGGAAGAGACGCACATAAAAAGGATATTTCCCCTTCCTATGCATCTCCTCCGCCGTCAAATCCACTTCCCCTTCCCATCCTCTCCTTATAAGAAAAGGGTGGCAAGGGAAAGGGACTTAAATTAGGCCTCCGGCACCACACTCATGAGACGAAACACGGAATTGCTTCCATTTCACGCCTGTCTTCTGTGTGGTCGTGGTATTACACCGGGCACTACTCGATGTTTAGTGCAACTAAACAGTTGAAGTCTGAGAAATAATCGACAATCACAACAGTTATCGCTCTAACGACTGTCATGTTATAAATGCGAAAGTTTAGATGGGTGGATGTTTGTTAGAATTTGTATGCTAAACGACTGACCGGATCTCGATGCGGCATAGACGTAGAGGATAGTCTGGAAGAAAAGATAGGCTACTTAATTTTTTTTAACTCCACTCGGACTTTGCTGGCAAAAGCTAGTTTTCATGTAATATAGTGATTATTAGATATTAAACATGACTTTACAAATATAATTGAAGAAGCAAGAATAAAAGGTTATGATATCAAAGAAATCACATCTTTCGAGGAATTAGAATTAGAATTAGTTAGGGTGACTATGGCCTAGTCACCCTAACTTTAGGGTAGGCTCCGAGCCCTCGGTGGGGACGTATAGTGAGCTGGTGATGATAGTGATTATTTACTTATGTTTTAGGATGTAGAAGAATCTGGAAATAAAGTTGATGTACCTACTGACGAAGAACAAAAGACAGCTGACGAAGAAGTCGCCAGTAAGTTACAAATTATCGACCTTACATGCAAACGATTTGAATACCACATTAATAATGGAATACCAGCTTAGAGCGTGCGCACATTTGACTAATATAGCACAACTGTTTAGTCTCGCTTTGATTCCTATGAGCTTATATGGAGGTACACTCGATTTTTAGTGCAACTAAATAGTTGAATTGGCTTTTTTTATAATATAAGGTGGCAAACGGGCAAGCGGCCTGAATCCACCGAAATGGAAAGCGACCGCTGCACATAGACATCCGCAATTGCAGCGTTGCCTACCCTTCATTGATGGAAGAGACGCACATAAAGAGGACATTTCCCCTTCCTATGCGTCTCCTCCACCGTCAAATCCACTTTTCATTCCCATCCTCTCCTCTAAAGAAAAGGGTGGAAAGGGAAAGGGACTAAAATTAGGCCTCCGGCACCACACTCATCAGACTTTACGCGGAATTGCTCCCACTTCACGCCTGTGTTCTGTGTGGTCGTGGTATAACACCGGGCGAGCCGACCCATTCGTGCGAAGATGTTAAAGCGGGCTTTGCCACTGTTAAAAACTGTTCTGGCTGCGAAACAATCGACAATCGCTCAACAGTTGTTCGATATTTTATTAAAGTTCTGCGCACGCTCTTAATATATTTGCGTCGCCATTTTGAATCTGTTTTAGTACATCTATACTAATCTATACTTCTATACTAATATAATAAAGCGTAAACACACACTTCTTTGTTGCCTAAGATGTCAACAATTACAGCATATTTTTGAATAATTCTTTTTTTAATAAAAAGCCCTACACTTACGTCATGCTTTAGGCTATATATTTTCACGTCATTAAACTTAGTGGGTAAATATTTTGGATAAAAACCCTAATGTGGGAAAGAGACCATAAGTTGCTGCCAACAAGAAAGAAAGATTGCTAAGGTCATGTCATTTTGACATTTGCTATTGATAATTTGACAAATGTAAACAATAAAATAAAGTTTTTATAATTTCACGCGGATGAATTCGCACGCGAACAGCTAGTCTTAAAATAAGAAAGAATAATGTTAGAATTTTAATATAATTTAATTTTTGATTAATTCTAGGAGTAACAACATTAACGATAGACAGATCTACATCTAAAGAGACAAGTCCCAGTGAAACGGATACTGTCAAAGCTCATGTTATAAGGTAACTGTAGTCAGACAAATTTATGTGGCCCGTTCGTTATAAAATGAAGTACTGCTATCTAATTACCTGTTAATATTATAAGTTACTTGTAAACGAATTTCAAAGTCACAAACCCTATAAAAATGGGTATGTAAAAATTAAACGTCAATCGCATAGTGGAATCAAACTGCAATGACAATTGTATACATATGTCCTTTACTCTATTTTTAATAAGTATACAAGTGTCACTTTCAATCTATATCTAGTTATATTACACTAATATAATAAAGCGTAAACACACACTTCTTTGTTGCCTAAGATGTCAGCAATTACAGCATATTTTTGAATAACACTTTTTTAAATAAAAAGCCCTACACTTACGTCACGCTTTAGGCTATAAATTTTCACGGCATTAAACTTATTTTGGATAAAAACCCTAATGTGGGAAAGAGACCATAAGTTGCTGCCAACATCAAAAAAGCAAGGTTGCCATGGTTTGACATCATGTCATGTCATTTTGACATTTGCAATTGATAATTTGACAAATGTAAATAATAAAATAAAATTTTTATAATTTTTTGCGGATGAAGTCGCATGGGAACAGCTAGTTCTTTAATAAAAAGCCCTACACTTTGACACGCTTTAGGCTAAACATTTTCACGCTATTATACTTAGGCGGTAAATAAAATGGAAAATCCACATGTGGGAAAGGAAGCAAACTACAAGCTGCCAACATTAAGGAAGCAAGGTTATTATGGTAACGGTAATTTTGACATTCGCAAATGTAAACAATAAAATAAAGTTTTTTGTAATTTAAAGCGTATGAAGCCGCAGGGGAACAGCTAATCTATATCTATACTAATATTATAAAGAGGAAAGATTTGTATTTTTGTATGTATTGAAATAACTCAAAAACTACTGGGCCAAATTTAAAAATTCTCTCACCCTTAGAAAGGTAATTTATCTGTGAATAACATAGGCTATATTTGTAATTCACGCGGGCGAAGTCGCGGGCAACAGCTAATGTAACTATGTGGTGGAGTTAATCGCTTTTTTTCTTCAGTCTTACAAGAGTATTATCATCGCATATGCTTCGAGAAGGATTGAGTCCTGATTGTCAAAAGATGAAAGATAAATTCGAGAATAAAAAGGATGTTCTAGAAGATAATATAAATGAAGATAGATCGTGGACGACGTTCTTACAAAAATCGACTAATGTACCAACACAAACGTTGGGATATTTTGCTGATTTACAGAATAAATTTGAAAAGCAGGTAGTTAAAATGTAAGAAAAAATTATATCAAAAAAATGTAAAAACACTTGTAACGGTATTAATTTTTTACAGGAAACTTTTGCAACAAAATTAATAAATCGCAACGAAGTAAGATCTCCTGTGATTCAACCAAGGGTATGTTACTTCTAGAACATATTAAAACGAAACGATTTAAAGCGGACGCACCTTTGACTAAACTGTAGTGTGATTGTCGATTGTTTCGCAGCCTTTAACTATTTAGTTGCACTAAACATCGAGTAGTGTACCTCCATATAAGCTCATAGGAATTAAAGCGAGACTTAACAGTCGTGCGATAGTTTAATCAAAGGTGTGCGCGCTTTTTGACCGACTTCCCAAAAGAAGGAGGTACACAATTCGTCTGTATGTTTGTTTTTATATAGTTTAAAGTTATGTCGAATTCACTAGCACTATTTCATTTGTGTCATATTTTAATTCAAAACAGAAATCTGTATTAAATGAAACCACACAGAACAATGAAAATAAATGGAATCATAGAAGTAAAAGTCTTTTTGGACATCAACCTATTTTTTAATTACTTGAATTTTTTGTATTTGTATCTCCAGGATTTCAACTCAAGTCCAATACCTTGGCAAGAGAGGCAATTAGCCGACACTTTGGGTGCATCAAATATGATAGAATTAAGACCAGGAGAGGAACCGCAATTCTTTCTTGCGATACCTACAGAGTCTAGAGAAAACAGTGTTCAGAAATCTACAGGTAAACCTAATCAGCCTTACAAATAAATCTATATCTATATCTATCTATACTATTATAATAAAGCGTAAACACACACTTCTTTGTTGCCATGTCAGCAATTACAGCATATTTTTGAATAATTCTTTTTTGAATAAAAAGCCCTACACTTACGTCATGCTTTAGGCTATATATTTTCACGCCATTAAACTTAAGGGGTAAATATTTTGGATAAAAACCCTAATGTGGGAAACAGACCATAAGTTGCTGCCAACATCAAGAAAGAAAGATTGCTAAGCTTTGTCATGTCATGTCATTATCATTTGCTATTGATAATTTGTCAAATGTGAACAATAAAATAAAGTTTTTATAATTTCACGCGGATGAATCCGCACGCGAACAGCTAGTGGGATTCGAAACCCCGACCGCAAGATCGGTAGTCCGTACCCCAAACGATTAGGCTATTGGCGCTTACTTTCCTATTTCGGTGTTTGACCCTTACAATGCAATAAGAAAACTTGTTATAATTTGCTTATAACTATTATGATAGTTTTCTGTTATATTCGATTTTTCATACGATTTCTGTAAGTCGTGCTTTTTAATATTCCAAAACGTAATAAGTAAAGTTTTTTTTTACTTAAATGCTAGTTGGAACATCTATATATATAATAAAATTGGAGTGTCTGTAATATCAAAAGAAAAATGCCAGATTTCGGGAAGATGATGTATGTATTTGCGTCGCTGATAACGAAAATCGCATTTAAATTTTTTTTGTCTGTCTGTCTGTCCGAAAGCCGGGTTTGTTCCGGATAATCTCCAAAACGGCTGGGCCGATTTCGACCGGACTTTCACTGAAGGATAGCTGAAGACGGGCATATTATAGGCTACCTTTTATTGCGTGGACGAAGTCGCGGGCTACCGCTAGTTGTTTATAAAGATGTTTAACGTATTTTATTATAATAATTACTAGCTTTCGCCCGCGACTCCGTCCGCGTGGAATTAAAAAAAAAACAAAACTGAGTAGCCTATGTATTCTTCCAAACTATCCTCTACATCCATACCAAATTTCATCGAAATCCATTCAGCCATTTAGGCTACAAACTCTAACAAACATCTATCCATCCATCCATCTAAACTTTCGCAATTATAATATTAGTATAATTGCGTGGACGAAGTCGCAGGCAACCACTAGTTGATAATAAATATGTCTAAAGTATCATAATATTAATTATTTTTTCAGTTATCCCTGTAATTAATCCAAATGAAGAAATGTCAAATATAGAGATAAATAAAGAATTAAATGCAGAAAGTGAAAGAGGACATGCTGTAGATGAAATAATACAAGAAGCTCTGATGAGAATGGAGTGTTTAAATATTGGAGATCGAAAGAATAGATTGATACAACTTTTCTTGAATAACATTAAGAATATAGCAGGTAAGTTTATTTATACTAATATTATTAAGAGGAAAGATTTGTATTTTTGTGTTGAAATAACTCAAAAACTATTGGACCGATTTCAAAAATTCTTTCACTATTAAAAGCTACGTTATCAGTGAGTAACATAAGCTATTTTTTTAATATTAAAAAAAAAAACAATTTGTAAATGTACTCCATATAATCTAACTTTGAAATTAAAATAAACAGAGGCAATTTAATTCCATAAATAGCGGCCATTACGATGTCTATTATTCGTCTATTATTTAAAAATCTAATCTAACTAATAAATGTGAAAGTTAAGATGTTTGTTAGAGTTTGTAGCCTAAACTGCTAACTGCCTAATTGATTTAGCTGAAATTTGTCATATATTAACATAGTCTGGAAGAACATATTGCCTACTAAATTTTTTGTAACTTCGCGCGGAATTCGCGAGCTAAAGCGACTATATAGTAATGTGAGATAGTAGTATTTTCCATAAAAAATACATTTACTAGTCTAGACGATAAAAATGTGTTTGTCAACAATGGATTTGGCTTCCAAATATCCTGACGAAAGTCTTTAAAATATACATTTTTCGTAACAGATTCCAGCATCCCAGTTGAAGATCAAATAAACCAGATGAGAATACAACTAGAAACATTGGAACATGTACCAGATATAATTAGAGAAACCTTTGAGAATGTTGCAGAAAAACTGTATCTAAAAAATCAGGTTAGTTTACTGTTTTAAACATTTTCGTTTTAACGCCATCTAGCGGTTAGAATAAGCAACAGTGTAGTTGACACTTCACTTGAGACTTCACATGATCAAACGCCATCTATTGATAGATCCTCAAAACATGTCAATGTAATCTTACTAATATTATAAATGCGAAAGTTTAGATGGATGGATGGATGTTTGTTAGAATTTGTAGCCTCAACGGCTGAATGGATCTCGATGAAATTTGGTACAGATGTAGATAGTCTGGAAGAACACATAGGCTACTTACATTTGTTTTTTTTTATTCTATATATAGCTAGTATTTAAATAAAATGAAAAAATGTTCACTATGTCCAGTCTATATATGTTTTAAATCTCTTTGACATCTATATGTTTTTACGCGAGGAATTTCTGAACATCCTGTTAACCTTATCTATAACATCTATTTTGATTAACTTCCATGTATTTGAATATCGTAAACCGGAAATTAGATAGCAAAGAATTTACTATACAGTCGGTAACTTTTATATTTTAAATTTATTTTACGATTTGCGTATTTGACAGAACAAAGAACAAAGAACGAAGATCATATAAATGCATTGTCGATTTCATTTATACATATAATTTAAAAATTGGAGTTGTTTGTAATCTCAAAAAAAAATCTAGATTCCGGGAAGATGTTTTTGCGTTACTGATAACGAAAATCGCATTTAAAAATTCCGTCTGTCTGTCCGCAAGCCTCGTTTGTTCCGGGTAATCTCCGAAACGGCTGGACCGATTTCGACCGGACTTTCACTGAAGGGTAGCTGACATAGACGGGCATATTATAGGCTACTTTTTTATCTTAATATTGGGTGGACGAAGTCACAGACAACAGCTAGTAATGACATAAGATCGTTGTTTATTTAGATCTTTTTATGTCTATAAACGAGTAGATTATTGTATTAGAGCTTGCGTACATGTTTGACTATTACAATTGTTGTCTCGCTTTGATTACTATGAGCTTATATGTACACTACTCGATGTTTAGTGCAACTAAACAGTTGGCTGCGAAACAATCGACAATCACAACAGTTGTGAGATAGTTTAGTCAAAGGTGTGCGCTCTTAGGCCCTTGATTCTATTATTCTGAAACGAAAAATATTGAATGAAATAGCTATGAATAATGTTCATTTGGAGTTAATTCCAAAATTAAAAGATCTAGTAGACTTTATATTGTTCCATTGTCTATACTAATATTATAAAGAGGAAAGATTTGGATTTTTGGATTATCGTTCTTTTGTATGTATTGAAATAACTCAAAAACCACTGGGCCGATTTTAAAAATTCTTTCACCGTTAGAAAGGTAATTTATCTGTGAGTAACATTGGCTATATTTTACGCGGGCGAAGTCGCGAGCCACAGCTAGTTTATAAAGAGGTTAGTTTACTAAAAAAAAGTTTTTATTATTAAAACAAGAACTGCATGCCGGAGGCCTAATTTTAGTCCCTTTCCCTTTCCACCCTTTTCTTAAGAGGAAAGGATAGGAAGGGAAAGTGGATTTGACGGTGGAAACGCATAGGAAGGGGAAATGTCCTCTTTATGTGCGTCTCCTCCGTCAATGAAGGTTAGGCAGCGCTGCAATTGCGGATGTTTATGGGCAGCGGTCGCTTTCCATTTCGGTGGATTCAGGTAGCCGCTTGCTCGTTTGTAACCTTGTATTATAAAAAAAATGGCAAATATTTGTTACGTTAAATTTAGAGTGTAATTTCATCAATGCAATTTAATTATTGATTGGCTAATCTCATTGAAACGGACTAAAATTAGACCTATTGGACCTTGGCAATGTGACAATATTTCTTGTTTGGCAAACTTTTTGGCAATTGCCAAACAGTTTCGTTACCTATACGGACAATAGTTGTTTGGTTTAGCTTCAAGTAAGTTTTGTTTTTAGTGCGTGGAAATTTCATATAAAGCCAGTAAATCAGTTGACAGTTGTATATACTTTTTTATCTATACTAATATTATAAAGAGGAAAGATTTGTATTTTTCTATTTTCCCTTCTTTTAGAAAGCTACTAATTTAGCTCCTAATAGATTTTATAAACGAGCTGTTCCCGTGTGATCCGCGTGAAATTATAAAAACTTTATTTTATTGTTTACATTTGTGAAACAATCGCAAATGTCAAAATTCAAATGCACAGACAACAAAGGCTTTTGATAATAACCGTTGCCATAGCAACCTTGCTTTTATGTCAGCTAGTAGTTTTTGTCCCTTTCCTTCATGACGGTTTTTTTCCAAATTATTTACTCCCTAAGTTTAATAGCGTGAAAATATATAGCCTAAAGCGTGTCGTAAGTGTAGGGCTTTTTATTAAAGAAAGAATTATTCAAAAATATACTGTGATTGACATCCTACTAGTAGTGTGTTTACGCTTTATTATATTAGTATAGATAGAATATAGTAGATTTTACATAATTTGCTTAAAAACAGACTGTTATAACGTTGCCTACATCCAAACCAGTTTGTATATTTTTGCAGTGTTCGTGGAATATATTTTGTTTCGTGTGGCATTATTGTTGCTTGTTTGCTGGATTGTGTTTTCGAAGCGCTTGTTAAGAAATCCAGGAGAAATTAAAAACAAAAAGGTATTATCGCTATTAGAGAATTAAAATAGAATCGAGGGCCTATTTATAATTTTAGTGTTGCAATGTTTACATATTTGTATAAAAACGTGTGTTGCTATCACAAAAAATTTACACTTTTGATACAAATTCAGCAATTGAAATATGGAATGTAACAATTCGTTATATAATGTATTTGTTGTTGTTAATTTTTTTTACTTTTGCAGAAGAAAGAAGAAACTATACATTCAAAGGGAGTCAAATACCAAGAGTTAGGTAAATATATTAAAAGAGATATTTCTACTTAATGGTTATATTTTGTTTATAGTATGCAATTATACTTCAATAACATAATTATAAGAAAATTAGTATTTGCTCTTTAAAATCAAACATTTTATATTATCATTTTATAGCATTCATTTCATTTTTAGAGCCAAAAGTGACAAAAGCTGTCGAAATCAGCAATAAAGGACCACAGATTATAAAAGAAGAAACGAAAGTTAAGAAAATGCAGACAGAGACAAAAGGAGCGTTATTAGTCAAAGACAAAAAGGTATTTCGTTGGTTTTTAAATTAACATCTCAAAATTAAAGATGACTTAATAGATGACCCACCAAATTGTAAATTGTCTGATAACAATCAATAATATTGGAAATATCGGATTTTGTTACCTTATCTGACAGTGACGTCACATTTAAGCTATCTGAGCCTTTATCAGACAGTGGTGGGACAGGCCCTTACTTATTAAAAATTATTAGCCGTTTTTATGTTTGTTAAACTGTTATAATAATAGGAATAATTATTTTTGTATCGTCTACAATTTACGTAATTTACCAGCCGTTGGCACCACAAATGCAAGCACAAAAGCCTCAAACAAATAGACCACAGCAAAAGTTTGGATGGATGAATCCTGAACCCCGTCCTATAAAACTCTTTGGAGGTAGACGATGGAGACGACATGGCGAAGAATATACCGAGGAACAAATAGCAGAGACAATTTTAGCACATTCTGAATTAATTCATGGGAAAACTATGGGGTATTTTGACATTTAGATGTATTATTTATAGGTTATAACTCTTTTTAGTCTTTAATCTTTGACATGCAAATTCCCGCCAAAAACGCTGTCAAACTGTCAACTACAGACTACAGAAAGTTTAAAATTAATCTTAACACGAAGTTACGAAATTTATTTAATTAATTGAAATAATCAAAGGTGAACTTTTAAGCATTTTTTGGCGCGATTTTGTCAGCTGTCAATAGATTAATAGAGAAGTTTGTATATTTGTTTATGACTAATGTTTTATTCGCATGTTTGACCCCAAGGCTGAACAATGGGACAAGATTTGGCCCGGTCCATCTGTTTGTAAGAAATTTAGGTACGTACTAACTGTAACCATGACTGAAAATACATGGAAAAATATATTCTAACCTCTTAAATTTGAATTCAACTGCAGTTACACTATATTCATCCTTTTCACTCCTGTTGACAAAAGAGAGACAGCATATCACAATAGTCAATACCACAGATAAAACAAATAATAACACTTAGCAATAAACTTCTGTATGTATTTTTGGCTCGTGGTTTTTTTTTCAGACATTCTATAATAGGAATTTAGATAAATTCAATTAATTTTACAGAGAATCGAACTGCCATCTTGTGGATTTTCATAATGTACAAGAAAAAGTTATCCCCACTTATAATAAAATAATTGAAGTGAGTTTGATTTTCGTGTGTTTTGACGAATCACTAATCGCACTGGCTGTTTATGTATGCACTGGTATTTTATTTAAAAAAAAAGTTACACAGATTATAAATATTTTTATTACATCTGTAAAAACTGCTCTTTTTAATGTGGTTTTCTCTCTTATTTTATATATATTAACAATTGTGATATCAGGATAAACTTCATGAAGTACGAAAAACCTCCTTTACCCCTCGACCATCTCCAGCACTCCGAGGTGTTCAAACTAATTCACAACACGGAGCAAACGCCGCAAAAGCCTGTTGAATTACTTAGCAGAGTTATTTCTGAAGCTGATTATAGGGAGGTAATGTATTGCATAAAATAGGCTTAAAATACTACAGTGCTAAAAACTTAGTTGGCTCCTAATTTATTTTTGTTTTTATTACAGAGATGTCGTTCATTGTCTCCGTGTCCACAGGAATACTATACAGAATATTAATCAACCTTTTAAGAACTACAAATGTTAATTACGGTTCATTACTTATTTTCACAATTTTTAATGTTTAAAATGACCATGTTACATTATAACTATTAAATATTATTGTTATGCGTTTTATTCTTAAAACCTCCGTTGATTTAGGGTAGGCAACGCATCTGCAATTGCGGATGTCTATGGGCAGCGGTCTCTTCACCATTTTGGCAGATTTAGGTGGCCGCTTGCTCGTTTGCCACCTAATTGTATAAAAAAATAAAAAAATTTTTTTTTTTAAATATTCCTCTTTAAATCATTGCGTGAAAACCAACCGAAATGGCTATTTATCTTAATATTAAAGCATCTTTTGATATAATTTTATCGTTATTTTTGGTTATTTTATGTAAAAGAAACATGCTCAGAAATAAATAAAGACAACACAAAGAAATTATTAACTCAATTACTGTGTTAACGGCTGTATGACTAAAAAACATTTGCCTGTTAATCAATGTCATTGTCAATGTCAAACATTGTTTATCAATTTATGATTTTCAAATCAAAATTCGCACAATATTTTGTTAGCAAGAGAAATATTCTAGAAAATTAAAAACAAGAGATCTGGGAAGTTCATATACAGTGAAATTGTGTGTAAACATGTTAACATCCAAGGTACCGTTTTCTTTCTTTTAAAGTTTTTACGTAAATATAATCATGACGATGCTAATTTCATTAATATATAAAGTTTTATAATTTCAAGGTAATCGAGAAACTTCGGTTATAATTATCAATTCAATATTAAGTAGTTTATGTATGCAAACTTCTGTTATAGCCTGTAAATACAATTTTCATATCAAACTTACAATTCTAAGTGTTTGCTATTTTCGTATTTCGTTTCTAACTTTACCAAATTCGTATAAAAAAAATTATCCATTAATGATATTTAATTTACTTTTTACTAATATTTAGTCAATATGTTGATTAAAATATAGTTTCTTAGTAAAAAGTTAAAGAAAATAGTTTCATGTTTACAGCTTGAAGTGTTAGTTGATTTCGGTCCGAAATTAGATCCAAATGTACTTGATAAAACATTAAATATGTTGAAATCTCAAGACGGAGTACAAGAGGTGAGTTGAAGTAAAGAAATTATAACTTTTTTTAAAGAAAAAGAGTGTCACCTTCAACTAAACTATCGCACAACTGTTTAGTCTCGCTTTGATTCCTATGAGCTTATGGACACACGACTCAATGTTTGAAACTAAACAGTTGACTGCGAAGCAATCGACAATCACAACAGTTGTGCGATTGTTTAGTCAAAGATGTGTACATCATCATCACCAGCTCACTATACGTCCCCACCGAGGGGCTCGGAGCCTACCCTAAGTTAGGGTGACTAGGCCATAGTCAACCACGCTGGCCAAGTGCGGGTTACATGTGTACATACTTAAAATAAATTCTGTAAAAGGAGATTGACAAAGTATGGCCTTTAGTTTAATATTTCTATTACAATGAGTACATTAGAGTACTAATAAATATGACTACTAGCTTTCGCCCGCGACTCCGTCTGCGTGGAATTTAAAAAAACGAAAGTGTTGCTATGTGTTCTTCCAGACTATCCTCTACATCTATACCAAATTTCATCTAAATCCGTTCAGTCGTTTAGGCTACAAACTTTAACAAACATCCATCTAAACTTTCACATCATACTTTCATACTAATATTATAAATGCGAAAGTTTAGATGGATGTTTGTTAGAGTTTGTAGCCTAAACTGCTGAACGGATTTCAATGAAATTTGGCATAGATGTAGAGGATAGTCTGGAAGAACACATAGGCTACTTACTTTTCTTTTTTCACTAGTTTATAATATTAGTATTGAGTATTATAATATAAATTGTAATTTATTTGTAGGCAATATTTAAAGATGGTGCAATTATATTGGAAACAACATTACCCAGTACTCAAGTATTAGAGATGGTTACACAAACATCAGGGAAAAGAGCTGTTTTACAAGGATTTGGAGGTGAAATATTAATTACTAGATTTAGCCTGTGCCTGTCTGCAAGGAATTAAAAAAAATCCTCTACATCTATACCAAATTTCATCGAGATCCGTTCAGCCGTTTAGACTACAAACTAACAAACATACATCCATCTAAAAGCATTTATAATATTAGTAAGATTGACTTTTTTTTTTTAAATATTAGTCGATTTTTGTTAATCATACTAATATTATAAATGCGAAAGTTATAATTATAAGTTTGGTATAAATGTAGAGGATAATTTGGATAAACACATAGGCTACTTACCTTTGGTTTTTTTTTTATTTCACGCGAGCAAAGTCGCGGGCAACAGCTAGTAAAATAAATTATCTTAAGAAATATCAACAATTATCTAAAAATACTCATGTTTAAGGGTTGTTTAAGGGTTGAATTTACCCTTTAAATTACAGATACCCAATCCGCAGTCTCTATGATGTCGAGTCAATCCTGTTGTGGTTCTGACGTGTTAGGTGTGGTTCGGTTCCAACAGTCTCCGGATGGTTTTTTGATAGCGGATGGATGTTTGGATGGATTGACACCGGGTTACCATGGATTACACATCCATGAATCGGGAGATTTAAGCCAGGTATAGCATTTTTTAATTTTTTATGTGGTTTTTTCAGATTTTTATTTAAAAAGATATATTTTTTTTATTTAAAATTGTTTTTTTCAAGATTGTTATGTTAACGCTTAATTCGATAGTTTTCTGATGAACAGATAGATGTGATTTTTTCA
The DNA here is from genome assembly GCA_029286645.1 of Papilio protenor. Taxonomy (NCBI): domain Eukaryota; kingdom Metazoa; phylum Arthropoda; class Insecta; order Lepidoptera; family Papilionidae; genus Papilio; species Papilio protenor. The sequence goes on along the minus strand of JAGSMZ010000041.1, from coordinate 485,233 downwards.
GATTTTTTTTGATGACATATTTTTTTTTTAATTAAAATTTACCTATTTTTTCAGATTCTCATATTAACCCTTAATTCGATAGTTTTCTGATGGACAGATAGATGTGATTTTTTTCAGATTTTTTTTGATGACATATTTTTTTTTTAATTAAAATTTACCTATTTTTTCAGATTTTTTTTGATGACATATTTTTTTTTTAATTAAAATTTACCTATTTTTTCAGATTTTTTTTGATGACATATTTTTTTTTTAATTAAAATTTACCTATTTTTTCAGATTTTTATGTTAACGCTTAATTCGATAGTTTTCTGATGAACAGATAGATGTGATTTTTTCAGATTTTTTTTGATGACATATTTTTTTTTTAATTAAAATTTACCTATTTTTTCAGATTTTTATATTAACCCTTAATTCGATAGTTTTCTGATGGACAGATAATTTAAAAAAAAATACTGAACTAATCTGAAAAAATATATGAGATTTTGATTTTTTATGTTGGTATATGATATTTTTTTGCTACAAAAAAACTCTGTTGAATTAAGGCTTAATATCTAAATTTTTCTAATTATTGTTTATAATATTAGAACGCGATTTTTTGTAAAATTAAAAAAATAGTAAGACTATGTTTTTTCATAGATTTTGTTCTGAACAATTTCATCAAAATCCATTCAGCCGTTTAGATACCTTTAACATCCATCTATACAAACTTTTGCATTTAAATCACTAGCTGTTGCTCGCGACTTCGCTCGCGTAAATACTAATATAAAGAAATATTTATTTTATAATTTTTTGAATTTTCGTATGTATTGAAATAATTCAAATACTGGGTCGATTTCAAAAATTCTTTCACTATTAAAAAGCTTGTTATCGTTGAGTAATATAGGGTATATTTTTAAATTTTAATTGGACGAAGTCGAGAGCAACAGTTAGATTTGATATATTTTTTTTGTTCCCTGAAAACACGCCTTTTGACTAGCTATATATATATCTCTCTCTCTTCCTGTCCTATGTCCCCAAAGTGGGGTAGAGAGTCCACAGTACGCCGCCAAATCGCTCTATCCTGGGCTCTGCGTTGTAACTAGCTATATTTTTTTTAAATATAAGTTGGCAAACGAGCAAGCGGCTTGAATCCACCGAAATGGAAAGCGCCTGCTGCCCATAGACATCTGCAATTGCAGCGCTGCCTACCCTTCATTGACGGAGGAGACGCACATAAAGAGGACATTTCCCCTTCCTATGCGTCTCCGTCAAATCCACTTTTCCTTCCCATCCTTTAAGAAAAGGGTGGAAAGGAAAAGGGACTAAAAGCCTCCTCATTTGGGGGATGTTTACTTGATTTACAATATTAAATTTTCTTGAAATAAAAATTTACTACTATTATTATCTTCATATATCTTTCATTTCTTATTTTTATATATAATATATTTTACATGATTTGTTATAAAAAAAAACGTATTATATAAAAAAAATAGCAACCAGTGGTCAGGGCAGAGACAGGAACCAATACGTGGAAAATAACCGCCTTTTGTAGACTTTAAACCAACTGAGCGAGAGTTATTATTATTAAAGGGTTGTAAATCAATTGGTGGGCATTTCAACCCTTTCAATGCGGTGCACGGAGCGCCCGCGGGGCCGGGGCTCGCGCGCCACGCGGGGGACTTGGGGAATATCGTCGCTGATGACACTGGCAGGGCCACCTTCAGGATAGTCGATAATATCCTTAAGGTAAGGTTATGCCCGGTTTACACGCCCAATAAGGTCATATATGCAAATGTATTTGTATAAAAAATATTTTTTTTGGCGTCATATACTTGTTTTTTGCGTGTACTTTTAATTTAAGTAGCTGTTCGCGTGCGGATTCATCCGCGTGAAATTGTGAAAACTTTATTTTATTGTTTACATTTGTCAAATTATCAATAGCAAATGTCAAAATGACATGACATGACAAACCTTAGCAATCTTTCTCGATGTTGGCAGCAACTTATGGTCTCTTTCCCACATTAGGGTTTTCATCCAAAATATCTACCCTCTAAGTTTAATGGCGTGAAAATATATAGCCTAAAGCATGACGTAAGTGTAGGGCTTTTTATTAAAAAAAGTGTTATTCAAAAATATGCTGTAATTGCTGACATCTTGCAACAAAGAAGTGTGTGTTTACGCTATAATATAGTATAGATTGGTAAAATTTTAAATTTATATTTGTTATTTTCAGTATTTTCTAGTATTTGTAAGTGTTTATTATGAATGCGGGCGAAAGCTAGTATATAACTCCGTGACTCCGTCCGCGTGTAATTAAAAAAAAAAGGCAAGTAGCCTATGTGTTCTTCCAGGCTATCCTCTACATCTATACCAAATTTCATCGAGATCAGTTCAGCAGTTTAGGCTACAAACTCAAACATCCATCTAAACTTTCGCATTTATAATATTAGTATGATTATTATTATTAAAAAAAGTCTGTTAGTGTGGCTAGTTTATTTTTATTATTATCCCTTCTGCACTATCTAATTAGTTATTTTTGAGAGTTTGCAATAAAAAAGGCAATTATTTCAAAGTCACTGAGGATTTCCGCGACTGTATATATTGATAGAGAAGGGGTAGCTATTGTAAAAATTTCTTGGTTTTTTAATATTTTTTTGCTTATTCACGTATTTTTTTACTATTTTTAGTAATATGAGGTGTATAAATAGATTTCTCTTAGGTATCCGATATAATAGGCAGATCGGTGGCGGTCACTGAACGTAGAGACGACTTTGGTAGTGGGTCGTCTCCTGAATCAAAAGTAAATGGTGACAGCGGAAATCCGTAAGTATATTTTCTAAAACTGACAGACAAACATACATTTCGTGTATGTATCATCGGTGGCTCAGTGGTTTAAGCACTTGACTTATCTACAGGTCTTGGGTTAAAATCCCGCTGTACCAATGTGATTTTCGATTTTTCGAATTTTCATATGTACATAATTTACCCGACGTTATGAAGGAAAACATCGTGATGCACATATCTGCGAAGAAATTCAAAGATATGTGTGAAGTCGTGCAATTGACTATGTCCTAGTCACCCTTAGGGTACCCCTCCACATTCATAACTAACGTCCTTGTTACATGCGATTCATCCCTTCTCATAACGTGCCCATAAAATGTTTATGACTTTATTGATATATTTTTTGCTTATTCACGTATTTTTTTACTACTTTTAGTAATATGAGGTGTATAAATAGATTTCTCTTAGGTATCCGATATAATAGGCAGATCGGTGGCGGTCACTGAACGTAGAGACGACTTTGGTAGTGGGTCGTCTCCTGAATCAAAAGTAAATGGTGACAGCGGAAATCCGTAAGTATATTTTCTAAAACTGACAGACAAACATACATTTCGTGTATGTATCATCGGTGGCTCAGTGGTTTAAGCACTTGACTTATCTACAGGTCTTGGGTTAAAATCCCGCTGTACCAATGTGATTTTCGATTTTTCGAATTTTCATATGTACATAATTTACCCGACGTTATGAAGGAAAACATCGTGATGCACATATCTGCGAAGAAATTCAAAGATATGTGTGAAGCCAACCAACCCGCACTTGGCCAGCGTGGTTGACTATGACCTAGTCACCCTAACTTTAGGGTAGGCTCCGAGCCCCTCGGTGGGGACGTATAGTGAGCTGGTGATGATGGTGATGTCGGTGACTCAGTGGTTTAAGCACTTGACTTATCTACCGGTCTTGGGTTCGAATCCCGCGGAACTGATTTTCCTTTTTTCGAATTTCATATATACATTTTCCCGACGTTATGAAGGAAAACATCGTGATGCACATATCTGTGAAGAAATTCAAAGATATGTGTGAAGTCGTGCAATTGACTATGTCCTAGTCACCCTTAGGGTACCCCTCAGTGGGGTTATAGTGAGCTGGTGATGATGCTGGGTTGCGAGTTCTCACTTATTTTATAACTAGTTTGCTCGCGACTCCGTTCGCGTGGAATTAAAAAATAATAAAGACTGATAACATAGCCTTTTAATGGTGAAAGATTATTTGAAATCGTCCCAGTAGTTTTTGAGTTATTTCAATACATACAAAAATACGTATCTATCCTCTTTATAATATCAGTATAGATATAGAAATATATTATCTATACTAATATCACACAGAGGAAAGGTTTGTGTTTTTCAATTTATTTGTATTGTAATAACTCAAAAACTACTGGGACGATTACAAAAATTCTTTCACCATTATCAGTCAGTAACATAGGCTATATTTTTCCATCTTTTAATTCCAAATGGACGAAGTCGTTAGAAACAATAAGTCTTCGATAATAAATGTTTTTTCCACAGTGTCGCTTGTGGTATAATTGCCCGGTCAGCTGGCGTGTTCCAAAATCCCAAACGTATATGTGCGTGTGACGGAGTTGTCGTTTGGGATGAAAAAGATCGCCCTCTAGCAGGGAAGGGGAGGAGAGAAGATACAGAGAAGAGATGTTGCAAGACGGAAAATGTTAAACCTTGTTGTAGAGCGTAAATAAAGTGTATATGGGATCTTTTTTTGTTTATTTTGTCAAACAAAACTGTCTATGTGTTCTTCCAGAATATCCTCTACATCTACACCAAATTTCATCGAAATCCGTTCAGCTGTTTATCCTACAAACTCTAACAAACATCCATCTAAACTTTCTCATTTATGATATTAGTAAGAAGTATGATAAATTTTATAAATGCTAATTGGAGTTAACCTAAAAAGTATAGCTATAAAAATTTTGTATTATATTTTTAACAAAAATGTATGTCGTCTTAGTTTTAACACTCAGTGGTCGGGAAGGTTGAAATAAAAAAACGTAATATCCAACAATCATAATATTTATTACATCAAGTGTACATTATATCCACAAACTGTGCTCGGCGACACTCAGTGACATTGACAGCTGTCAAAGTGACACATGTCAATGACACTCAGTGACATTGACAGCTGTCAAAGTGACACATGTCACTCTGACATTCGCGAATAGACGAGATAGGCGTAGCGTGTAACTAGATTTATAAAATAAAACAATGAAGTATTTAAGTGACAGATAGAAAGAAACTATTATTATAGTTTGTCTAAATAAGATAGATTAGTTTGATAAATGACGCATATGAAGTATCGAATTCAATTTGTATGAAGCCAAATGCCGTACTTAATAGACAGGTATCGTAGTGACGAAACAAACTCACACAGCGAACAATTTTGAACTATCGATATTCGGTTTAAATAATTATCAAACTCAACTAAAATTATTATTTTCTTATTCACTAATTTAGAGGACAATTCTAGTATTGATTATAGTGAAGAGAATTTAGCGATGACAGAAATAATAGCGAAATCCAACTCGATTACGTACGGCTGCAGTAGTAATAAACATTTATTTACTCTCACTAATTGTTATGGTTATTATTAATTTGAGAAAACAGTGTTTTTTTATTTCATTAGTTATAACAATAAATCTGTCGATTTCAACTTCTATAAGAATAAAAATCGAAAATTGATAAGATTCATGACTGATTTTACACAACCCATCCGTAGTAAATTTGAAATGAATTGTCAAACTAATCTAATTTATTTAGACACACTATAAGATATTTGCGTAATTGAATGAAATATAAGAAAAAACCTAAGACACTATAGCTATTAATTTCAGACCAACATTTGTACTGTTATAAAATTTTCCAAAATGGCACTTTTAGAGGTTAAGTCATAAAAGTCAAGGGACGGTTTGTCGGTCTGTGCAGTATCGCAATACTTACAGCCGTAGAAAGGCACAATTTTAAATATATATAAATATAAAAGCTTGAAATTACATTTTGTTTTATTTAATACTACAACCTCAAATTAGCAAGTGGTATACATTTCAAAATATATTTTTAAAAGTAGTAAATTTTGAAAAAGGTCAAGGCCACTTATTACATATTCTTGTATTCATAGGGCTATTTTAACTAGAAAGGTTTGTGTTAAAAAAAACTATTAAAAGATAATTAAAATAGAAAAAAATATAGGAAAGGTTCACACAATATATTTTATTTGATTGCGTGAATTTGAAAACAATAAAATTAAAAAAGGTTTAGTTAGAAATAAATGCAAAAAAAACATAATCAATGATAATAAACGATTAACAAAAAAAGGTTGTTTGTATGATTCCAGTTAACTTCTTTAAATAGTTTTTTATCTAACAAAAATAGTACGAAAAAAATTTTGTAAAAATGTATTTAGGCTAACTGCTAACTTTGTTTCGTAAACAATCTGACGTCAACATTTTTTGTTGCCTTATTACATAGTTACAAGAAACTAAATAATAATAAAACAAATGATAAGAAAATCATTTTGGTACAAACTTTATACTTTGTCAATATCTAAATCACTTATATTGTAAAGAATTTAAATTAGTAAATAATCTGGTATTGAAAATATATAAAATAAAAGCTATAAAAAATAACTACAATGCTAAAACACTGAACTCTATAAATGGATAGATGTGGAAGATATTTTATGCCTATTTGATTTTCGCCATCTTGACGCTAATAATGTTGAGAATCTATACATATAATAAAACTAGCTGTTGCTCGCGATTTCGCTCGTATGAAATTTAAAAATAAAAAATATAGCCTATGTTACTCACAGATAAATTACTTTTCTAATGGTGAAAGAATTTTTAAAATCGGCCCAGTAGTTTTTGAGTTATTTCAATACATACAAAAATACAAATCTTTCCTCTTTATAATATTAGTATAGATTGGAGTGTCTGTTTGTAATATCAAAGGCAAAAATCCAGATTTCGGGAAGATGTATTTGTGTTGCTGATAACGAAAATCGCATTTAAAAATTTTTTGTCTGTCTGTCTGTCCGCAAGCCGCGTTTGTTCCGGGTAATCTCCGAAACGGCTGGACCGATTTCGACCGGACTTTCACTGGAGGGTAGCTGACATAGACGGGCATATTATAGGCTACATTTTTTTTAATTCCTCGCTGTCAAAAACCGGACCGCTATCTCTGGAACGGGTGGACCGATTTGGACGGGACTTTGACTGGAAGGTAGGTGGTAAAAAGCAGATGCACTCGGGAATGTTATAGACGACCATTTTTTTTAAATTCCACGCTAAGTATGCGGGCAACAGCTCGTTGGTACTAAAAATAGATTTAATGTACTGTCATTAACATTAACAAGAGCATTTTAATTGAAAATAGCTGTTATTTCCAGGTAACCTATCCATTTATACAGATCAATGTTAATTCAAACATTTTATACAACTACTAAATAATTTCTATTTCGTAATTGAGTAAAAAAATGTAGATTTTTGCTACATTGGTCATATAAAATAAAAAAAATCCTAATAAAATAATCACTGATTGAAAAAAATGGCGGTAATTTTGACATTTACATAACATACAGATGAAAAAAGTGTTTTTGTGCTCGAGTATTGACTAAAATGTGCATTTTGAACTTTCAAAATTGTCAATACATTTCAATATCTTATAAAAATCACTGCATATTTTGTATTTTCGTCATTTAAAAATTACGGATTACTCCCAACCGTCACCCCGCTCTGTCCCCACGTGGAGACAGATGAGAAAAAGTTCCATCCGTCCCACCTTTTGCGACGAGGGGACGGTTGGAACTTTTATGTCTTAACGGTTCCTGTCACCTTATTGGTAATAGTGGGACTAAAAGGTGGGACGGATGAAACATTTTATTCTCACGTGGGGACAGAGCGGGGTGACGGTTGGGAATAATCCAAAATTACTCATTTAGTCTTATTTTAAGGTATATAACAAACATATATATTCTTATACAGGGTGATTCGTAACGAATGATTTGTGGAGGTAGAGGGCCTCAATAGCTATTATATAAACGCAATATTTCTCTATAGTTTTAAAGTTATTTATTTTTTGTAAAAAAAACTATAGAAAATCGGGCAACATGCTTTGCTTTAACAATAGCTATAGAGGTCCTTTCACTCCACAAAACCGTTGACCCGTTAAGAATCACCCTGTGTACATGCTATATATCGATTTTGAATCTATGGCACGGTGCTATATAATTTTAAAAGCTAAACTATTAAACTGACTCAAAGCAATTGAAAAAAAACTTACTACACGTAAACACCGGGTTACCACCTAAAAAAAATTTTATGGTAATTTAAAAAAACTTTTAAACTTTCGTATTCTGTGCTAAAGAATCATACTAATATTATTAACTAGCTTTCGTCCGCGACTCCGTCCGCGTGGAATTAAAAAAACAAAGAGTAGCCTATGTGTTCTTCCAGACTATCCTCTACATCTATACCAAATTTCATCGAAATCCGTTCAGCTGTTTAGGCTACAAACTCTAACAAACATCCATATAAACTTTCGCATTTATAATATTAGTATGATTTTAAATTTCACTAAAATTGTATAAATGGGGGGCGCTGAAAGATCATTGATTTTCAAAGGGGGGTAAAAGAAATAAGTTTGATATACACTGGGTTATATTAATATACTAACCTTATTTCATGCTCATATTGCCGCCGTAGAAGTCAAAGTCATCAAGACCATCAGGTTCGAACGCTCGTATTTGTTCAAACAACTCACTATCCATGAAGCTACTCTCAGTTTGTGCGGGAGTAGCCGCGCTGAAGTAACTGATTGTTGTAAAGTGTTGATTGGAAAATGTTTTAGTTGTGAAGTGTTGTAAATTATATTTGTGTTGTGAAGTGTTGTAAATTATATTTGTGTTGTAAAGTGTTGATTGGAAAATGTTTTAGTTGTGAAGTGTTGTAAATTATATTTTAGTTGTGAAGTGTTGTTAGTTATATTTGAGTTGTGAAGTGTTGTAAATTATATTTGTGTTGTAAAGTGTTGATTTTTAAATATATTAGTTGTTGCAAAGTGTTTTTGTAGATTACATTTGTGTTGTAAAGTGTTCAGTAAATTATATTTGTGTTATAAATTATATTTGTGTTGCAAAGTGTTTTTGTAGATTACATTTGTGTTGTAAAGTGTTCAGTAAATTATATTTATGTTGTAAATTATATTTGCGTTGCAAAGTGTTTAAAATTATATTTGTAAGTAATGTTATTTGTTAAATATTTGCGTTGTACAGTGTTTGTAGATTAAATTTGTTGTTAATATAGTGTTTTTATTGTTGTAATGTTCCGTTTACGTGTGTGAATTTGTTCAGAGTTATTATCAAAAGTAATCCCACAAATATAGCGGATACAGATTTTTTTGCGATTTTTCAATAATAAATATAGTGTGTATAAATGTTTTTTGTATTACCAATTCCAGGATATCAGCAGCCATCGGGTATCGGGAAAAAAATAGAGAAAATGCAACACATTATTAGACGGTCGTGAATGATATGACAAAAAAAAATAAAAAAAATACATCTAACATTTAAAAAAAAAACTAAACTTCCCCGCCAAAATGGCAGCACAGACACAAAAGGCGTACACGCCAGTCTTTAACAAAAAAGGTTACAAAAAAATAAAAAATATACAAAAACAAATTTGAAAATACAGATTAGAAAAAACGACCGTCTGTGTTGCATTTTCGCGAAGGATTGCGAAAAAAAATTGTCTTCTGTCGTCAAAGATTAAGTAAAATATCAAAGACAAGTTTTTTTTTTAAATAATAAACGTTTTTTTTCTGATGTCACATATAATTCAATTATAAATACATCGAAATCGTTCTTAAACTACGTTTTGTCATGTAGAGTTAAAAATACGGCTAAATCGAGTCAACTATAACCGTAGACTGGACATAGATATCGCCGTCTATTTTGTCAAAGAGAGAAAGAGATGGTACGAGTACGAGTTTTAACAATTACCTCAACTTCGTTCATTCTAGATTCTCAACAAATACATCGCTCTTAAATTTTTTTTAAAAAAATCACAAAAATTTTTAACAATCATGTCTTTAATGAGAGTTTTTTTACTATCAAATCTTAAAAACTGTATAATTAAGGAAATATTGAGTTATTACAAGTTTGTGCGTAGTTATTTGTAATAAAAAAAATGTAAATTGCCTTAGCCGTAGTTATTTTTTTGTGAAAATTACCTTAAAATTTACGTTAAAATTAGGCCAAATGCTTAAATAAATTGATACTTGGTAGTTATTTAAAATAATCTATCACTAAACAGATAAAAGCTATAAAAATACCTAATTAATACTTTTAGAAAAAAAAAAAAAATTTTTTGGAAAAATCAAATCGAATATCATAAAATACTACGAATTTGTCATTTTGAGCGATATAATTAATATTTCTTTTATATATTTCATCTTAAAAATTTATATTTTTTAATAGTCACATCCTTTCTTATATCAGAGATAATTCTTTCATAAACATAGACTAACGTTCTTTTGAAACGTCAAAAAATGCGCGGTTCACTTGGCCAGTAAACAATAAACTAGACTGGAAACGCAACTGGCAGAGTGTAAACGTCCCAACTGTACTAGCCAAGTGTGAACCGAGCATTACGTGTTTTTTTCTAATATACGTTGTGTAGATATCTCTTGAAATCTAGAATTTCTAAATTTTGAACACAATTTAACAGAGCTTATAAGAATTTAGTAAAATGCTTTATTGCGTCAAAACAACACGAGACGGCACTAAACTTGATATAGTACCTTTCAGAGAAAGTACCGATGAAAAAAATTATATTTAAAACCATAGACTTGCGTTATAAAATGAGATTCGATTGTCGATGGTATTTTGACAGCTTCAAGAGATGAATACACAGCATATAAGAGTTTTATTCATTTAAAAATACCAAATGCATGGAGATCATTTTACAAATTGGTCAAAGAACAACACACAGAAACGGAACAAACATTTTTTTTACATTTCACATATTTTATAAAATTTAAAAAATTACAAAAAACAGTCATAAATATCAATAAAACCAGTATTATTTACTATAACATTACTTTGACAAGACGTATCAAAATAAGAATGTAAAAAAAATCCTGGCAATTTTCAAAAAAAAATTATCTATGGACGTTTGTTTATAGCGGAAAGTAACGATTAAAAACTTATGGAGCGCGCGCATACCTTTGACTAAACTATCGCACGACTGTGTCGATTGTTTCGCAGCCAACTGTTTAGTTGCACAATTAAACATCGAGTAGTGTGTCCATATAAGCTTATAGGAATCAAAGCGAGACTAAACAGTTGTCCAATAGTTTAGTTAAAGATGTGGGCATGCCCTTACAATCGCAAAAACTTATCTAACATAGTGAGAAGTGTTATTACGTGGTTTTATGTCGAAAAAAAATAATATAGAAATCGACAAGACGGACATTGTCAAGGGGAATTTAATCTAATCTCACTTTTATTCACCGGCTCAGATAATTTTTTCCAATTAACAATTTAATTTGGATTAAGGACGGTTTAACTGTTTAAAAATTGACTATTTTTTTGTTTATTTAATTCCTTATAAAACGGTTTTTAAATATTACAACTTTTGATATAGGATTTTTTTTAATACAATCAAACAACCTAATACTAACAAGATATGTGCTATAAAATACTTGGAAAGAAATAGACTCGTAAGTTATTATGAAAAAAAACTAGATTAAAAATTTTCATAGATTCAATATTATTTTTTTAATATATAATATTAACAGTGAAGACATCAAATGTCTCATATAAAATTTTGGTCATAATCCAAACTTAATTTTGAAATATCGTCAGTCCAGGGCCGTATTTAATATTATAAAAAAATTACTGAATCCGACCCTGTGTTTTTATTAGATAAAAATGTCTCAATTTTGTAAAAAATATATTTTTCGTTGTTATTCGCTGTTCTAAAATTATCGAGAAATTAGTTAAATACTAGTTTTTGATCGAGACTTTGTTCGCGTGAAATTAAAAAATCTAGAAATATTATATCATAATTTTTCAAATAGAAAATAAAATTGACATCGCTTCATTTTGAAGCCTATTTTATTCAAACAATTAAATGGTTCATTTTTAAAATATCAGTTTTAAAACTATTTTTTTTTATTTTTTTTATGTAATTCTTTGAACAAAAATGCCAGATTTAATTACAGAACTATAGATAAATAGTAGCAGAAATTTTGACTTTTTAATTCCATTTTGACACTAACATTTTTTTTATCTATGTTCAGTTGTAAGAAATATTTGTAGAAAAAAATCTATTAAATTCGTTTAAACCCTGAGTATATTTTTTAGATATGTGAACCGAATTGATAATTTTGAAAATGACACGATTTTCGCAACTTGTGTCTTTGTAGTGAAAATTCGCACAAAATAGCGAAGCAATCAGACCATAAACCATTTCACAGGGGATATTTCCTATATCCTATCCCCAGATAATTTCTATACGAACATTAGTTCGTTGGCTATCTTAAATTTTAAAAACATCAAATATTTAATACTGAACTTTCTTAGACATAAAAAGCCGAGTTACAAAAGATTTTTTTTTTCAATACTGTTCAAAAACTGTCAAAAATGACATTAACATCTTGCATAACGACGAAAAAATCAACTCGATACATTTTTTTGGCTTTTTCTTTTTTGTTTTTTAACCGAAAAAAATCACTACAATTTTTTTAACAACATCTAGCTAATTGATTTTAAAGAAGAATTGACATATCGTATTGTTGCTTGCAATTGATTTACAATTGCAAAATAGTTGTGCCGCAGCTGGAAGGAATAAAAAAAATTTTTTTAAAACTGAAAAATGGAATTTTGTCACTATTTAAAAGTACTATTAGTTTATAAAATGCATTTTAATTAATGTCAAATTTAATTTATAAGTCGATTTTAGATTCGTTAAGTCAAAAAAATCGTTCAAAAAGTGTATTTTTTAACATATCGAAGTATTTGTACTGTACAAAAAATTGACCACCACTGATATATTTTCCAGTCTTAAGAAATATTTTTTGAGGATCTTTTTTTCAATTTTCACGAAAACTAAAACTAAATACAACTAAGTTAAAATGTACTTTACTTCTATCAAAAATAGAGTTCAGTTTTGTTTTTCGTGATACTTAACCTAAGGGAAGGGAAGCACAGATACTTAAAAACTAAAGTAAAAAACATAAAAAGTATAAAAAAACCACCAAATCAAAGGATGTGACTATTTCACTTAAATTAAAACTAAACTTAAAAAAAAATAAGAATCTTAAAAAAAATCACGTCGCGTAGTTTCAAAACTCAAGCATGTACCTACAAATGAAATGAAAACAACAAAAAATGTAGAAAGTAATAAAAAATGCAAAAATGAAAAAAAAAAATATTGGTATGACTTTAAGAGAAAAATGTCATGTTAAGGAAAACAAAAAAAAATAGCCATAATTGGTTATAAGGAGATCAAAGGGATAATTCAATATGCCAGTAGCTGGAAAGCCAGCTACCGTAGTTATTACATGCCAGTGACTGGCTTGCCAGCATTTATCCTGTTTTATTGGCATGTATATACATTGCGCCTAGACGTGCCTGCAGCTGCTATACCAGTTACTATACTATTTTACTGGCATGTGTTACTCATCAGTCAGTAGCTGACATGCCAGTTCCTACCATAATTTACTGTCATAAGTAATCTCAATGCGCTAGTAGCTGAGAAGTCAGTTGCTACCCTAGTTTTCTGGCATGTATATCTCAATGTTCCACATACCAGTTGCTGGAATACTGGATTACTCTAATATTTTACTGGCATTAACCTTATAGTACATACCTGCTCTGAACGCTGGGCGTGTTGCGATGCGAGTCCGGGGAATGCGAGTGAGCATACGCGGGCGACGGCGACATGTACGGCGGTAATGTGGTCACCAGTACCGGCTTCACGTAACCATTCTTCAGCATCTCATTCTCTGAGAGACAACAGTTATGTTGTTCAATCTTTGTTACTTACTCTTTGGAAGATTTTATTCTTTGATGATTCTTGTTTATAATTTTTAATCTTTGACAGATGTCAAAGCAAAATGGCGGGTTTTTTACTTGCATCAAAAAACAGGTTTATCAACTAGTTTTCGCCCGCGAATCGGTCAGTATGGAATAAAAAAAACAAAAGTAGCCTATTTGTTCTTCCAGATCTCACATGTATAATAAATTACTTCTGAGATGCATTAAGCAGTTTAGTTACACTCTAACATAAATTCCGAATTTATAATATTAGTAAGATTACATTTTTCAGTTCCTTTCCCTCCTTTCTTCCCCTTATCTTACTAATATTATAAATGTGAAAGTTTAGATGTTTATATCCTAAACTGAACGGATCTCGATAATTGTCATACATGTGAATAGTCTGGAACACATAACATCTTTATTTTTCATATCACGAACGGAATCGTTGTCGAAACCTATATTATGAGACATAGAGTAAACAACCTTTACTCTCAAGCATACATTTCCATCCATCCATCCATCCATACTCTCAAACAACTTATTTAATTGAATTTAACAGTGGTAGAGCCCGCTTTAACATCTTCGCACTGTAGGCTCGCCACAATGCCACGACCACACAAGACAGGCGTGAAGTGGAAGCAATTCCACGTACAGTCTGATGAGTGTGGTCCCGGAGGCCTAATTTTAGTCCCTTTCCCTTCCCACCCTTTTCTTTAGAGAGAAGGATGGGAAGGAAAAGTGGATTTGACGGAGACGCATAGGAAGGGGAAATGTCTTTATGTGCGTCTCCTCCGTCAATGAAGGGTAGGCAGCGCTGCAATTGCGGATGTCTGTGTGCAGCGGTCGCTTGCCATTTCGGTGGATTAAAGCCGCTTGCTCGTTTGCCGCCTTGTATTATAATATAAAAAAAAATACTGTCGCTTTAAACTCAGAGCAACACTTCTCGTCAGGCCTCAGGATGCGCGAGAATATCCATCCTTTTAATGACATTGACAGCTGTCAGCTAGGGACGTGACTTTTTTTTATAATATAAGGTGGCAAACGAGCAAGCGGCTTGAATCCACCGAAATGGCAAGCGACCGCTGCACATAGACATCGGCAATTGCAGCGTTGCCTACCCTTCATTGACGGAGGAGACGCACATAAAGAGGACATTTCCCCTTCCTATGCGTCTCCACCGTCAAATACACTTTTCCTTCCCATCCTTTCCTCTTAAGAAAAGGGTGGAAAGGGAAAGGGACTAAAATTAGGCCTCCGGCACCACACTCATCAGACTTTATGTGGAATTGCTTCCACTTCACGCCTGTTTGTGGTCGTGTATTGCGGCGAGCCTACAGTGCGAAGATGTTAAAGCGGGCTCTACCACTGTTATCTAGAGTTGCCAATTCTACCGCACGGTAGTAATTTTAATACTCACCAGGTTTAGTATAATACTTGGAGAAGACATCATCCTTGGCCACGTTGGGGTAGAGGAACTGCAGCTGCGAGAGGTCCAGGATGCGGTCTGCGAGCGACCGCAGCATCAGGTCGCGGGAAGTGAACGGCTGGAGGCTGAACACTTCGTTGCCTTCTGTTGATCATATAAATATTGTAAACTAGCTGTTGCTCGCGACTTCCCCCGCGTGAAATTTAAAAATAATAGAAAATATAGCCTATGTTACTCACAGATAAATTACCTTTCTGATGGTGAAAGAATTTTTAAAATCGGCCCAGTAGTTTTTGAGTTATTTCAATACATACAAAAATACAAAAATACAAAGTTTTCCTCTTTATAATATTAGTATAGAAGTATAGATGTGAAAGTTTAGATGGATGGATGTTTGTTAGAGTTTGTAGCCTAAACAGCTAAACCAATTTCGATGAAATTTGGTATAGATGTAGAGGATAGTCTGGAAGAAAACATAGGCTACTTGGTTTTTTTTTTAATACCACGCGAACGGAGTCGCGGGCGAAAGCTAGTTTTGAAATGGTTTTAATTCATTTTTGGTACTCCAAAATCTACTGTTTTATCTTATTTTTGGAGTACATTTGTCCTGATTTTGTAGTACATTTATTTAAATTTCACGGTCAATTTATCAGTGACTGGAAAGAACTGATTTTCTAATTTTAACATACCTAACCTATTAAATAATGTGAGTATTATTAACTTTCAAAAAACTCGATTTTAAAGGAAATATTTCCAATTTAAATTGCATATTTTACCCTTATTTGTATAAAAAAGTTTGAGAAAGAAAGGAGGAAGTTTAGTTTAGCCCCCGTAGTAGAGAAGGTAAGGAGTGAAAGAGCATGGTATGGGCATGTTATGAGAAGGGATATTTTTTTTTATAATATAAGGTGGCAAACGAGCAAGCGGCTTTAATCCACCGAAATGGAAAGCGACCGCTGCCCATAGACATCCGCAATTGTAGCGCTGCCTACCCTTCATTGACGGAGGAGACGCACATAAAGAGGATATTTCCCCTTCCTATGCGTCTCCACCATCAAATACACTTTTCCTTCCCATCCTCTCCTCGAAAAAAGGGTGGAAAGGGAAAGGGACTAAAATTAGGCCTCCACCACATTCATCAGACTGTACGAGGAATTGCTTCCACTTCACGCCTGTCTGTGTGGTCGTGGTATTGCTGGAGGCGAGCCTACAGTGCGAAGATGTTAAAGCGGGCTCTACCACTGTTATGAATCGCATGTTACAAGGAGAACGTTAGTTATGAGTGTACACCGGTAGAGGTAGACATGGAAAGAGATGGATTGTGTGAAAGGTCACATGATCAAGAAGGGAGTGACTGAGATGACGTATGATAGAGTGCTTTGGAGGACGAAAACCTGGTGCGCCGACCCTACGGGAGTAGGATAAGGCAGAGGAGATGATGATGATGATTTTACCCTTATTTGTATAAAAAAGTTTGAGAAAGAAAAGAGGAAGTTTGAGAGTAGCCCCAGTGATAGAGTAAGGAGTAAAAGGTTAGCATGGGGGGCATGTTATGAGGAGGAATAAATCGCATGTTACAAGGAGAACGTTAGTTATGAGTGTGGAGGTACACCGGTAGAGGTAGACATGGAAAGAGATGGATTGTGTAAAAGGTGACATGAAGAAGGGAGTGACTGAGATGAAGTATAGAGTTATGGAGGACAAAAACCTGTTGCACTACGGGAGTAGGATAAGGAGATGATGATTTGTATAAAAAAGATTCTCAATACATTACCTCCAGTCCAAGCGATAGTAATCCCTCCGAGTTCAGAATCAGAGAAACGCAGCAAGAAAGTTCCAGGAGGACATTTAGCCAACATTTCCTCGGCTTGTTTCTTCTGTATGAAACCCATTATCAATCTGTAAATAAATAAAAAAAAGGTTAGCATGAGGGCATGTTACAAGGAGAACGTTAGTTATGAGTGTGGAGGTACAACGGTAGAGGTAGACATGGAAAGAGATGGATTGTGTAAAAGGTGACATGAAGAAGGGAGTGACTGAGATGACGTATAGAGTTATGGAGGACAAAAACCTGCTGCGCTACGGGAGTAGGATAAGGAGATGATGATTTGTATAAAAAAAAGGATTCTCAATACATTACCTCCAGTCCAAGCGATAGTAATCCCTCCGAGTTCAGAATCAGAGAAACGCAGCAAGAAAGTTCCCGGAGGACATTTTGCCAACATTTCCTCGGCTTGTTTCTTTTGTATGAAACCCATTATCAATCTGTAAATAAATAAAAACATATATATTATTTTTTTAGACAATATTTCTATACTTATCTATACTATTATAATAAAGCGTAAACACACACTTCTTTGTTGCAAGATGTCAGCAATTACAGCATATTTTTGAATAATTCTTTTTTTAATAAAAACCCCTACACTTACGTCACGCTTTAGGCTATATATTTTCACGCCATTAGACTTAGGGGGTAAATATTTTGGATAAAAACCCTAATGTGGGAAAGAGACCATAAGTTGCTGCCAACATCAAGAAATATTGCTAAGCTTAGTCATGTCATGTCATATTGACATTTGCTATTGATATGACAAATGTAAACAATAAAATAAAGTTTTTATAATTCCACGCGGATGAATCCGCACGCGAACAGCTAGTCTTATATAAAATAACTATTGCCCGAAACTGTGTGGAATTAAAATTAAGTAATGCTGTCTTTGAAACTGCTTTTCCCCATATTTGTATATATTAAAATAACTCAAAAACTACTGGGACAATTTCAATTCTTTCATCATTAAAAAGCTACGTTATCAGTGAGTAACATGGGGTACATATTTTTATTATTTTTTTAATTCCACGCGGCCGTAGTCGAGTGCAACAGCTATATTATAAATAGGAATGATTTGTATTTTTGTATATATTGAAATAACTCAAAAACTACTGGGACAATTTCAATTCTTTCATCATTAAAAAGGTAATTTATTTGTAAATATCTGCTGAACGGATCTCGATGATTGTCATACATGTAGTCGAATAGACTACTTTTTCTTTTAATTCCACACAAAATCGCGGCCAAACATATTTACAACTAGCTTTCGCCCGCGAATCCATCCGCGTGGAAAAAAAAAAAAAGCAAGTAGCCTATGTGTTCTTCCAGACTATCCTCTATATCTATGCCAAATTTCATCGAGATCCGTTCAGCAGTTTAGGCTACAAACTCTAACAAACATCCATCCAAACTTTCGCATTTATAATATTAGTAAGATATATCTCCTGGAAGAACACATACTATACTTTTTTATGTTTTAATTGCACACAAAATCGCAATAAAACAACTAATGTATACAAATATTATAATATTTGTATTTTTATATATTGAAATAACTCAAAAACTACTGGGACAATTTAATAAAATCTATTAAAAAGCTACGTTATCTGTAACATCATACTAATATTATAAATGCGAAAGTTTAGATGGATGTTTGTTAGAGTTTGTAGCCTAAACTGCTGAACGGATTTCAATGAAATTTGGTATAGATGTAGAGGATAGTCTGAAACACATAGACTACTCACTTTTGTTTTTTTAATTCCACGCGGACGTAGTCGCGGTCGAAAGCTTACTATAACATTCCATAGTAAAAAACCCATAAACCCATACCTATCACACCACAAAGTGCGCAGATAATCCCTGGTGACCTTGACCACCATGTAGAACCACTCCCAGAAGGTGAAGTTCCTCTCGGGCAGCGCGTCCTTGCAGAACTGCGTCCAGCTCACCGCCATCGCGTTCAGCTCCAGCGTCGACATCGGCAGGATGCTCCTGTATGGCAGGCTTCAAGTGACTTAGTGTCAGCTTTTACTGTACGAGGAATGTTTCAAGTGAAGGGTTCAGTAAATGGGGGGTTTAAAGTAAGAGGGGAATGTTTAAAGTAAAGGGTTCAGTAAATGGGGGGTTTAAAGTACGAGGGGAATGTTTAAAGTAAAGGTTCAGTAAATGGGGGGTTGAAAGTACGAGGGGAATGTTTAAAGTAATAGGTTCAGTAAATGGAGGGTTTAAAGTACGAGGGGAATGTTTAAAGTAAAGGGTTCAGTAAATGGGGGGTTTAAAGTACGAGGGGAATGTTTAAAGTAAAGGGTTCAGTAAATGGGGGGTTTAAAGTACGAGGGGAATTTTTAAAGGAATAGGTTCAGTAAATGGGGGATTTAAGGTACGAGGGGAATGTTTAAAGTAAAGGTTCAGTAAATGGGGGGTTTAAAGTACGAGGGGAATGTTTAAAGTAAAGGGTTCAGTAAATGGGGGGTTTAAAGTACGAGGGGAATGTTTAAAGTAAAGGGTTCAGTAAATGGGGGATTTAAGGTACGAGGGGAATGTTTAAAGTAAAGGGTTCAGTAAATGGGGGATTTAAGGTACGAGGGGAATGTTTAAAGTAAAGGGTTAGTAAATGGGGGGTTTAAAGTAAAGGGGAATGTTTAAAGTAAAGGGTCAGTAAATGGGGGGTTTAAAGTAAAGTGGAATGTTTAAAGTAAAGGGTCAGTAAATGGGGGGTTTAAAGTACGAGGGACTAAGTGTCAAGGGTTTTGAAATCACGAGGTTTAGATAATAGGGGGTTTTGAAGTACGAGGGGAATTTTGTAGGGGTTTTAAAGTAAGAGGGGAATTATGTAGGGGTTTTTAAAGTACGCGGAAAATAATATAGGGGGTTTAAAGTAAAAGGTTAAAATAATAGGTTTTAAAGTACGAGGTAAATAATGTTTAAAGTAAAGGGTTCAGTAAATGGGGGGTTTGAGGTAAAGGGCGTCGGTGTTAGGGATTTTAAAGAACGTGGGGAATTGTGTAGGGGTTTTAAAGTAGGTGGGAAATTATGTAGGAGTTTTAAAGTACGAGGGGAATTATGTAGGATGTTTTAAAGTACGAGGGAAATATTGTAGGGGGTTTTAAAGTACGAGGGGAATTGTGTAGGGGTTTTAAAGTAGGTGGGAAATTATGTAGGAGTTTTAAAGTACGAGGGGAATTATGTAGGATGTTTTAAAGTACGAGGGGAATGTTTAAAGTACGAGGGGAATTATGTAGGATGTTTTAAAGTACGAGGGGAATATGTAGGAGTTTTAAAGTAGGTGAGAAATTATGTAGGAGTTTTAAAGTACGAGGGAAATTATGTAGGATGTTTTAAAATACGAGGGAAATTATGTAGGATGTTTTAAAGTACGAGGGGAATTATGTAGGATGTTTTAAAGTACGAGGGGAATTATGTAGGATGTTTTAAAGTACGAGGGAAAAAATGTAGGGGGTTTAAAGTGCGAGGGGAATAGTGTACGGGTTTTTAAAGTAAGAGGGAAAAAATGTAGGGGGTTTAAAGTGCGAGGGGAATAGTGTACGGGTTTTTAAAGTAAGAGGGAAATTTTGTAGGGGTTTTAAAGTAAGAGGGATATATTGTAGGGGGTTTAAAGTAAAGGGTTCAGTAAATGGGGGGTTTAAAGTACGAGGGAAATATTGTAGGGGTTTTTAAAACGAGGGGGGGTTCACAATTAAATGGCCTTATAGCCTAAAAGGGAGAAGTTGATGTGGGTTTAAGGTGAAAAAGACTTATAAGGAGATTAATATAAATTATTCAATACATTTGAATTTCATTTAAATTATTATTTAAATATGTTTGATATATCATTTACCTGAATATCTTCTCGGCGAGGAATCGTAAATTATCTTCGGAGAGATCTCCTCCGGTCGCTGAACCGAATTTAATGCGTAAAGTTTCCGCTAATTGGCCCCAAGTCACCTACAACATACATACATACATACATACATACATACAAAAGCCATTTAAATAGATGAAACACTTTTTTTCCACCGGTACTTTCTCGGAAAGGTACTATATCAGTCAAGTTTAGTGCCATCTCGTGTAATAAAACATTTTACTAAAATGCGTAAAGTTTCCGCTAATTGGCCCCAAGTCACCTACAACATACATACATACATTTTACTAAATTATAAGCTACATTTTTTGTTATAAAATAAACTAAACAGTGCTACAAAATATTTTTTAATGACATCTATTGGCAATTAATTTAAATACAATTATATTGACATGTTTTGAGGATCTACGAATAGATAGAGTTAGTGAGAATATGTGAACAAACCCCTAAAATTACGATAAGCTATATATTTTCACGCTATTTAATTTATAGGGTGAATATATTGGGAAATAACGCTAGAAAGGGACAAAAGCCAATAGCAAAGAAATATTGCTGGTAACGGTAATTGTTATCCAATGACAAGACTTCGATGTCATTTAATAATTTTCTAATAAATTTTCACGGAAATAATTTTAATATTTGTAACGGGTAAACTCAAAAACTATTACACTTACATCAAAAATTCCTTTACCATTAGAAAGAAAAACTACCCCTGAATGTTATAGTATACTTTTTTTATTATTTTTTTCTTTACTTTCGTCATAAATAACAAAAAGGTGTATACCTTATCAGGGACAGCAAATGGCACACGTCCTGGAGGGCTAAAGGCGTTGTCCCAGGTGACGGTGGCCCAGCCGTGGGGCTCCTGGTTGCCGTGGACTATTACCACCACGGGTAGAGACAGTGTCCATACCTAACATACATACATTTTACTAATACAAATGTGAGTTTAGATGGATGTTTGTCTACGTATTTACAACTTAATGGATGTTGATTTTTGTCACAGAATCATGGGCGAAAGCAATACTAGCTTACTAACTTTACCCCGCGACTTTGCATGGAATTAAAAAGACAAACTCTATATTAATGCCAAATTACATCTATATCCGACTACAAACTCTAATAAACATCCATCCATCCATGACGCTATAACTTTTTTCTTCTATATAAATTTTTTGATGTTTTTGAGTATTCATCTATTAGTCATTCGGGATTTTTTTAAATAAATACCTGAAATAAAGTACATTTATTTTTTATTAGCTTACGCCCGCGACTCCGTCCGCGTGGAATTTAAAAAAAACAAAATGGAGTAGCCTATATGTTCTTCCAGACTATCCTCTACATCTATACCAAATTTCATCAAAATCCGTTCAGCAGTTTAGGCTACAAACTCTAACAAACATCCATCCATCTAAACTTTCGCATTTATAATATTAGTATTTTACCTGGAAGACAAGTTCCCCTCCCCCGACGTTAAACTCCGACTGGAAGAGTAAAGTCAATTTCTCATCCATAACACTCTCTGTCCCTTTCTTTTCCGCACGTTTTATCTTACGGAGTTGCATGTTCCTGGAAAAAATGTAAAAATTATATTCATTTGATAAAAAAATGTTTTTTTTTAATTAAGATTTAAGTTTTTTGACAAAAAAATATGAAAAAAACACAATTTTTTTTCTTTTTTTTTTCTTATTTTCTCTTTGCTCGCCAGGGATTTTTCATTTTTTTAAATACCATACTAAAATCTAAATTATCAGTATGTTATTTTCTCATTTACATCTATGATTTAGTCATCACGGGTTTTTTTTTATTCACTTCCATTTATTTTGTTTAAATATAATTCAATGTGACTATTCAATATAATTAGTTCTTTTTTATAAATAACTCTGAGAAGATTTTTTTACTTTTTCCACCAGTTTTTTTCTAACATTCAAATTACAATTTGACTAGCGTCTCTATAAAAAAAAACACTCAATTCATCTCTATAATGATTTTACTACTTTTCCCATATTTGTAGTTAATGTGATACTACAATCTAACTTTAGTTAATTTGCTATTTTTTATTTTTCGATTTTTTTTAATTTTTTTTTATTTTTCGATTTTTTTTAATTTTTTTTTAGTTTGTACTAAATATGTATGTATTACCTGAAGCTGACACTGAGCTGGCGGCTAGTATGCTGGTACTCCATACATCCGCTATTATTCAATATATCTCCGCACTCCACCGGCTGCTTGCCTCTCCCTCCTTGAGTGTCACTCTTTAGTAACAACTGAGCTTGTTTTTTTTTTTTTATTTTTCGATTTTTTTTAATTTTTTTTTTTTTTATTTTTCGATTTTTTTTAATTTTTTTTTTTTAATTTTTTTTTTTTTTATTTTTCGATTTTTTTTAATTTTTTTTTTTTAATTTTTTTTTTTTATTTTTCGATTTTTTTTAATTTTTTTTTTTTAATTAAGATTTAAGTTTTTTGACGAAAAAATATGAAAAAAACACAATTTTTTTTTAGTTTTGTTTTTGTTTTTTTCAATTTCACGCGGACGGAGTCGCGGGCGAAAGCTAGTAAACTAATAAAGTATCCTATATGTTCCAGAATATCCTCTTTTTTTATTATAACTAGCTGTTCCCATGCGATTTCATCCGCATAAAATTATAAAAATTTAATTTCATTGTTTACATTGTCAAATTATCAATTGAAAATGTCAAAATGACATGACATGACAAACCTTAGCAATATTTCTTTCTTGATGTTGGCAGCAACTTATGGTCTTTTTCTTTTCCCACATTAGGGTTTTTATCCAAAATATTTAGCCCCTAAGTTTAATGGCGTGAAAATATATAGCCTAAAGCATGACGTAAATGGGCTTTTTATTAAAAAAAGAATTATTAAAAATATGCTGTAATTGCTGACATCTTGGCAACAAGAAGTGTGTGTTTACGCTTTATTATAATAGTATAGATATAAGTTGGCAAACGAGCAAGCGGCTTGAATCCACCGAAATGGAAAGCGACCGCTGCCCATAGACATCCGCAATTGCTGCTGCCTACCCTTCATTGACGGAGGAGACGCACATAAAGAGGACATTTCCCATTCCTATGCGTCTCCCCTGTCAAATCCAAGTTCCCTTCCTATCCATTTCGTATAAGAAAAATGGTGGAAAGGGAAAGTGTAAACACAGATATTTAGTGGCGTAGGATCTCTGCAATTACAGCATATTTTTGAATAATTCTTTCTTTAATAAAAAGCCCTACACTTACGTCATGCTTTAGGCTATATATTTTCACGCCATTAAACTTAGAGGGTATATATTTTGGATAAAAACTCTAACGTGGGAAAGAGACCATAAGTTGCTGCCAACATCAAGAAAGAAAGTTTGCTAAGGTTTGTCATGTCATGTCATTTTGACATTTGCTATTGATATGACAAATGTAAACAATAAAATAAAGTTTTTATAATTTTATGCGGATGAAATCGCATGGGAACAGCTAGTTAATAATATAGATGAAGGTCGCAGTGGAAAAGACCAGTAAATATAAATTTAACTCACCGTAACTCTAGGAGGTGTCATATGAACATTTAATTGACCACCAACCAACAAACGGACAGTCGCTGTAAAGCTGAAAAAACACAAAAAATACAACAAAACCGGAAAAAAAGCACAATTGAAGACAGAGGCAATTGAAAGGTAGTTTTTTCTTTTATTTAACAATTGTTTTTTAATTTTCTTGTTCGATATTTTTTCAAAAAATATAATTCCTTCAAAAAAAAATTCTGGTTTTAAATTAATTGATTTAAATAGTAAAAAATAGCTTATAAATCTATACGAATTTATAATTCTGACTACTATAGAAAAACATCAAAAAAAAATTTTTTTTTTTTATTTTTCAAATAGTTCATATATATATCGGCTTGAGCTAGCACGATATCAGAATTACTACTACTCGAGATCACATGTGGGCGGCCATCGGTAAAGTCGGATTCAAGAAATACATTCACAATACTACAGTCAGGATATCATCGATCTACCAAGCTCCTATCGTTCCAACAATGTTCTCCCAACGATCCCTCTTTTCAGAATGATCTAAGTTCGAAAGTCGCTTGGCAGCGCTTGTGTTCTAATTATGACTTAAATTCAAATTGATTTCTTCTTCTGATTGCGACATATATATCTTAAGTGACGTGTTAAAATATTATGAAGGATAAGTTTTTTAACATTTTTTTCACAAAAAATATAATTTTATTAACATCAAAATCACTGAATTTTGGGCTTAAACTATTAAGATTTAAGATAACTGTTAACCATTCATTCTGGATCACGCTGTATAATTGAATGACTCACCGAGTATTGGTCTTCATAACTTGAGGCGGCTGCTTCTCTATCACGAAGGTGGAGGTCACAAGGGTGGACAGCAAGCTTGTCACCTGTAAAAAATTGAATGATAGCGATGAATGAACGACAAAATGTTGAAACTGAGAAATAAATGTCTGTGAATGACTTAACAAAATTGAACGAACGACAAAACTTTAGTTGATGAGGAATAAGTATTAGCGTTGAATGAATGATTTAATGTTTGTTAAATGAATGAATGACTTAACATTGTTTTGAATGAACGATGACAAAACTTTACAGAATCAATTACAAATAAATGTTGGCGTTGAATGAATGATTTAATGTTTGTTAAATGAATGAATGATGTAACAATGTTTTAAATGAACGATGACAAAACTTTAGAGAAACAACAAACATTCATCTAAACTTTTTATATTAGTAAGATGAATAATTTAGGACAGTGTTGAGTGACTAAATGTGATGTATGACTGAATGACTGAATGACTTCGCGTTTTTATTCCAACATTTGATTGTGGAAGTTTAAGACATTATAAGTCTAGTGTTGAAATGCAAGATTTTTTATTTTTAAATACCATAAATTGAACATAGATTAACGGAAAAAAATAAAAATAATATTTTTTCAATATAGTCTATTGTGTAAGGAAGAAAAGACATGTATAAATGCATCATGCATTTAAGGGTATGACCGAATGACTGAATGACTTCGAGTTTTAATACTAATATATATTTTTTGTAATTTTTTATAGTGTTTGTTTATCGTGTACTAGCTGTCACCCGCGACTCGATCCGCGTGGAATTAAAAACAACAAAAGTGAATAGCCTATGTGTTCTTCCAGACTATCCTCTACATCTATACCAAATTTCATCGATATCCGTTCAGCTGTTTAGGCTACAAACTCTAACAAACATCCATCCATCTAAACTTTAGCATCTATACTATTATAATAAAGCGTAAACACACACTTCTTTGTTGCAAGATGTCAGCAATTACAGCATATTTTTGAATAATTCTTTTTTTAATAAAAAGCCCTACACTTACGTCATGCTTTAGGCTATATATTTTCACGCCATTAAACTTAGGGTGAAATATTTTGGATAAAAACCTTGATGTGGGAAAGAGACCATAAGTTGCTGCCAACATCAAGAAATATTGCTAAGGTTTGTCATGTCATATTGACATTTGCTATTGATATGACAAATGTAAACAATAAAATAAAGTTCTTTTTTTACCTGTTTACTCATATCGTCTAACATTTCGACTAAATGAGGCTGCCTCAACTCGACTATCGTCTTGCTGTTAATCCTCGCGACGTTGTTCACTTGCTGGCGACTCGTCCAGATGAGGTCGGCGAGTAGCTCGCACCACTCCTGGATCGTGTTCAAGTTGGATTGCATGGGGACACCGTTCCCACTCAATTGCTGTTCGCGTTTCCATCTTGAATGAATGATTTTTATGAGCAAAATGTGATGAGTGATCATATTTGATTTTTTTTTTTAATTGAGCAAACAAAAAAAAAAGGAAAAAAAATAGCAAAAAAATTATGGATTTGAATAAACAAAAAAATAGTAAAAAAAATAGCAAAAAAATTATGGATTTGAATAAACAAAAAAAAAAGGAAAAAAAATAGCAAAAAAATTATGGATTTGAATAAACAAAAAAATAGTAAAAAAAATTGCAAAAAAATTATGGATTTGAATAAACAAAAAAATAGTAAAAAAAATAGAAAAAAAAATATGGATTTGAATACATCGTATACATTTTACTATGATACTTCAATTTTTTTTTTATAGAATAATAAAAAAATGGGATAAACAAGAAAAAAATTTTTTTGTGTTAACGTTTAACACAAAAAAATTATAATTAGACTAAAATTAACGAATACATGTATTTCTTAATGAATTGACAAAAAAAATATTGAAAGTAACAGAAAAATCAATGCAACTAACAAAAAAAAAGAGTGGTAATCAAAAAAATTAACAAAAACAAACATTTTAATGTAAAAATCAATAAGAAATAA
Source organism: Papilio protenor (assembly GCA_029286645.1). Lineage (NCBI taxonomy): Eukaryota > Metazoa > Arthropoda > Insecta > Lepidoptera > Papilionidae > Papilio > Papilio protenor. Next base: position 457,885 of record JAGSMZ010000041.1, on the reverse strand, counting down.
CAAGAAACGACCATATCCTTAATAACAATCCATTTAAATTAACTCTGCTATTTTTTTTTTTTTTTCATTTTTTACGATTTTTTACGATTTTTTGCTATTTTTTTAATTTCCAAATATATTTTTTTCCTTATATTATTGTACTAACTTGATCAACTCCTCATCCAGCACTTGGCTCTGCAACTGCCTTAAGTTAGCGATATTATCTTTCATACGATCTACCAACTCCATTTGAGATTGGTTTATCTGAGCCACCTGGAAATAAATAATACATACCAGAGAAGGGTAAATAGTTTTGAAGACACACAGAAAATACTCTGTGTCCCCTCCTCTGTCGATTAAAGGCAAATATTCGTCGCTTTACTCATCACCAGCTCACTATACGTCCCCACCGAGCTCGGAGCCTACCCTAAAGTTAGGGTGACTAGGCCATAGTCAACGACGCTGCACAGCGGGTTGGTTGACTTCACACATATCTTTGAATTTCTTCACCGATATGTGCATCACGATGTTTTCCTTCACCGTAAGAACGTCGAAATTATGTACATATGAAAATTCGAAAAATCGAAAATCACATTGGTACATTGGATTCGAACCCAAGACCTGTAGTTTACAAGTCAAGTGCTTAAACCACTGAGCCACCGACGCTCCTACTGTCGTTTTACTATTTGAAAGAATTTCAATGGCTTTATGGTGTACTAATTATTCATAGCTTCGTCCACGTAGAATTAAAAAATAATAAAAAAATAGCCTATATTACTCACAGATAACCTTTCTAATCGTGAAAGAAATTTTAAAATCGGTTTAGTAGTTTTTGAGTTATTTTAATACATACAAAAATACAAACCTTTTCTCTTTATATTATAATCTATACTAATATTATAAAGAGGAAAACTTTGTATTTTGTATGTATTGAAAACAACTCAAAAACTACTGGGCCGATTTTAAAAATTCTTTCACCGTTAGAAAGGTAATTTATCTGTGAGTAACATAGGCTATTTTTTATTATTACTAATATTTAGGAACTATTAATAAACAGCGTGTTTCTGGACGCCGGCGTTAAAAATTCACTAAACTTTAACTTTTCTCGGCTTACGCTGCCTAAACCGTTAGAGGTATATAAAAATGATGTATGAAAGAATTGTAAATCTCAAAAATTTCTACAGAAAAGTCCACGATAGCATATATCTATCTTTAACGGTTTTCTTACAATAACCACTTTTTTGTTTACAAAATGAATTAAAAATTATTATAATAGATTAAAAAACACTATTAATTAAGTTGTGTTATTTAAAATAGGGGGTAAGAACCCCCGAATAAATTAATGTTAGACCCCCAAAAATAAAATACCTTTAAAAACTTCAGAAAACTCCTTAAAACGTTTACAGCACGGTTTAAAATGTGTACAAAACCCTCTTATACTACAATACTATACTATAAAATGACTTCAAAAACTTGTACACGACCCCCTACAATGTGTAGACCCCCTAAAAATTATACAAGACCCCTAAAAGGAGTCTAAGATGTCTAAAATACGCACAAGACCCCCTAAAAGACGTCTAAGACCTCCTAATATATGCACAAGACCCCCTAAAAGACGTCTAAAATCTCCTAATACATGCACAAGACCCCCTAAAAAGGTGTAAGACCCCCAATTCCCCCTTAAAATCCCAGATCCACTTTTCCACTTACCAGAGCATTCAGTTTCCTCTCCATGTCTTCAATCTGGACACGCAAATGTGCCTCCAGTTCCCGACGCTCCGCAGTTATAGGTCCTGATTGCTGGAGGTAGTTAATATGGCCTAAAAACGTAACGATAGATATCTTTTTTTGTTAATTTACTGGCTTATTTATATTAAAAATATAATAAAATCTATCCTATATCAATCAGGGATATTGTAGCTTTCTTTTGGGGAGAGAATTTTTGATATAAGTGCAATAGTTTTTGAGTTTATCCCTTACATACATAAATATAAATATTTCCTCTTTATATTTGTATGGGTAAGAAAATATGATTTACTAGCTTTAGCCCGCGACTCCGCGTGGAATTTAAAAAAATTAGTCGCCTATGTGTTCTTCCAGACTATCCTCTACATCTATACTAAATTTCATCGAAATCCGATCAGCTGTTTAGGCTAACTCCAACAAACATCCATCCATCTAAACTTTCGCATTTATAATATTAGTATGATGTCGGTTTAAATTTTCTATCATGTCCTCCCCCCCTTAGAAACTCAAAACCCAACCAAAACCAGTATCCCCCCTCTTAATCATCAACCTGCCCCCTAAACCATCTGCTGGGAACCCCCCTATTATTACAAGATTTTATTTTTCATTCACAACATACTAGCTGTTGCTCACGACTTCGTCGCTTTAAATGGTGAAAGAATATTTAAAATTGTCCCAGTAGTTTTTGAGTTATATCAATACATACAAAAATACAAATCATTCCTCTTTAAAATATCAGTATAGACTAGCTTTTGCACGCGACTGCGTTTAAAAAAAAGCTATAGTAGCCTATATTTACCAGACTATCCTCTATATATGACAATCATCAGCAGTTTAGGCTAAACAAACATCCATACAAACTTTCACATATATATTAGTACACTTACCCTTATTCTTCAAGCATTCGTGATACTGCAGAGAGAATGACTCGATATTTGCTTGCAACGATCTGATCTCTTCACCAACCATACTCACTTTCTGCCTCACATTCTGTAGCCCAGTAATAAGCTAGAAAAAGGGAAAAAACAATATCAACCCTTAAATATTTGAAGTTTCATTTGATACTGGGGATAAAAATCGCATTTATTATTTACATTTGTCAAATTATCAATAGCAAATGTCAAAATTACATGACATGACAAACCTTAGCTATCTTTCTTTCTTGATGTTGGCAGCAACTTATGGTCTCTTTCCCACATTAGGGTTTTTATCCAAAATATTTACCCCCTAAGTTTAATGGCGTGAAAATATATAGCCTAAAGCGTGACGTAAGTGTAGGGCTTTTTATTACAAAGAGAATGATTCAAAAATATGCTGTAATTGCTGACATCTTGCAACAAAGAAGTGTGTGTTTACGCTTTATTATAATAGTATAGAAGTATAGATATAGATATAGAAAAGTATAGATTAGGCTGTTTAAATGTTACTGTTGACTCATAATCTTCAAGTTAGTAAACAAAAAGGAGCAAATCACGAAAATATATAAAAAAACTTACCTCACTATACTTCCTTTCAGTATGAGGTTGGGCTACATAGGGTGTTCCCATCGCATTCTGTATAACCTCCATCTCTAAAGCCAAGCAACGACGCAGGTAAGCGTATAGCTTGTGCGGTTCGTGGCTAAAACAAAACGCAAGGTCAAACTAGTATATCCCCACTTAGTCCTCTAACCCCCCTTTATTATTACCTAACGCACCCTTTATAATTCACTACCTCCCAATTTGATCATCTCTTATCCCCCTTCAACATCTAATAGCCCTTAATCATCAACTTTTAGAGAAATTTTTGATCATCAAGTAGCTTACCTCTTCATCATCAACTAGCACCATCATCATCAACTTGCCCTTATCCCTTATGAAGGGTCGGCACAGTATGTGCTGCTCCATACGTCTCTATCAGCCGTCATATCTGAATCCACTCCTTTCTTAAGCATATCCTCTTTCACACAATCCATCCATACTTTCTTCGGTCTTCCTCTTCCTCTGTAGCCATCCACATTCATTCTTAACACTTTCTGGTTTATGTCCCCATCGTCTCGTCGCATAACATGTCCATACCACGCTAACCTTTTGCTTCTCAATTTCTCCACCACTGGCGCTACTTTCAAACTTCCTCTGATATACACATTCTTAACTTTATCCATTCTTGTCACACACATCCATCTTAACAAACGCATCTCAGCCACATGCAATCTTCTTTCATCCGCAACTTTGGTGGCCCAACATTCAGATCCATACAATACGACAGGTCTAATGATGGACTTGTAGATCTGTCCCTTAAGCTTAAGAGGCATTCTTGGATCACATCAACTAGCACCCTTAAAACATAAACAACATCCCCCTAAATATCAACTAGCATACCCTTCATCATCGACCAGCCCTCCCTTTACCATCTCAACGACTAGCCCTCCTTAATCATCAATAAGGTCCCCCTTTATAATCGACCAGCGCCCCCTTTTTTGACTATTCCCCACTTCATCGACTAGCACACTACCATCGATTAGCTCCCCCTAAATATCAACTAGCCTACCCTTCATCATAACTAGCCCTCCTTAAACATAACGTTGCCCCTTCAATAATAATTACCGCCTTCATCGATTAACCCCCTTTATCATTTCAATAACTCGCCCCTCTTAATAAGTAGCCCCCTTAGCATCGAATAGCCCACCCTTCATCATCGACTAGCCCTCCCTTTATTAACTCAACGACTAGCATCACTTAAACATCAATTAGTCCCCCCCATAAACACCAAATAGCCCCCCCCCCCCGTCCCCGGAAACAACTAGCCCCCCTAAACATCAACTATTCCCCCCTTAAAATCAAAAATTACCCCCTTAAGCATCACGTAGCCCCTCTTTAAAAATCAAGTACCCCTTAACCGTTGTCTAACCCACTTGTTCATTGTCTAATCCCCTCTAAATCACACCACAGATCTACAAATTACTCTCACATAATCCGACACCCCCCCTGGCTACTAAAAAAGACGTAGAATCCTAGGTTTTCCTAAAACTAGTACTTAACATACCTGTACTGCACTCTAAAGTTATTGGCAGCTTCTTTCAACTTCATCTGGGTCACAAACATCTCCGGAGACAGCATCAAATCAGCGTTGGTCTGGATCTCTTGGACCAACTCCTCGACGAAGTACCGCTGCTGTTCTTCCGGCTCCGTGGTCCTGGAACCATAGGACCATGACCAGATTTTCCTTTAATTTCTTCTAGACCGGTGTTTCGCAACGGACCCCACAAGGCAATTTGAATAAAGACTAGACACGGCTTTAACATTTCTCACCGGGATATTAAAATTTAATTGCTAGATATCGATGTCTTTAACATAAAATGATGTAAATAATTGTTAGATATTATTTAGAGGGAGAGGGAGAGGGAGAGGGAGAGGGAGAGGGAGCCTTGCAGCACTATATACTACTGTACTCACCATATCCTGCTTTCTATCCACGAAGCGAGACAGTGTCGTACTTCTATCGGAAAATGATCTCCATAGATGGCTCGCACCTAAATAAACAAATGAATTTAAAAAAACATTTTTTTTAGTTCCCTAAACTGCTTAAACCCATATACCCCATGATCAAGAACACTGCCAAATTTATCATAAACGACTTGGCATGCGTGAAATTAGGGAAACAATAACAAAACATAGCCTATGTTACTCACTATAAACTTAGCTTTTTAACAGTGAAAGAGTTTTTGAGTTATTTCAATACATACAAATATCTAAAACTACAAATCTTTTCTCTTCTCCTTATAGTATTCAAGGATTCCTTGAATGATTGATGTTCAAAGGGGTCCTTGAATTTACCAACTACCCTAATAATCACAGAGTAGCCCCCTTAAAAATCATAGAGTAGTTACCAGTTTTAATTTTAATAATGTCCATAATTTTAATACTATGTAGTCTTAGTAATATTTATTTTAATCTTAACATCTCCTAGCTTGTGTATTAATAAAATTTGTCGTCATCAACTTGCCCTTATCCCTTATGGAGGGTCGACACAGTATGTGCTGCTCCATACGTCTCTATCAGCCGTCATATCTGAATCCACTCCTTTCTTAAGCATATCCTCTTTCACACAATCCATCCATACTTTCTTCGGTCTTCCTCTTCCTTTGTAGCCATCCACATTCATTCTTAACACTTTCTGGTTTATGTCCCCATCGTCTCGTCGCATAACATGTCATTTAATAAAATTTGTAAAAAAGTAAAATACATAAAATAAAAAAGGTAATGTTGCAAATGAATTAAATAAACCATATTAAAGGCTCTGACTACCATGCGGATTATTCCCAACCGTCACCCCGCTCTGTCCCCACGTGAGAATAAAAAGTTTCATCCGTCCCACCTTTTAGTCCCACAATCACTAATAAGGTGACAGATGGAACCGTTTTAAAATAAAATATGTTCCAACCATTAGGTAAGGTTGGAACTTGGATGAAACTTTTTATTCTCACGTGGGTGCTAGGGAAATCGTATAATCAAATAAAAAAATAAAAAATCAGCTTGGTCAACACTCTGTGTTGAACATTTTTAATGCTGGCAACATAGTAAAATCATGTAAAAATTTACCTGCTGCAAGCTTTCTTGGGGCAACTGCTGAGCTCTTGCCCAAAGCGACATGATGAAAACTGGAAAAAACATAATTAGTAATTATTTATCTACTAACTTTCGCCCCCGACTCCGTCCGCGTGGTATTAAAAAAAAACAAAAGTAGCCTATGTTTTCTTCCCGACTATCCTCTACATGTATGTCAAATTTCATAAGGATCTGTTCCGCCGTTTAGTCTACAAACTTTAACAAACATCCATCCATCTAAACTATTACATTTATAATAGTAGTATGATACTAATATAATAAAGCGTAAACACACACTACTGCGTAGGATGTCGATCACAGCATATTTTTGAATAATACTTTCTTTAATAAGCAGCCCTACACTTATGACATGCTTTAGGCTATATATTTTCACGCTAGAAAATTTTAGGGGTAAATAAATTGGATAAATCATGTGGGAAAGTGACCATAAACTACAAGCTGCCAACATTAAGGAAGCAAGGTTATTATGGTAATGGTAATTTTGACATTTGCAATTGAGATTTGACAAATGTAAACAATAGAATAAACTTTATATGATGTAACATGGATGCTATAGCTAGGCTTACTAATATTATAAATGCGAAAGTTTGTATGTTTGTTATAGTTTGTATCCTAAACTGGAACGGATCTTGATGATTGTCTAATGTAGAGGATAGTCTGGAGCACATAGGTTACTTACTTTTGTTTTTTAATTCCACGCAGGAGTCTCCGGTCTAAAGCTACATCATACTAATATTATAAATGCGAAAGTTTAGATGGATGGATGGATGTTTGTTAGAGTTTGTAGCCTAAACGGCTGAACGGATTGCAATGAAATTTGGCATAGACGTAGAGGATAGTCTGGAAGAACACATAGGCTACTCAGTTTTGTTTTTTTTAATTCCACGCGGACGGAGTCGCGGGCGAAAGCTAGTTTAAAATAAAACTGTACTTATGCCAGTCAGAACACAAATTGAATGATACCTCACTCAAACACTGCAGTTTATAACAACAAAAGAATTTACATACAAAAAAAACCCACATAAAAAAACATAAATATGCACAAAAACATCTGAGTCAGTCAGGAAAAGAATTGATAAAATAACTTCACTGTAGTGTGGTGTGGATTTTACTATTTTATTGAAACTTGAACTGATTCCAAAACTTATGATCACATATGAACTACTACCTGTTGCCCGCGACTTCGTCCATGCAATATTAAGATAAAAAAGTAAGTTACAATATGCCCGTCTATGTCAGCTTCCCTTCAGTGAAAGTCCGGTCGAAATCGGCCCAGCCGTTTCAAAGTTTAACCAGAACAAACGCGGCTTGCGGACAGACAGACAGACAAAAATAAATGCGATTTTCGTTTTCACCAACGCAATATTATATTTATATAGATGAAAAACAAAATACTATATAGTCCTCGGGAAACTGACATTTTTCAGAGATAAATCATATCCCATGTCCATATTAGAGGAAGTTTAAGACAAGCCCCAGTGGTAGAGAAGGTAAGGAGTAAAAGAGCATGATATGAGCATGTTATGAGAGATGAATTGCATGTAACAAGGATGTTAGTAATGAGTACACCAGTAGAGGTAGACATAGTAAAAGATGGATTGTGTGAAAGGTGACATCAAGAAGGGAGTGACCGAGATGACAGAGTTATGTTGAGGACAAAAACCTGTTGAGTCACTACGAGAATAGGATAAGGAGGAAAGTTTTTTTTTTATTACATAAGGTGGCAAACGAGCAAGCAGCCACCTGAATCCACCGAAATGGAAAGCGACCGCTGCCCATAAACATCCGCAATTGCAGATGTGTTGCCTACCCTTCATTGACGGAGGAGATGCACATAAAGAGGATATTTCCCCTTCCTATGCGTCTCCTTCACCGTCAAATCCACTTTTCCTTCCCATTCTTTTCTCTAAAGAAAAGGGTGGAAAGGGAAAGGGACTAAAATTAGGCCTCCGGCACCACACTTAGACGAAACGCGGAATTGCTTCCACTTCACGAATGTCTTCTGTGTGGTGATGATAATATCCTATGTGTTAAAGACTTTGTTTTATATGTGTCTTTCGATAAGATATGTTTACATTGCTGAATTATCAAGGAAATAGCTGGGGTTCTCCGGAGAGCTGGGTTGGTTGGAGTAATCCATATCCTGTTCTCGAAATACGCATCTAGCCGTGGAGTTGCGGAAACCGTAGCCCCTACTACTACTATCAAGTAAATAAAAAACTAAATCAATGTATTCTATGCAAAGTGTAATTATATCCGAGATTACAAGTAGTCTATGTGTTTCTCACTATCCTCTACATGACAATCATCGAGATCCATTCGGTTTAGGATACCAACTCTAACAAACATCCATATAAACTTCCGCATTTATATGCTAAAAATAACAAAAACTGAGAAGACAGAAATTGCCTTTTGGTATGCTTTTTTTATAAACTCAAAAACTACAATAATATTTGTAGCATGTCAATATATTTTTATGTTTTTCATAAGAATCTTACTAAAATGTCCATTTAACCTTTATTACCGGTGATCGTAGAACGAACATATAAATTAAAAAGCCGTATTAAAAATAGATTACAAACATGTACAAGGAAATAACTTTATCACGTTGATTAAATTGTAATATATAAGAAATAACTTATGCAACTCACCTTTATTCAATATGCGTAGTTCACGATTCCAAGAAGAACGTTTATAGTTAAGAAAAAATACTTATACATGCGATAAGGAAAACCCTTTAGAGATAACGTAACCGAAGTTTTTAACTGTTTATAATATATTTATCCGTGTTGGATAAATGAAAAAGGGTGGGTTCATATCTCCAGGGCACTATACACCTGTATCGAACGGTTTCCAAATCAAGGCACCGAGGCTCCGCGGCCAGGCGAGATTCCTGGAAATCTGACGTTTACACACACAAACAACAGATGTATACAACTGATGTAAGGAAATTATTACTAGTGTTGTGATGCGAATAATTTTAAATAGATTTGAAAATCGATTCAGTTCAACCCGTAATTAATTTGTGATTTTCGGAATGAAATATTATTCGAAAAATTATTAAGTTAAAATGAATCAGGCTAAGCTAATTTTCCATGATAAAATGCTTTTATTTTTAAGTTCTGTTGTGCATTATTATGTAGAAATTGACGTTTTCTTAAATAATCGACGATAAAGAAATGATTTTAAACCGCAGATTGAACATTCAATGTTTAATATTCATTAAGTAACAAAAATAATTCTCAAGTTAAAGCATGGTTAGGGATAACCTTTTTGTTAAAATTAATAACACTGAGTTATCTTTTAAGATACTCGTATATTGCAATATTTGCATCTAGTATTCGTATTTGATTTTTTAAGAAATAAAATCGATTTGTGTCGATTTGTGGAATCGATTATTAAATGTTATGTCTACGCACATCACTACAACACGTAATATGAACAAAGCTAATTTTAGCAATATGTCAACAAGTTGTCTGACGCTTACCAGTTTATATTTTAATAATTTTCAAGATAAAATATTGATGTTTACATATTATTATTTGGTTATTTAATATTAGAAAAGCGCTGAAGACCTTACAATATATCTGATAAAAAAGCTCGGTATAATATTTCCAGAATAATACTTATGTCACTCGATGTTGCCAGAAACAAATTGTATTTCCTACCCAACTTTAAATTTTTTTTATTGATGAGGACCCCAGAGTTTTATCATTTCGTTGCATCATTAATCGAAAAACAATCTTCATATAAGTTACTTCATTCATGTAATAACTGTGTTGAAGGTTACTCATGACGTTTAAATTAATTTTCTTGCTAAGTCGTCAAAATTAAAACGAAAAACAAAGTTTTCTACATACTAGTTTCAGATTAATTGTTACTTGGGTAATTATTACTTAGCTTCCCAAGATTTTACAAACAAATAACAAAAAAAGTATTAATTTATTACAATATTAAAAGAACATGCACAAAACTGTCAAAAACAGAAGAATAAATCTTCTAAAAAAAATCGCCATTTTATTTCAAAATTGTATTCCGTCATGTTTACATATTTCGTGATTTAAAAAACGTTAAAAATTCAATACGTTAATGAAATAACGCTTATCATGGATAAAACGAATTCTAAGTAAGTTACAATATAATATTTTTATCAATAATTGCCTAATATCAGTCTACGAAACAATAATCACGGATCTGTCAATCACAAAATATACGAAAATAAGAGTAAGCGCTCATTACAAAGTGCTAGGCAGAATGTACCATTTATGTGTTTTGCCTGCTATAATGTTAATCGGATACCAAAATTCTTAGTAAAAATCAGAAACCAGCTTTTATATTTACCGTATTTAAATAGAACTGGGTTAGTAGCTATTAAAAAAGATAGAAAAATCCAAGAATCTTATCATCCTTTTAGTTGACCAAAAAGAGGATTTACTCTTGTAAAAAAAGTCATTTTTTTGTTTTATGCCAGTGCTTCAAAATGTTCATCAAAATCATGGAGCCACAACAGAACTACTGATGCTGAAATCATAGAAAAGAAGACTAGTCAGAAAGGCAAAGGCAATGCGTATGTATAACTTTTTTCTAGACACATCTAGAAAGATCTATGGTTTTTGTATGTTTCGAAAGACTGCAGACTCATTATATGGTATTTTTCCTTGTAGTATTTATTGCCAAGTCATTTGTAAAATTTTCTCTACTAATTTTATAGACAATCCACCTTTTCAGTGCGAAACCTCCTTGCCCATATTGTAAGTCATGGCTGAGTAGTACATCGGATATCCAACAGGGTAGAATAGACAAGACTTCATCGCATGGGACACCGTAAGAGCTAATTATAATTACGTAGCAATCAGCTATGAAATAACACATACTCGATGTACGGAGAAATTTAATTTCAGTGTCTAAAAATAAGACGTTCCATATCAATAGAATTTAATTGACATCAATAGGTTTACATATTATGTTACTGTACACGTATAGTAGTTGTTAATTTCTTTAGGAGATCACTGGGCAACACAGACTTGTCAAATCTCAAAATAGAAGCACCATCAGCAGTTTGCTCACCACATCTCAAATATGGCATATTCAATCAAAAGAAAATTACAGTTAACCCGTGAGAATTACCTTTAATAACTTAATTAAATCAAGAATATTATGAGATAGGTTATTTATGGTTTCCTTTACAATCAATACATTTTTGCTAGTATTTTTGCATAATATGTGGCGCTGTAATCGCATCAAACCATTTTTTCGGAAGCCTGTATCAATCGTATTTAAAAGAAACGTAATATTTCAATAGCTGCATTGTTTTTAAACCGATAATAGATAATTTTAAGTCTTAATACTTTTTTCACAGGAGATCTGTAGAAAGACCTAAATCACCTATGAAACAACGGTTTAGTTCCGCTGATATGGATAACAAAGATACTGGTCAGTTTTTTATTTTTTTACGTATTTCACCGTTTGCCCTTCGTAACTAAGATGTTAAGCTTAAATTCTACTATTCCGATACGAGTGGACTTTACACATATCTTTAAATTTCTCCGCAGATATGTTCCGGTTACATCACGATGTATTCTTTCACCGTAATTTAAACGTAAATTTATTTCAGTATCGGAGCCCGGTAGTCCCTTTTTCTCAATTCGTGCGCTGAGCGAACAAGACCGGGATAAGTTTACGCCGCTGCAGGCGAAGGGAGGGGATATGGCGGCTCGACTGCTACCCGCAAAACCATGAAAAGCTCTTGTATTGTTTTGTAATAAAAATTGTTGAAATGTACTCGTCTGTAACTTAATTCAGATGCCCTACTTGTTGCACCGTCATTAGTTTTGTGGTGCAGGAAAAATAAAATAAGACGTTTTATATCATGTCACTTCTAGTTTTCATATATTCTTGTTAGTAACATTACTCGTTTTTATAATCAAAAGACGTCAACAAAAACATTTCAATTTTTTATATTCCTTGGAAATATTGATGTTATTTTTGTATGGATATTCGTAGATCTTCTAGTTTAGTCATTCTTCTCGGCGCTCACCAATGTTTCTACAGCATCGCCTCCATCAGGCTGAAAGTTATGCGTTTTATTTACGAGTTCTTGCCTTAAAATGTTTAATTTGTAAGTACTGAAATTACCTGCATGTCAGCTACAGTTAAAGGAGGTCCATCATCTCTCAGTACAGTTTCACCGTCAAGTTTTTTAAGCTGTGGCAATCTTCGCGCCGCCTCCGCGCGCCAAGCTTCAAGTTCACAAGCGTCGTACAGAGGGTTGCCAACAAACAATAAATCTTCCAAATTCGGTAACTCCTGAAATTGATTAATAAAAATAAATAAAATAAGCTATCGTATTGTATTAAAATATAATATCTATACAAATAATTTACCTGCAATTTATTAAATTCACTCCACTCTTTAACTAAATTATTGCTCATATATAATACTTTTAAATTCCTTAATACGTTGATACCTTTCAATTTTTCTATCAAATTGTAGGATATCCATAATTCTTCAAGCGTGTCGCCTAAAGGTTCCTGTGATTTTGTGTATATTGTAAATTTATTAAAAGCAAGCGGTTAACATATTATAACCCCTTAGAACGTTGAGTTAAAACGGGACCACTATATTTAATGAGGTGACTAGCTAATAAACTTTATGTCACAAGATTTAATTATTCAATATTTTAAAAAATATGGAGAAACTATACTAAAAATATTCTTAAATGGTGATGATGGTGCTTAAGGCATCTAAACGGGAAAAAATATTACAGCTTATCAAAAAATAGTAATACCATGCCAGCAAAAGATTTAATGTAATTTCTTCCTAAAGATAAAATCCGAAGTTTCTTCATACTGTTCAAGCCGGTTACTTTTTCAACCATGTTTGTTGATAAACTCAATTTCCTATGAAAAAATAAGTTTTTAATTTTATAAGCCAATTAGAGTATTTTTTTTTATTAATGATCGCACTCACTCGCAATTTGCAAGACAAGATAAAGAGTTATCCATTTTTTCTATAGGTGGCCATTGAAAAATGAGACTAACTTCTGTCGCTGTTGCAGCATGTTGGCCAGTTTTTTCCTCCCATCGCTTAATAGCTTCTTTTATTGTGGTTGCTTTTGTGGCCATTTTTGTAGGTGAACGTTAGTTTAATCTCTTAGTTACTACTATATTGATTTAACTTTACATTTTACTATTTTTTGAGAAAGGTACCAAAAGTCTGACAACACTCATTAGCCTACCAAAGTTATTATAAAGCGGGAAAACAATTATTATTCATTTATGCCTATTCGATATGTTCTTTTTGATAATTTGAATAGCATTTGGAAGTTGAGATTTTAATTGCTTAATTCTCGGGCAAATTAGTAAGTATCCAGATATTTTTTAATGATTTATTTTCGTACCTGCCATAGACAATGTTTTGATTTATAATCTACTTATAGGTATACGCAACTCGAAATGCGAAATGGCGGCTTTGCATTGCTTTATATTATAAGCAAATAGCTATTAACCGATGTCTCTTAACAGTGATATCTTAAATATTTCAATATTTTTCATTTTCCGAGTACGACTTTATTGATCGAGCGATTAAAAATAAAGCATTGTGTCAATCTGACATTTTGTGATTCACCATAGTTTTTAATTTTTTTCTTTTTTTGAACGATTCTATTTTTTTAATTAAGAAAAAAAAACAAACGCCTCTCTATTGTCTGACGGTACGGATAAAATTTTGTTTTAAAGGTAAATATTTTCTATTATCTCAATTATTTGGGCTTTCATCTTTACATTTAACAAGAAAGTGTTTCTAAAAAAATTTATGGGATCAATTATAGTTTTTCTGTTTATGAAAAATCACTGTGACCGAAATATTAAAAAGTTATTTTGTCATTTTTTGTTTCCCGCTGTTTTGGTGCGATTTTGAAGTGAAATTGTTCAATTTATTACTATTAAGTGAAAAACGCTGTAATTCGGACAGCTTTAATATTACTACTGCGCTTGTAATGTCAGAGCAATAAAAATAAAGCAATTGGCAAAATATTTTGCTAGATATTAGGCAATATATTTAACTGAATCGCGTATTATTCCACATATTGCTATGAAGTAGCAAAATAGGCGATTTTCTAGATAAATTAATATATACAAGAGACTAGAACAATAATATAAGAACTTGTATGTATAGATATATGAATTTCGATGCAAAAAGCATTAGAAACGCGCCTAATCTAAATTTATTTAGATAAGTTATATTAATATTATCAAATATTATTCCAGATGTCTAATCCAGTGAGAACTGTAAATATTGTACCAATGTCTAAGATTAAGGTAAGTTTTCATTGATTTACTGTCTAATTGCCTTAATTCTCGGGCAAAATAGTAAGTATCCAGATATTTTTTAATGATTTATTTTCGTACCTGCCATAGACAATGTTTTGATTTATAATCTACTTATAGGTATACGCAACTCGAAATGCGAAATGGCGGCTTTGCATTGCTTTATATTATAAGCAAATAACTATTTACCGATGTCTCTTAACAGTGATATCTTAAATATTTCAATATTTTTCATTTTCCGAGTACGACTTTATTGATCGAGCGATTAAAAATAAAGCAATTGGCAAAATATTTCGCTAGATATTAGGCAATATAACTGAATCGCGTATTATTCCACATATTGCTATGAAGTAGCAAAATAGGCGATTTCGTAGATAAATTAATATATACAAGAGACTAGAACAATAATATAAGAACTCGTATGTATAGATATATGAATTTCGATGCAAAAAGCATTAGAAACGCGCCTAATCTAAATTTATTTAGATAAGTTATATTAATATTATCAAATATTATTCCAGATGTCTAATCCAGTGAGAACTGTAAATATTGTACCAATGTCTAAGATTAAGGTAAGTTTTCATTTATTAACTGTCTAATTGCCTTTATTACTGTAGAACAAAGATATTAAGGCTTGCTTAAGTATGATTTTATTTGTATAAAGAATTAGCTGTCGCCTACCAATCCATCTGCACAGAAGTAAAAAAAATGTAGCCTATGTGTTCTTCTAGACTATATTCTACATGTATGCCAAATTTCATCAAGATCCATTCAGCAGTTTAGGTTACAAACTCTAACAAACATCCATCTAAACTTTCGCATTTATAATATTAGTATGATTTTAAATTTCACTAAAATTGTATAAAAATTGGGGGCGCTGAAAGATCATTGATTTTCAAAGGGCGGTAAAAGAAATAAGTTTGATATACACTGGGTTATATTAATATACTAACCTTATTTTATGCTCATATTACCGCCGTAGAAGTTAAAGTCATCAAGGCATTTTTATTCCCTTTCAGAAAGAGATCTCTGATGATGAAGATGAGGACACCGTGGCGTGTCAGATATGCTACAAGAATTTTGTAAGCGAAGTAGCGTTGAGGAACCATGCTCGGATGGAACATACAGAGATATATATTAACGGAGATCCAGCGTTATGGAAGAGAACAATTGTAAGTCATCTCTCCTATAATACTCTAGGGCACCGGCTTTCCTAAATGACTCCATCATTCATCTCAGTCTTCTTTTTAACCGATTTCAAAAAGGAGGAGGTTCTCAATTCGTCTGTATGTTTTATGTGTGTTACGGCATAACTCCGCCCCTGGTAGACCGATTTTGAAAATTCTTTATTTATACGAGAGGTAGTGCTTGCAGGTGGGTCCCATTTTTTTGTTTGATTTTTGGAGTCAAAGACTACGGCGTAGTTAAATAGTTTTTTTATATACAAAGAGGTGGCAACAAGCGGCCACCTGAATCAGCCATAATGGCGATGTGACCCATAGACATACGCAATTGCAGATGCGTTACCCTTAATTGACGGAAACGCACATAAAGAGGACATTTCCCCTTCCTATGTCCTCCATCGTCTAGTCCACGTTCCCTTCCCATCTTTTTCTTATAACCAAAAGGGTGGGAAGTAAAAGTGAATTTGACAGAAGAGTCGCATAGGAAGGGGAAAAATCCTCTTTATTTGCGTCTCCTTCGTCGATTTAAGGTAGGCAACGCTGCTGCGGATATCTATGGGCTGTCGCTTCGCCATTTTGGCGGATTCAAGCTACTTGCTCGTTTGTCACCTTATGATATAAAAAAATATTACATTACTAGCTTTTGCACGTGACTCCGTCCGCGTGGAATTAAAAAAAAGTGAGTAGCCTATGTGTTCTTCCAGACTATCCTCTACATCTATACCAAATTTCATCGAAATCCGTTCAGTAGTTTAGGCGACAAACTCTAACAAACATCCATCCATCTATCTAAACTTTCGCATTTATAATATTAGTATGATGTCAAGCTCAGTGCATTGTCGGTTGACTTCACACATATGTTTGAATATCTTAACAAGTAAATTAAGTACTCATCTTAAAGAAGCCTAAAACACCATCACGACCTAAAATAGAAGAAAGAAGTATAGAAGAGAAAACTAAGGAGTTAATAGCATCAATGACTCCGACAAGCATAACTAAATTAGCCTCAGAAGATGTCAGTTATATTATAGTGAAATCAGAAGACGGCCCAGAAGATAAACCTCCGAAGAAGAAGAAAGTGGAAAAGATTGAGAAGGAGAAAACAGAGAAGCAGAAAGCCATGACTCCAAAGAAAGAGAGGGACCCACAGCCTATTACGTAAGTATTTCAGAATTAATTCTTCAAACGGCCACCGAATTCGCCGAAATGGCGAAGCTACAGTCCTCTTAATAGACAGAGACGCACATAAAGAGCATATTTCCCCTTCCTAGGCATCTCCGTCACATTTTTTAACAGTGGTAGAGCCCGCTTTAACATCTTCGCACTGTAGGGCTCGCCTCAATACCACGACCACAAGACAGGCGTGAAGTGGAAGCAATTCCGCGTACACTCTGATGAGTGTGGTGCCGGAAGCCCAACTTTAGTCCCTTTCCTTCCCACCCTCTTTTTTGTAAGAAAAGGATGGGAAGGGAAAGTGGATTTGACGGCGGAGACGCATAGGAAGGGGAATATCCTGTTTATGTGCGTCTCCTCCTCCGTCGGTTAAGGGTAGGCAACGCATCCGCTATTACGGATGTCTATGGGCAGTCGCTTCGCCATTTTGGCGCATTCAGGTGGCAGCTTGCTTGTTAGCCACCTTATGATATAAAACAAAATAACTGGTTGTCTACCCAGTGGTCCATTCGAGTGTCTCCAACCTTCGACCCTGGTGGCAGAAGGAACCTGTCACCAGATATTCTTCTCATGCTGTGAGTATTCCGCTCACTTCAGAGATGAGCATACAAGAAGAAGGAAGGGCCTTCGCTGTCAGGTTTGTGAGAAACCTTTGAATGCTGTTGTTGATCCTCAGGCGCTGTACACTTGTGGGGTGAGTTCTATTTTTTGTTTTTTTAATCTGTTGTATACGCTTAATTAAAAAAAAAATAATCTATGACATATTTCAGATGGTAATCTATGTGTATGCCAAATTTCATCTAGATCCGTTCAACTTTTTTTGAGTTTTAGGGTAACATGTATTTTTAAATTTAAACTTTTGTATGAAATGTTAAGTGATAAGCTTTTTTTTTGTGTTTTTGATCTGTTGTATGCTTTGAATTAAAAAAAAATAGTCTGACATATTTTAGATAGTAATGTATCATCACCAGCTCAGTATACGTCCCCACCGAGGGGCTCAGAGCCTACCCTAAAGTTAGGGTGACTAGGCCATAGTCAACCACGCTGGCCAAGTGCGGGTTGACTTCACACATATCTTTGAATTTCTTCGCCGATATGTGCAGGCATCATGATGTTTTCCTTCACCGTAAGAACGTCGAAATTATGTACATATGAGAATTCGAAAAATCGAAAATCACATTGGTACAGCAGGATTCGAACCCAAGACCTGTAGATTACAAGTCAAGTGCTTAAACCACTGAGACACCGACGCTCTAGTAATCTATATGTATGCCAAATTTCATCTAAATCCGTTCTGCTTTTAGTGAATTTTAGGGTAACATATATTTATAAATATCAACTTTGTCAAATTGTTTGTAGGAGTAATACCTTGATATTTATCCAGTCATTTTATAATTTAAAAAGATAGGACCTTAATTTAAAAAAAAAAGATACATGTAATAATTTAACCCTTAAAAGCCTGATTTTTTAATCGAATTACAAAATGTGTAAGTGCACTCTTTACTGTGTTTTTTACTAAAGAGGAAATATAGTATAAAAAACGTTATTTTTATATATTTTCGTGTTATACTCCTTTTTGTTTTCTTTAAGATAATCAGTCAAAGTTATAAACATGCTGATATTAAAATAAAATCGATTGTAGCCCAATGCTATTTATAAACCCAGTATCTTGAAATTTCAGTTATTTAAGGGTTAAAATCACTATGTCCCTTAATGTATCTATAGATTTAAATTTCTCTTTCCAGGTATGTGGTATAGGTTTTCAAACTAACAAAGAGTTATCCGATCACAGTAGTCAAGCGCATGTCAAATTAAAACCATTCGAATGTACAATTTGTCATAAAAGATTCACACAACAAGGTGGTTTGCAACAACATACACGTATGCACACAGGTTATAGGCCATTTTCTTGTACTATATGTACAAAGACATTCACACAGAAATCAGGTTTACAACAACATTTCAGAATACACACAAAAGTTAGACCATACCGTTGCGTTATTTGCAATAAAACGTTTTGCCAATCGGTACATTTAAAACAACATATGAGAACACACACAAATGTATCTCCATTCCAATGCGGTATTTGTGATAAGAGATTCAAGCAAAGTAGCCATTTAAATTATCATTTAAAATACCATAATCCAGCAACGATGACGGAAGAGCAGAAGAAGAAATACGAAGAGTTAGTCGGTTTGATTGGGAAGAACCCGGTTGAAAGTGAGAACCCAGTTGAATATGAGAACCCGGTTGAAAGTGAGAACCCAGTTGAATATGAGAACTCGGTTGAAAGTGAGAACCCAGTTGAATGTGGGAACCCGATTGAGTTATGTGAACCCCAGTTAGGTGATGATAAGATTGAAACGTCAGACGAACCTTGGTGTATTACTTTTGTAGATACAAGCAAATTTACAGAGGATTCTAACTATTCAACTTAGGAGGGTTTTTTGTACTTAATTGAAGTTTTTACTTAACTTGGGTGGGTAATACCTGACTTAGGGCTTTTTATGTGAAATGTTGTTTTTCCTATTGTTTATTATATTTTTATATTTAATTGATGTTAAAAATTGTAAGTTTGAAATGAATTAAATGAAATTTAGGTTGTTTTCTACGATTTTTCAGTCTTATTGTAATTTTTTTGCAATAGTTAAAATTAATATAAACGATTGAAGATGCATGAAATTTAGTACTAAATATATCTTATATCAATGAGAGATAATGTAGTTTTCTAATAGTGAAAAATTTTTTTAAATAACTCCAGTAGTTTTTGAGTTTATTAGTAACATACATATCTTTATAGAAGGTATTGAAAAAACTTATTTGAAGACAGTGGTATTTTTTAATTATTCTGTTTGTAATGTGCTTAGTAAGATTACAAAATAAAGTACAGTTTAATAGAAATTTACTAATCTATACTTACTAATAATATTATAAAGAGGAAATATTTGTATTTTTGTATGTATTGAAATAACTCAAAAAGTACTGGGCCGATTTTAAAAGATCTTTCACCATTAGATAGATAATTAATCTGTAACATAGGCTATATTTTTTATTATTTTTAAATTTCACGCGGGCGAAGTCGCGAGCAACACCTAGTGCTAACTAAAAATGTAAATAATATGAAAAAAATTCTGCTTTGGTACAATTTTTTTTAAGGTAAATCTTTTATATAATGCCATCTGTTTTGTCTCTAAATTATTAAAATATATTGACATCGTCCCAGTAGTTTTTGAGTTATTTCAATACACACAAAAATCCGAAAATCCAAAAATTTCCTATTTTTAACGCCGTGGTCCAAAAATATGTTGTTTATTAATAGTTCCTCGACATTAATAATAATAAAATATAGCCTATGTTACTCACAGATAAATTACCTTTCTGATGGTGAAAGAATTTTTGAAATCGGCCCAGTAGTTTTTGAGTTATTTCAATAAATACAAAAATACTTTCCTCTTTATTAGTGTAGATTTACTTGTGTAGTCAAGTTTTTATCGAATTTCAATTAATTGTAATTTAATATGAACTAGCTCTTCCCGTGCGGCTTCGTCCGCATAAAATTATGAAAATTTTATTTTGTTGTTTACATTTCAAATTGTCAAACATATCAATAGCAAATGTCAAAATGACATGACATGACAAACCTTAGCAATCTTTCTTTCTTGATGTTGGCAGCAACTTATGGTCTCTTTTCTACATTAGGGTTTTTATCCAAAATATTTACCCCCTAAGTTTAATGGCGTGAAAATATATAGCCTAAAACGTGACGTAAGTGTAGGGCTTTTCGTTAAAAAAAGAATTATTCAAATATATGCTGTAATTGCTGACATCTTACAACAAAGAAGTGTGTGTTTACGCTTTATTATAATTGTATAGATAAAAAATGTATTTTGCATGAGATCTCCTTTTAGATATAAAATCTCGATTTTGTTCGCTTTTTTAAACTAATTTTAGTCATATATATATTCGATTCATCTTTTATAGATAAGTTACATTAAGTTAGAATTAAGTAATGTAAATAGCTACATATATAAAATGAATTTACTTCCAATAAATGATTTTTTTGAATTCGTTGTTTTATTTTAAGGTAAAAATATATTTTTATTATCTGACAAAAGACACTTAAAAGATAGTTTTAATATTACTTAGTGAGAATAAAAGAAAATTAATTCAATAAAATGGGTTGAAAAATAAAAACACTAAGGTTTGAAAATAGTTTTTTTGTTATATAAATGTTGCTCTTGTAGAGTGAACATTTTTCCACTGGTACTTTCTCTGAAAGGTACTATATCAGTCAAGTTTAGTGCCGTCTCGTGTTTTGACGTAATAAAACATTTCACTAAATTATAACAAGCTTAAGGACTGAATCTACCTCGGCTGACACCGACATCAAATGATAATCTTACTTCTTACTAATATTATAAATGCGAAAGTATACATGGATGGATGTTTGTTAGAGTTTGTAGCCTAAACGGCTGAACCGATCTCCATGAAATTCGGCACAGGTGTAGAGCATGGTCTGGAAGAACACATATGCTACTTTTTATCCCGGAAATAGTTACGGTTCCCGTGGGATACATTAATTTTGTTTTTTAATGTTTTCTCGATCATTCTGCAACGGTTCGACATATCTTATTGAAATTTGGCACAGATATAAAAAAAAGTCTGGAGCACACATGAGATAAGGTCCATCGCCGAGAAATGTCCGGTTCCCGAGGGATACGTAGCTTTTTGTTATTTATATAGTTCGTATGTTTTCTAATACCACGCGGACGAAGTCGCGGGCAACAGCTATTGTACAATATAGACAATAATAAGGGAGGTTTAACCCTTAAAAGAATATTGTTGCCAAAAGCCTACAATCATATAGTTTTTATTGAAACCAAGATTTTTTAAATTATTTTTCCCTTAATCTCTGACCACTATACTAACTAACTAACTATATTGAAATATTTATTTTATAATAGCTTTCGCCAGCGTGGAATTAAAAAAAAACAAAAGTGAGTAGCCTATGTGTTCTTCCAGACTATCCTCTACATCTATACCAAATTTCATCGAGATCCGTTCAGCAGTTTAGGCTACAAACTCTAACAAACATCCATCCATATAAACTTTCGCATTTATAATATTAGTAAGAGTAAGATTAAATAAAAAATCATATATTTAAGGGTTAAGTAATTCAAGGAATTATTTATTTACTTTTTAGTGTACTTTTCAAGAGAACATTTTTTTGTGTATTTCGTCTGGAAGTCGGTTTCGTTTTTTAATTGATTTTATGTAAGTTTGTAACCTCCTACATTATAAACTACTGAACAGATTTTGATGAAATAGGTGTCATTGGAGTCGTATTCTTCTACAGAGTGTCATAGGTGATATTACATCACCACAAATCTTCAACAGACGTGAGAATTAAATAAAAAAAAAATAGTGAAAAAACGGAGTTCGAATCTCACTTGCCATAATTTTTTTTTCGCTTTTTAGTTTTTTTTTCAACATTTTTTGGTGTTTTTAATTAAGATTTAATTATTAGAGGTTATTTCTCATTTGCTAAAAAGGAAGGTAGGTATAAAAAAAACACATATTAGATATTTTACATTATATTGGGAATTTGTCTATAAACATTTTAAAGTCAATTATTGTGACAAATCAAGATTTGAAATACACATTTTAACATATTTTTATATAATACGTGAGCTTCGACGACGTACAGAAAAATATAGAAAAAAAAACAAAATCCAGCGAAATCGTAAATAAATATCTTTAATTTCCCTGTAGCGAAAAAATAACTTCAAAAAAACATTTTTATTCTGTTAAAGTATTAAATTAGGGTACAATTCTGTTGATTTTCGCTTACGTAAATTAAAAAAAAAAAACAATTTCAAAATACAAAATGGAAAATTCGACAAACAGCAAAAAACCCCGTACGCCGCCGCAAACTAAACTAACCTAAAAACTGTCTTTATCCTAAACTATAACATTTCTAAAACTACCAAAAATTACAACATACCATAGAGGGCGACACGAACAATTTCCGCACATGGCAACCCAGTGTCTTTATATTAAAAAAAAGATAAACGTCACTCTGACAGCTAACCTACAATAAACTTAACGACTAATAGTAAATACCCATGACACTAGCGTGCGTTTAAGATTTTTTAAAAGCAAAAATACATCGAGTAAGTGAGAGAAAACATGAAAAAGTTAAACACACCTTTAAAAGACCAACTTAAATATAGATAAAAATACTATCGATTTTGAAAGTTAAGAAAAAAAAAAAAATCAAAAAAAAATAAAAAGTCAAAAAAAAAAATAAAAAAAACAGAAACAATACTATTAAAAAATTAACTCCCAAATCAGAAATATCAATCAAATAAAAGTACAAATATAGTTGAATTCAATAGAAACAAGATAATATCGCCCTAATTTCTGTACAAAAAACTCAATGAATACGGTTGTTGTATTGATTTTTATAAAAACTATAGAAATAAGATATTGGCATTCTTTACAATGCCAACAATTTACACATACTTATAATTTTATTAAAAAAAAAAAGAAAAATCAAAATCGGTCCACACATAAAAAAAACGAAAAAAAAAAAACAGACGAATTGGAGTACCTCCTTTTGAGAAGTCGGTCAAAAAGTGTAAGCTATATATGATTCTAGACTATATTCTAAATCTATGACATAGATCTGTTAAGCTGTTTTCGATACGAACATCCATCCATCCATTCGCATGTCACCCGCGAGTCCATCCTCGTATTAAAAAACAAAATCCTGTGTTCCAGACTATCTTCTACATATGAAATTTTAGACTACAAACATCCATCCATCCAAACTTTCGACAATAATAAATTACACACGTCATTTGTCTATAATTTTGTAAAATTTTAATCGACAAAAACTTGTCTTTATTAGTGTTAAGTTGACTTTAGTTACGGAGAAAAACTCGACTTCAGAAAATTCATGTTATCGACAACACTAACGATTATTTAAACATAGGAAACCGGACATAAGTCTGTTTACATTTCTACTAATTTCTATTGAATTCTACTATAAAATACCCAAATTTTTAATTGCGTATTAAATGAAAAATGAACTAAAAAATAGAGATAATTTTTACAAAAAGATTTCAAATAAATTGTAAATTTTAACGGTTACTGAAAATATCAAATAGTTTAATATTTCTAATATTCCTTTCAAACTACGAATAAATCCGGCCTTATATTGGATATTCCTTACAATATGACAGTTGTTCAATTGTCAAACACATCTATAGATTATAAATCTACAAAAACTCACCTACAAGACGATAATTGCATTTTCTATAGAAATTTTTAAAGTTTATTGGGAAATAGTAAATTTTATATACTAAAATATGTTAAAAGAATCGTTATATTAGTTAATTTAGACAATGAAATAAAACCGGTTATAGTGTGTCTAAATAAGATAGATTAGTTTGATAAATGACGCATATGAAGTATTGAATTCAATTTGTATGAAGGCAAGTACTTAATAGACAGGTATCGTAGTGACGAAACACGCAGCGAACAATTATGAACTATCGATATTCGGTTTAAATAATTATCGAACTCAACTAAAAATATTATTTTCTTATTAACTAATTTAGAGGACAATTCTAGTATTGATTATGGTGTAAAGAATTTATCGATGACAGAAATAATAGCGAAATCCAATTCGATTACAGGCTGTAGTAGTAATAAACATTTATTTACTCTCATTATTTGTAATGGTTCTGCAGGTCATTATTAATTTGACTAAACAGTGTTTTTTTTTAATTCATAAGTTATAACTATGAATCTATCGATTCCAACTTCCATTAGAAAAATCGAAAATCGAAAAGATTCATGCTTGATTTTACACAACCCATCACTAGTAAATTGTCACATGAATTGACATGAATTGTCAAACTAATCTAATTTATTTAGACACACTATAAATATTAATCTAGACGACTAACGTAAAAAAAACATCGTTTATTATATCGGTTACAGTGACCGGATCAAAGGACAAATATATATCTTAATATGATTGGTTAGTTTGTTTACCATCACTATAACCGATATATACAAATTACTTTAAACTAGGGTTGTAACGGAGGACATTTTAACGGAAGCGGATGCGGATGCGGAGGCCTTCACCTCTGCAGAAGCGGAGGTCAATAATAAAATATGAATTGCGATTTATTAAAGAAATAAAAACTAAAACTACGTTAATTCAAAATATAGATTGGTACATAATTACAAGATACAGTTTATTATGCAAATATAATGTATGACAATTATAGTTAGTTGACGATACCTCTCCATTCGCGTTAAAGACGTGAATTAACCTCCGTTATAACTCCGCATAATAAATACCGGAAGCGGAGTTACCATTTCTTGCGGAAGTTCCGCACTTGCGGAAGCGGAGTTATCATTTCTTGCGGAAGCGGAAAGCGCAGTTATTATTACTTGTGGAAGCAGAGTTATCATTTCTTGGGGAAGTTCCGCACTTGCGGAAGCGGAGTTATCATTACTTGCGGAAGTTCCGCACTTGCGGAAGCGTAGTGATCATTACTTGCGGAAGCGGAGTTATCATTTCTTGGGGAAGTTCCGCACTTGCGGAAGCGGAAAGCGGAGTAATCATTTCTTGGGG
Organism: Papilio protenor; assembly: GCA_029286645.1. Classification (NCBI taxonomy): domain Eukaryota; kingdom Metazoa; phylum Arthropoda; class Insecta; order Lepidoptera; family Papilionidae; genus Papilio; species Papilio protenor. The sequence continues at coordinate 432,216 of JAGSMZ010000041.1, read as the reverse complement.
AAGATCCGCACTTGCGGAAGCGGAGTAATCATTTCTTGGGGAAGATCCGCACTTCCGGAAGCGGAATCAGAGTTCCGTTACAACCCTATTAGACAACTAACGTAAAAAATCAAAACATCAGTTACAGCGACCGAATTAAAGGACAAATAATATATATCTGTTAATAAACTGCTTGTTAGTTTATTTTAACGTCACTATAAACGATATTTCATTATCTAAACCAACTGATATACGATTTACTAAAATCTAGTTTTTAATTGAATACATTTTGTTAATTTTTAAACTTTTAAATTTTATCAAGACTATATACAAACATTATTATTAAATGAAAGTAAATAAAAACAAACAATTTATATATAAAAAAAACACACAATAATTCACTGATCTCAATTAGAGAGGTTTTAAATGAAAATTTTGTACTGAATTAGACAAATATATAACACGAAAATTACAGAGTTCGTTTGTAACATTTATAGACTAGCTGTTGCCCGCGTGTCCACGCAATATTAAGATAAAAGTAGCCTATAATATGCCCGTCTGTCAGCTACCGTCCAGTGAAAGTCCGGTCGAAATCGGCCCAGCCGTTTCAGAGATTACCCGGAACAAACAGACAGACAGACAAAAAATTTTAACTGCGATTTTCGTTATCAACAACGCAAATACATCTTCCCGAAATCTGGACTTTTTCTTTTGATATTACAAACAGACACTCCAATTTTATTATATGTATAGATGTATTGAAATAACTCAAAAATTGGGCGATTTCAAAAAATCTTTCACCATTAAAAAGCTACGTTATTATTAACATATATTTCACGCAGACGAAGTCGCGAGCTACAGCTAGTAATATATAATTACTACTAATAAAATATATTATGCAATTGCATTTGCTGTAAGTTTAATTTGAACGTTATTTTTTGAAGGAATTTCATAATTTTGAAACTAATTTAATAGGGAAATCACTATTTACGTCAAAAAGCAACCCTCGAAATGTCATTTTACTCACTGAGGCTAAAAAAACAAAGTACAAATGAATTTTAACGCCCTACTGTCAGTCCTATCGTAGCTGTTCAGTAACTGACGCCCTACTTAGACGCCCTTGCCCTAACAATGAGTTAGGTCGAGGATACCCGCCCAGGGCGTTGGCCATAAAGCCCCAATTTTGAAACTGTCTTATCCTAACGCCCTTGCTATACTGTGTTAGAGCAAGATGGAAATCTACCCAGGGCGTCAGACATAATTACCCATTTATGAAACTGTCGTATGCTAACGCCCTTGTTCTACCAATGTATTAGGGCGAGGTGGATATTCGTCCAGGGCGTCGGACATAAAGGGCGACTTTGTTTCGTATGGGTATTAAGGACGATGTAGAAATATCGCCTAGGGCGTAATATTAAAACAGGGGATGTTTTTATGTTGAGGGCGTTGTAGAAATATCGACCAGGGCGTAATATTAGCACCGAGTATCTTTTTATGTTAAGGGCGTTGTAGAAATATCGCCCAGGGCGTAATACTTAAACCGGGCATAAACACTATTAATATTTTTATTACGAAATGTTATGGAGTGTGTATGGATTTTTTTATTATTTTATATTGTTAATTGTATTTACTGTTACTTTTAGAGTTTTTAAAAACTAAAATAGGCACAAGTCTATATCCTGTCTATTAGAGATCAGTGTTGATGTCAGTATCGTCAAAAATCGTAATTTTCTATATTAATATGGAATTTATATGAAAAAATATACATTAGAGAGAAATGACATTTTAAAAGTTCATATTATTAACGTCTACCCACAAAATTGTTTAATATGATTAAATATGGATAAAGGAAAAAAAGGAAATGTTTCTATCTACCCACAAAAGTGTCAAGACAGAATATTGAAAAAAATTTAAAGTTTTTTTAAATGTCAAAAAAAAATTTTTTTTTTCATTAATTTTGCATTGTAATCACTTAAAATCTAATCTGACGTCCGTCATTTTGTAAACTAGCGTACTGTCCTCCAAATGGGATAAAAACTATTATATATTTAACACTAATTTTATATCTTATTATATATTCACATAATTTTTTACACTGTATATATTTTTTTTAATATTTTTTTCTTCCCAAACGCAAAAAAATGCTATTTTATGATGGATATCACAACTTTACACACTATTTAGAAATAAAAACAAAAACAAAATATTGAAAAAAAAAACGCATACTGTCCGAAAAAAACGGCAAAAAATGGTAGTTTTTTTTGTAATTTTGTACATTACCATCACTTGGTCGAATTTTTCCTTTGCACGGTTGCTTTTTCCGTCTTCGGTTTGACATCTTTTACGGGTGTTTTCTCCTTTTTTTCCGTTTTTTCAATCGGTTTAGGTTTCTCCTTGACGATTTTCTCAATTATCGGTGGTGTTGTTGATTTTTTCGGTTTATTCGCTTTCGCGGCGGCCGCGTAATTAATCGGCTTTATACCTGATTGCAACTCTTCCGTAATCGGTGGTGGGGATTGCTGGAAATTTAAAAAAAAAATAAAAAACCAAAATAAAAAAAAAACAAAAAAAAACTTAATATATGATATTCAAATAAATCCAAAAAAAGACTTAGAAATGAAAAAAAAGTTATGACAAGTGAAATTGGAACTCTGTTTTTTGAAATATGCACTTATTTTATTATTTTTACTATTTATTAAGAAACTAATATAATAAAAAAACATATCCTAACATTCAGTGAAAATGCATCTTTATAATGGTGAAAGAATTTTTCAAATCGCTTCAATAGTTTTTGAGTTAATTTATTACAAAAACACTAATATTTCTTCAATATAATATTACTATACAAAACAACTTTTTTTATTCCCCACAAAAACACGGAAAACACGTGTCTTTTTACATTTATTGCACGCCACTGAAATATATTAAGTCACCAAAATTCGCCAATATAGCGAAAAAATCACTATATAATAACTATTTTAATTTCTTACCTTAGTAATCTCCACCACAACAACATCTTCCACCTTCTCTTCCACTCTAGTCTCACTTTTAACACTTTTAACTTCTTTCTTCTTCTGCACTTTAGTCTCAGACTTCACAGCTATCGGTTTAACTTTCACATCCTGCTTCACAACCTTCTTCTGTTCCTTCTTTACTTCCTTCTTCTTCTCTATCGGTTGGACATCTGCTGCGCTCACTTCTGGTGTTTCACTCTGTTCTGGTGTTACTGTGGAAAAATAATTTACTATATGCCTTTATAAGACAACAAGACATTTGCCTTAATGAGGCACATTATTCGCCTTTGTGAGGCATATTAATTGCATTAATGGGGCATGTCCTTTACAAGGCATATTTGCCTTTATGAGGCATATTATTTGCCTTGTAAGGCATATTATTTGCCTTCAAAAGACATCGTTTGCCTTCCTGAGGCATTTATTAACTTTGCTTTAAAAGGCATCGATAAATTTGCCTTAATGAGACACTAGGATATTATTTTTATTCTTTAGCCTTGAAGAGACATTATTTTTCTGTAATTCTCAAATTTTTTAGGTCTTATGTAAAAAATAGTTTTCAATCTACCTTCAGTTTTCTTCTCTTCAACAATTTCTTTACTCTCGATTGCGTCCGTCTGTGGTGTGACTTCTTTTGGACTCTTTACTTCTTCTGCTGGTTTCTCTTCCGTGCTGTTCTCTGCTTTTTCTTCGGCTGTAAAATTTGTTATAAGAAATTAATTTACGTTTTAATATTAATAAAAATATTAATGACTAGCCATTACTCGCGACTTCGCCTGCGTGAAAACAAAAAACAATAAAAATATAGCCTATGTTACTGATAACGTAGCTTTTTGATAGTGAAAGTATTATTGATATCAGTCCAGTAGTTTTTGATATTTCAATACATACAAAAATACAAATCTTTCTTTACAATATTAGTATAGATATAGATATTAAGCACCATCTTTCGTTATAAAATAAACTAAACAGTGTTACAAAATATTATTTAACTAGCTGTTAATAGCTTACTAGCTTTCGCCCGCGACTGCGTTCGCGTGGTATTAAAAAAAACGAAAGTGAGTAGCCTATGTGTTCTTCCAGACTATCCTCTACATCTATACCAAATTTCATCGAAATCTGTTCAGCAGTTTATGCTACAAACTCTAACAAACATCCATCTAAACTTTCACATTTATAATATTAGTATGTTACTCACAGATAATCCTTTCTAGTGGTTAAAGAATTTTTAAAATAGAGTTGTTTTTGAGTTATAATACATACAAAAATACAAATCTTTATAATATTAGTATAGATTACCTGGGGGTGGAGGGGGCGCAACCCTCGTTGGTACAAATTCCGCAGCTAATGGATTGAGGGTAGATCTTGAAACGGCTTCTTCTAATGAACAAGATGGCTGTCCGTTACTTGTACTGGAAAGCAAAAAAAATGTCATTTTTTATAAATTTTAGGTGAAAATAAGACATTTTTTTTATAAATCTAGATGAAAATAGGATGAATTTATACTATTAACGTCTGTGTGAAGTTTTTTTAATACTAGATGGCGTTGTTTGTTTTTTTGTGATTATTTTTTAAGACTTTTTCGTTAGTAAATTAATTATCAAATTAAATTCTAAATAATTCAAGCAATATTTAGAAACAAAAAGAACTTGAAATATCCAATAGCATTGAAAGTGCCGTCATATATTTTTTTAAAGTAAAGAAATTTAATTTTCAATATATTGTTATAAAGTGTTGCATTTTTTTAAATACTAGATGGCGTTGTTTGTTTTTCTGATAATTTTAAAGATTTTTTCATATGTAATTATTAAGCATATTATATTCCTGCGATTGTAATATTGCAAATACTAAAAAACCCAAAAAACTATCCAATAAATTTTGAAAACCAAGAGTTTTTTCAAATATCCCATACCATTGAAAATTTTGTCTATTTAAAAAAAAAGTACCACAATCATTTAATTTTCAATATATATATATATATTTTTTTTTTATAAGGCGGCAAACGAGCAAGCGGCCACCTGAATCCACCGAAATGGCAAGCGACCGCTGCCCATAGACATCCGCAATTGCAGCTGCCTACCCTTCATTGACGGAGGAGACGCACATAAAGAGGACATTTCCCCTTCCTATGCGTCTCCTCCACCGTCAAATCCACTTTTCCTTCCCATCCTTTCCTCTTAAGAAAAGGGTGGAAAGGGAAAGGGACTAAAATCAGGCCTCCGGCACCACACTCATCAGACGAAACGCGGAATTGCTCCCACTTCACGTCTGTCTTCTGTGTGGTATATATTTATATCCCCATTAACAATTTCTAATATTATTTACACGACATTTCCCATTTTTTTAATTTTTTACCTAATGGAGCTTTTTTAATCCAATAACATTAATACTTTCATCAAATTTATCCAAAAAACAATTCAATATACCCTTTAATGTCACAAAAAACACATCAAAGCAAACATTTTTTTAAATTTTTTTTATAATCTCTATACTTACGTATGGGCATGTTATGAGAAGGGATGAATCGCATGTAACAAGGACGTTAGTTATGAATGTGGAGGTACACCGGTAGAGGTAGACCTAGAAAGAGATGGATGGATTGCGAGAAAGGTGACATGATCAAGAAGGGAGTGATGACTGAGATGACGGATGATAGAGTTATTTGGAGGACGAAAACCTGGTGCGCCGACCCTACGGGAGTAGGATAAGGCAGGGGAGATGATGATGATACTTACGTAGGGAAATGATTATGTCCATTAGCGACAGGCCTTTGTCGCTCTCTCTTCTCATCCTCCAACATCGCTTCTATGCACTGCTCCATCAGAGCCTCCTCTTCCAACTGCTGCATCACCTGGAAGAAAAAAAAATATTTAAAAAATAGTAAAAAACCAGCTGTTCCCATGCGATTTCATCCGCGTCAAATTATAAATACTTTATTTTATTGTTTACATTTGTCATATCAATAGCAAATGTCAAAATGACATGACATGACAAACCTTAGCAATCTTTCTTGATGTTGGCAGCAACTTATGGTCTCTTTCCCACATTAGGGTTTTTATCCAAAATATTTACCCCCTAAGTTTAATGGCGTGAAAATATATAGCCTAAAGCGTGACGTAAGTGTAGGGCTTTTTATTAAAAAAAGAGTTATTCAAAAATATGCTGTAATTGCTGACATCTTGCAACAAAGAAGTGTGTGTTTACGCTTTATTATAATAGTATAGAAAGTATAGAATACACAAATGTACAATTGTGGAAATCCGCGGACTTTGAGTTGTCTTGTTCTTTACGAGACAAACTCCTTTTTACATATAACTAATTATTATTTACTAGATATTGCTCGTGACTTCGTCCGTGTTAAATTAAAAAAACAATAAAAAACATAGCCTATGTTACTCAGTGAAAACGGTTTTTTTAATAGTTAAAGAATTGTTGAAATCGACCCAGTAGTTTTTGAGTTTTTTTCTATACATACAAAAATACAAATCTTTACTCTTTATAATATTAGTATTGATAATAAAGCTTAAACACACTACTTTGTTCGGTAGGATGTATCACAGTATATTTTTGAATAATTATTTCTATACTTTATAAAGAGGAAAGATTTATATTTTTGTATGCATTGAAATAACTCAAAAACTACTGGGACAATTTCAAAAATTCTTTCACCAAAAAGCTACATTATCAGTTAGTGAGTGAACGTATTTTTTATTATTTTTTTAATTTCACGAGGTCGAAGCCTCAAGCAACAGCTATTATTAGTATAGAATAGACAGTGTGTGAAAGAGATAGCGATATACTGACCTGTTTATCGAACTCCTCTTCGTTCTCCATCCACATGTAGTCAGCGAAGTCGTCAGGCGCCGCGGGGTGTGCGGGGTGCGGGGGGTGCGCGGGGGGCGCCGGGTACGTGGGGTAGTATGCCTCCGCCATCACGTAGCCTATAAAAAACAATCATTTCATACTAGCTTTCGCCCGCGACTCCGTCCGCGTGAAATTAAAAATCAAAAGTGAGCCTATGTTCTTCCAGACTATCCTATATGCCAAATTTCATTGAAATCCGTTCAGCTGTTTAGGCTGCAAACTCTAACAAACATCCATCCAAACTTTCGCATTTATAATATTAGTATGATTACACCTATTGGCAATTTAAATACACTGACATATTTTGATCTATCAATAGATAGCGTTAGTAAGTTGTGAAAAATGTTTCAAGTGAAGTGTCAACTATACTTCCTCTATATATACAGTGTAAATTCCACGTAACGTCACTAGATTTAACGACAAACTCCCTAAAGCGTCGAAATCAATTGGCTTTGGTTAGTTTAGCTTGTCTTCCATAACCACCCTCTTTATAACGACCACAATTCAGTAATAAAAGGTACATTTTAAGTTTAAAATTAACAAATACTGCGTAGCTGTGTACGTTCTTTTGTCCTTTATCGACAAGATGGCTCAATATTGCAAGATATGAATAAAATAAGTAAAAAAGTAAATTACTGGTGCAGCAAAAGACGTCAGACAAAAATAACTATACGCAATAGCGTTCAAATAACATTATTTTGTATATACATAACTACTAACACAATTTTGGAATAAACTTTTCTTTTTCTAATTCAGATTTTTTCTTATCTCCATTTAACGACAAATCTCTATAACGCCATAAAATGGACAGTCCCTTCAGTGACGTTATATAGAGTTTACACTGTATAGATATTTTGAATTTTTTTGTTCACTAAACACATAAATGCCTATTCAAAACTCACCAGGAATATGCCCCCTCTGTATATGCACGGGATAGACTGGGGGGCGATGGACGCCTGCGTCCCCACTGCCAACCACACCACCACCAACACCGTTGTCAATTATAACACCGTTGGGCTGGAAATACAGTAAATTTTATACTTTACTTTGACTGCAAGAAATTAAAAAATATAGCCTATACTCATAGATAAATTGCCTTTCTGATAGTGAAAGAATTTTTTTAATCGCCCCAGTAGTTTTTACGTGAATGGAATACATACAAAAATACAATTCTTTCCTATTTATAATACTAGTATAGTAAAAAATATAGCCTATACTCATAGATAAATTGCCTTTCTAATAGTAAAATAATTTTTGAAATCAGCCCAGTAGTTTTTGAGTTATTTCAATACATACAAAAATACAAATCTTTCCTATTTATAATACTAGTAAAAAATATAGCCTATACTCATAGATAAATTGCCTTTCTAATAGTGAAAGATTTTTTTTAATCGCCCCAGTAGTTTTTACGTGAATCGAATACATACAAAAATACAAATCTTTCCTATTTATAATACTAGTAAAAAAATCTGTAAAAACCCATGTTGCATTTAAAAATTTAATTTTCCCTTTCCAATTAAAAAACTACAAACATCTCTGACTTGGGCGTAAATGAAGGCGAGTCGAGGGCGAAAGCTAGTCTAATATACAACAACCTTTGTGCTAGTAAAACAAAGGTAATATGCACATTTAAAAGTTTAAAAAAATCTGTAAAAACCCATGTTGCATTTAAAAATTTAATTTTCCCTTTCCAATTAAAAAACCACAAACATCTCTGACTTGGGCGTAAATGAAGGCGAGTCGAGGGCGAAAGCTAGTCTAATATACAACAACCTTTGTGCTAGTAAAACAAAGGTAATATGCACATTTAAAAGTTTAAAAAAATCTGTAAAAACCCATGTTGCATTTAAAAATTTAATTTTCCCTTTCCAATTAAAAAACCACAAACATCTCTGACTTGGGCGTAAATGAAGGCGTGTCGAGGGCGAAAGCTAGTCTACCACAAACTTTGCACCAGTGAAAAAAGACAATAAGCATATTTGAGCTAGTCTAATATACAACAGCCTTTGTGCTAGTAAAAAAATCTGTAAAAACCCATGTATCATTTAAAAATTAACTTTTCCCTTTCCAATTAAAAAACCACAAACATGTCTCTGACTTGGGCGTAAATGAAGGCGAGTCGAGGGCGAAAGCTAGTCTAATATACAACAAACTGCACTACTAAAAGGAAGGCAATAAGCTTGAAGGTTAAAAAAGAATCTGTAAAAACCCATATATAATTAACTTTTCCTTTCCAATCAAAAAACCACAAAAATTACCTGCCACTGAACGTTGTCCTCATTGCCATAATATGCACCAATATTTGCTGAAGTCTCGGGAATTTTCATTCTTATATACCGTGGCTATATATATCTTCTATCCATATACTAAATACGATAGATTTATATTCTGTTTTGTAATTTAGGCACTGTTACAATATTCTTTAGCCTATCTTCAATCTTCATATCTGGGACACCGCACAACTGGAAACAATCATATAAATATTATAAATGCGAAAGTTACGATGGATGGATGTTTGTTAGCGTTTGTAGCCTAAATGGCTGAACGGATCTCCATGAAATTTGGCACAGGTTTAGAGTATAGTCTGGAAGAACACATAGGCTACTTTTTATCCCGGGAATAGTTACGGTTTACGTGGGATTGCCTTTTGATTGGAAGGCAGGTTGCCTAGGAATAAATAGATTTTTATTTTTATTAGATTGAACAATTTTTTAATACTGCCCGGATAATGTAGCAAGCAAAAAGTTTAGATATAATTTAGTTTGAATGGTCACATATCTTGGTCTATATGTTACTAGAAGTTTTCCTACATTAAGCACAAACTTACCAAAATGGGTAGGAAATTAACATCTTTTACTATATAGCTATTTAAATGCTTTTGATTGCAACAAGATTGTGAAAGTCTCATGCATTGCAGCAACAAGTCTTTTTAAATTTTAATTAAGGAAATTTCATAATATGTCAAATATATTTAAACATTGTGAATGGGAAGTATTGCCAGTTTTATCTATACTTATATTATAAAGAGGAAAAATTTTTATTTTTGTATGTATCAGAACTCAAAAACTACTGGGCCGATTTAAAAAATTCGTGCATCATTAAAAAGCTATGTTATCACTGAGCAACATAGGCTGGATTTTAACTTTTTTCTTTAATTTCTACGTGGGTGAAGTCGTGAGCAACAGCTAGTCTATACTAATGTTATAAAGAGGAAAATATTGCATTTTTGTATGCATTGAAATAACTCAAAAACTACTGGACCAATTTGAGGAATTCTTTCATCATCAAAAAGCTTTGTTAAAGATCTACATGGGCGAAGTTGCGAACAACAGCTAGTCTCTACTTATATTATAAACAGGAAAGATTTCTATTTTTATATGTATTGAAACTCAAAAACGACTTGGCTGATTTCAAAAATTCTTGCACCATTAAAAAGCTATGCTATCACTTAGTAACATAGGCTATATATTTTTTTATTACTTTTTAATTTCACACAGATAAAGTTTTGAGCAACAGCCAGTCACTTCAAGTGGGGATTTCCCAAGAACACTAAATGGGTATAAACACACTTTGTTATGTAAGAAGTCAGCAATCACAGCATATTATTGAATAATTCTCTTTTTAATTAATAGCTCTACTCTTAAGACATGATATAGGCTGTATTTTTTATTTCTCTTTAATCTGTGGACTGATGAAATCGGAAAAAACATGAGAAAGGGACAAGATATAAGTCAATAGCAGCAAAGCCAGATTACCATGGTAACAGTAATTATTAGCAAATAGCAATAATCTCTCTTTGTTTGTGCATTTCAATGTTCATATTTGTAATTGAATGTTTTATAGATTATAAATAATTTATTATTAACTAGCTATTGCTCGCGACTTTGTCCATATGGTAAATCCATAAATAATAAAAAATAGCCTATGTTACTCACTGATAATGTAGCTTTTTAATGATGAGAGAATTTTTAATTGCCCTAGTAGTTTTTGAGTTATTTCAATACATACAAAAATACAAATCTTTCCTCTTTATAATATTAGTATAGATGTATAGATGAAGTTGCATGGGAACAGCTAGTTTTGGTTAAAGTTGTTTTGATAATATTTTAAGATAAACATATGAGATATTTGCACAAGATTTAATTAAGTTTATGAAGAAATTTCTACCATAAATCTTAATACCTACTAAGGTTTAAAGGTCATATATGACCTAAATGACAAGTCTATGATTCTTTTGTATGCCAAAATAGCTTCAGGGTCATTCTGATATGAATTCATTATAAACATACTATACTAAGTAATCATAAACTGATAATAAGAAGAAAACTAAATACTATACATTTGTAGATTGTCAACAATGAGAGTGTTTTAAAATATTCTACTTTCTCTATGTACCACGTAAGTACGTTTTAGTAGAGTATCATTACAATGGGGCCAATAAAAGTTTTCGACATTTAATTGAACAAAAAATCGTACTAAAAATAGATACATTAATATCAATAGATAGGCAATCTTTCAATAAAAATTACACTAGTTAAAGTGCAAAGTCGACGCAAGCACTACACGAATCAAATGCAATTTACTAAATAAAACTTCTAGATGCACGTGTCGTTCTACGTAATACGAAAAATGTTATTTAACTCACTCATATCACGAATTTTATCCTCCTTTCGTTATAAAACAGTCTATTGATGTGTTTTTGTATGATTTCTTCGGTTTTCTTGCACTGATAGGCGATTAATTAACTTAAAATATAACCTATAATTTCACTGCACACAAGACCGATTTGGGAGCCTCCGTGGCGCAAATGGCGACCGATCCGATATTTGCACGATACTGACTCGTTATATTGTAAACAACTTCGCGCCTTTGCGTGCGCCGGCTTTTTTTATGATGATTTTTTAAAATAATTTTAATTCAACGAGGTATTAAAACGTAAGAAATTATCTTTTTAAAGTAGAATACATACTCTTGTTAATTTAGACAAACCAAAATAATTGTCAATTTGACTTTCGGGTCAGGTTTCTATTTTTAAATTTCTTTTAAATTATTCAATGAAGTCCGTATAGAAAAATAGTTAAGCGTTTATTTTGAAAAGGATGTAAAAATTGTAAATACGCAGTTATTGTACTCGTACATGAAGAGATATTTGTACAATAAAAGTTCGAATTTTTTGAACAGAAATTGCGGCAAACTGCGTATAAGTTCCGTATAACTTATACGCAGTTATGCGGATCTTGGACTTGTGATGAAAATCATAATTTTAACAATCTAATACTTGAGTTAGAAAAAGTAAAAACCTCTATTAAGTGTTTTTTTTTCATTTTCCTTTTGTTAACATTTGCAATGTAACCTTTTTAAATACTTGCAATAAAAGGTAAAAATGTAAAAATCACAATTATATGGCAACATTGTCAAAAGTCAAAAACAAATTGAACTTCAACTGTCAGTTGTCGAAGTATTGATTTTTCCATTTCTTGACGCATTACAAAAAAATTAAACTTAAATTAATATTATTTATGTAATGTGTACATAATTTTTTGAATTACAGGATATTTACTAAACAATGACTGAGTTAAATGAACTAAACATGGACCCGACTCAAGTTTGTCGTGGTTGTTTGACCTCGAGCGGGGAAATGAAAAATATGATTGAATACGGTCTTTTAGAGGATTTCTATAAATTTAGTGAAGTAAAGGTATTATAAATAACTGTTACCATTTATATAAAACTATTTAAAAGGTATAAAACACATAAAATGTCTTTGTTTGTGGTATTTTAGTTAAAGAAAAAAAAAAAACAAAAGTGAGTAGGCTATGTGTTCTTCCAGACTGTCCTCTACGTCTATACCAAATTTCATCGAAATCCATTCAGCCGTTTAGGCTACAAACTCTAATAAACATCCATCCATCTAAACTTTCGCATTTATAATATTAACTATCTTTCGCCCGCGACTCCGTCTCCTTGGAATTAAAAAAAACAAACGTGAGTAGGCTATGTGTTCTTCCAGACTGTCCTCTACGTCTATACCAAATTTCATCGAAATCCATTCAGCCGTTTAGGCTACAAACTCTAATAAACATCCATCCATCTAAACTTTCGCATTTATAATATTAACTATCTTTCGCCCGCGACTCCGTCTCCTTGGAATTAAAAAAAACAAAAGTGAGTAGGCTATGTGTTCTTCCAGACTGTCCTCTACGTCTATACCAAATTTCATCGAAATCCATTCAGCCGTTTAGGCTACAAACTCTAATAAACATCCATCCATCTAAACTTTCGCATTTATAATATTAACTATCTTTCGCCCGCGACTCCGTCTCCTTGGAATTAAAAAAAACAAAAGTGAGTAGGCTATGTGTTCTTCCAGACTGTCCTCTACGTCTGTGCCAAATTTCATCGAAATCCATTCAGCCGTTTAGGCTACAAACTCTAATAAACATCCATCCATCTCAATTTTAGCATTTATAATATTAACTAGCTTTCGCTTGTGACTCCGTCCGCATGGAATTAAAAAAAACAAACGTGAGTAGGCTATGTGTTCTTCCAGACTGTCCTCTACGTCTATACCAAATTTCATCGAAATCCATTCAGCCGTTTAGGCTACAAACTCTAATAAACATCCATCCATCTAAAGTTTAGCATTTATAATATTAGTAAGATTATTAAGCTATGAATTTAATGCAATTTCTTTTATATTCCAGTTGCAGACAAGTACAGTGACAGAAGAAACTCAACAGAATAATATTAAATTTTCCTTCTATAATAAAAAACTATTAATAATGATAACAGCACCAAATATGAATTCAAAAATGATCTTAACATGTCCATACAATTGTTCGGAGACATTCCATAAGAAACCAGAATTATTAAGACATTTAATATCCAAACATCAAGTGGAAAAAGACTTTAAAATCGACCTCCAATATTATTGTACAATAGAAAACTGCCCTTATAACATAAATGTAACAAACAAACATTTTTCAGGTAGGAAATTTCTAAATCAACACTACAATAATGTGCATAAACGTAAAGATATTAACTGCGATATATGTAAACTGTCTTTTCCAACTAAAATGGCTTTCGACCGACACTTACCTACTTGTAATTACACTTATGAGTGTGCTAATTGTCACCAAGTATACAAAACTAACGAAAGATTACTCGTCCACTTGATGAGAAAACATCCAATATTACATAAACAATATAAAAACGAGAGAAAAGCGGAAAAGAGGAAATTAAAAATCGAATCAAAGGAAAAGGAATATTTCTGTGATAGCCCTAAAAGGTCGTTTGCGACTCAAACTTTAAAATTAGAAGATAATTTAAAGAATGATGTGATTTTACCCTTATGGCCGGAGAAAGAAGAAACGAGAACGGACGAAATATCAACACAGACAGTGTTTGAAGATTTATTATCATTAAAATCACAAGCGAGTGAAGATTCTATATATTTTTCGGATGCTGTCTGTGATATCCAAACACAGACGTTCTCTAAACAATTTGGTTTAACATCTAATAAGGAAACTTTAACTGAGAGATCTCCCGATCTAAGTATAAAGGAGACGCAGACATGCTTATGTTTGTATGACTCTCCAAAGTTTAACTGCAAGTTGTTTGAAAGTGTATCTTCAAGCCCTGTTATGAATTTGACGTCGACAGAAACGCAGACGGCTAATTTTTCGTCTATCGATGTGTTTTTAGGCTTCAATACGGCTGAAACTCAAACAAGTTTTGATGAGATTTTGAATAGTGATTTATGATATTTGTTTTAATTTTAATGTTGGTTTAATTGTAGTTTAATTGAATTTTCTATATCACTCAGCAATAATTTAGCTTTCTAATAGTATAGGAATTTTTGATATTGGTTAAGTAGTTTTTGAGTTTATTAGTTACAAACTTTACTATTTATAGTAGTGTGATATGTATATTGCTTATTCTGTTTATGATAAACTCTAATTTTATTTGTCACTAGCTGTTGCGCGTGACTTCGTCCACGCAATCTATACTTCTATACTATTATAATAAAGCGTAAACACACACTTCTTTGTTGCAAGATGTCAGCAATTACAGCATATTTTTCAATAACTCTTTTTTTAATAAAAAGCCCTACATTTACGTCATGCTTTAGATAAAGATAAAGATAGCTAAGGTTTGTCATGTCATGTCATTTTGACATTTGCTATTGATAATTTGACAAATGTGAACAATAAAATAAAGTTTTTATAATTACACGCGGATGATCGACGCGAACAGCTAGTATTAAGATAAAAAATATAGTCTAATATGCCCGTCCATGTCAAATACCCTTCAGTGAAAATCCGGTCGAAATCTGCAGAGCCGTTTCTGAGATTACCCGAAACAAACGCGGCTTACGGACACACAGACAGACAGACAAGGAAAATTTTAAATGCGATTTTCGTTATCAGTAACGCAAATACATCTTCCCGAAATCTGGGATTTTTCTTTTTATATTACAAACAGACATTCCAATTTTATTATATGTATAGCATCCAAAGATTTTTGTAGTTTATGTTCGTTTAAGGAATTAGTATAATTTTGTTTTCAAAGTACATATTTCTGTGTTATTAGTGTAAGATATGTTTTACAAATAAAACTATTAAAAAGGCAATTGCTGTTTTTATTGACCGACTTTCCAAAAGAAGGAGGTACTCAATTCGTCCGTATGTTTTTTTTTTTTTTTTTAATTCCACGCGGGCGAAAGCTAGTATTATTATAAATGCGAAAGTTTAGATGGATGGATGTTTGTTAGAGTTTGTAGCCTAAACGGCTGAACGGATTTCGATGAAATTTGGTATAGATAAAGAGTATAGTCTGGAAGAACACATAGGCTACTCAATTTTGTTTTTTTTTTTTTTGTTTGATTTTTGGAGTCAAAGACTACGGCGTAGTTAAATAGTTTAGCTCAAAATTGCGTGACGAAATTTGGTGTCTTTTTTGCTTTCTATGCTTCCGTAGCCTAATTTATTGTAATGTGGCAATACTTAAGATTCACGTCAAAACTTCGATGGCTCGTAGGTAAATTAACTTTGTAAATATTAATTTCTTTGTGAAAAGTAACATCATACTAAGCATACTAATATTATAAATGCGAAAGTTTAGATGGATGATTGTTAGAGTTTGTAGCCTAAACTGCTGAACGGATTTCGATGAAATTTGGTATAGATATAGAGAATAGTCTGGAAGAACACATAGGCAACTCACTTTTTAATTCCACGCGGACGAAGTCGCGGGCGAAAGCTAGTATTATTATAAATGCAAAAGTTTAGATGGATGGATGTTTGTTAGAGTTTGTAGCCTAAACGGCTGAACGGATTTCGATGAAATTTGGTATAGATGTAGAGGATAGTCTGGAAGAACACATAGGCTACTCAATTTTGTTTTTTTTTAATTCCACGTGGACTGAGTCGCGGGCGAAAGCTAGTTAAAAATAACTGTAGACTTGTGTTGCTTGCTTATGTTGCTCGCAACTTCTTCTACGTAGAATTAAAAAAAATAGTTAAAAAGCAGTCTATGTTACACAGGTAAAGTAGCTTTTTAATGGTGAAAGAATTTTTGAAATCGGTCCAGTAGTGTTTGAGTTATTTCAATACATACAAAAATACAAATCTTTCCTCTTTATAATATTAGTATAGACAACTAAAAAATGATAAAACTGTTATAAATTATATCTAATATTCACTTTTAATAAGCAATTTTTAATCGTAATTAAATTTTGAAGACTTCCAGACTATCCTCTACATTTATGCCAAACATTGAAATGTGAAGAAGTTTAGGTTATAATCTCGTACTAACATCCATCCATCCAACTATCTTACCTTTCGTATTTACCGAGAAAAAAAACTGTCTCATTTATAATATTGACAAAACTGCTTTTATTTTGCGCGGTAATAATACGGAAAAGAGTTATGTAAAATTCTTAGTGTTGTCAGCATAAAAAATTCTTGCATATTTCTATGTAGACCTCCCGATTATTGATTTTATTTCCGCGCAAGCGTATTAAAGATATCATATGGATGAATATTCCGGAACAGTGTTCTGAAGCGGTCACGATATTTTTACCTTTTAAAAATTAACAATTTAATAATATCATATATTTTCACATTTATTACGTAAAATGTTGGCTGGCATTACACCATAATTTTCGCATCGTATTGCGAATTAAAAAGTGTTAAAACAATTGTTTATTTTCTATAAAGTAATATAAATTTTATTAAAACGGCTTCTTTACGAGTAAAAATAGTAACAAAACCAATGCATTTAGCGGCGCATGCCGTTTTTACTGTGAGTGTAAGGTTAAATTCGACAGAATCGGAAGACCATTTTAAAGGGTATATTTCTATATCTCAACCAGCGCCGCCTGATATTCCCAGTAAACGATGTCTTTACCAAGAGAATTTATATTTAAAAAGGTAAGATTATTTCTTAAATGTCAAAATCTGTTGACATTTGTTTACTCAAGAATAAAAACATGTCAAAAGTTCAAGTTTTAATTTTATTATTGCAACATATTTTTTAATGAACAGATATTCTGTTCGAAAACTAAATAGGAACAAAAGGTCTCAAAAATCTAGAATTGTAATTTTATTATCTATACATATAATATAATTGGAGTGTCTGTTTGTAATAACAAATGAAAAATTCAGATTTCGAGAAGATGTATTTGCGTCGCTGATAACGAAAATCGCATTTAATTTTTTTTTACTGTCTGTCTGTCGGATTTTCACTGAAGGGTAACTGACATAGACGGGCATATTATAGTTAGGTTACTTTTTTATCTTGATATTGCGTGTATGAAAACGCGGGCAACAGCTAGTCTGTTGAATAAATAAATATTTTTTTTTTATTATTCGTGAATTTGTTTCGTACTTTTTTCTTATTGACAACATTCAGTTACAAAAGTAACAATTTGAAAAAAGTTTTGAAGGTCATTTCTCTTGTCAACGAAAAAAAAAAAATTGTCTGTGTATTGTATGGCCACACTGTTTCATGCCAGCAAGTAAACAGTGTGGCCATACACTACAGTCTGTCTATTACATATCTCTTTAACCACAATCTATTTCCCCTTTAAATTCACAGTTTAAAATGTATCTTTTGGGTTTTAAAATATTCCGAGATGCAAGCGATATTAAAAATCAATAAATTCGCACGATTCCGTGACCCAGTAACCCGTTATAACAGACACAATATGTTCAGCAACGTTCTCTAAAGCTATACGAGTACTTTCTTGTAAATGTATATGCGAAAAAACTACGTATCCTTCGGGAACCTGACATTTTCAGAGATAAACCGTATCCTAAGTAATTTTATTTATTACTAGCTTTCGCCCGCGACTTCGTCCGCGTGGTATTAGAAAACATACGAACTATATAAATAACAGAAAGCTACGTATCCCTCGAAAACCGGACATTTCTCGGGGATGAACCTTATCCCATGTGTACTCCAGACTTTGTTTTATATCTGTGCCAAATTTCAATAAGATATGTTGAACCGTTGCAGAATGATCGAGTAAACATTAAAAAACTAAATTAATGAATCCCACGGGAACCGTAATTATTCCCGGGATAAAAAGTAGCCTATGTGTTCTTCCAGACTATCCTCTACATCTGTGCCAAATTTCATGGAGATCCGTTCAGCCGTTTAGGCTACAAACTCTAACAAACATCCATCTAAACTTTCGCATTTATAATATTAGTATGATTAACTCTCCACTAAGGTGGCATTGTGAGTGGATCAGTTAGTATAGAATTGAATTTTAAGGTAGTTGTAGAGGTCAGTGACCCCAGCGCTCGCAGACTTCGTTAAATCGATATGAACTATCAACCTATGACATCCTGGTACTTTTAAATCTACCGCAATCAAACACTAAGTTTTACCCTAAGTATTTATTTAACTGGCTGTTGCTCGTACTTCGTAATCTATATTTATCTATACTCTATACGAATATTATAAAGAGGAAAGATTTGTATTTTTGTATATAATTGAAATAACTTAAAAACTACTGGGCCGATTTTAAAAATTCGCCGTTAGAAAGGTAATTTTACTGTGAGTAACTTAGTAATCAGCTCAAAAACACATTGCAACATCTTACTAACCTTACTAATATTATAAATGCGAAAGTTTAGATGGATGGATGTTTGTTAGAGTTTGTAGCCTAAACGGCTGAACGGATCTCAATGAAATTTGGCACAGACCTAGAGGATAGTCTGGAAGAACACATAGGCTACTTTTTATCCCGGGAATAATTACGGTTCCCGTGGGATTCATTAATTTAGTTTTTTAATGTTTACTCGATCATTCTGCAATGGTTCAACATATCTTATTCAAATTTGACACTAGAGGATAGTCTGGAAGAACACATAGGCTCCTAACTTTTTTTTAATCCACGCGGAGTCGTGGGCGAAAGCTAGTAATAAATATTTAATATCAGGTTAGCGGAGTTTATCTCGTTTGTCTCTGTTAATTTTGTCCGCATAATCAAAATAACAAGCAATTGGCTATAAGCCAAAATAATGCTGTTTTCGTATCGATTCAAATGCAGTAATGCAATAATTTCTCTAACTAAACACGCGGGCGTTCACCTTGCATTGTCTGGTAAGAGTTTTACTGCATACTTATACTTAGACTACGTATAGTTAGATCTAAGCATACAAAGCAGACAGCGGGTAGCAATCTATATCTATATCTATACTATTATAATAAAGCGTAAACACACACTTCTTTGTTGCAAGATGTCAGCAATTACAGCATATTTTTGAATAATTCTTTTTTTAATAAAAAGCCCTATAATTACGTCATGCTTTAGGCTATATATTTTCACGCCATTAAACTTAGGGAGTAAATATTTTGGATAAAAACCCTAATGTGGGGAAGAGACCATAAGTTGCTGCCAACATCAAGGAAGCAAGGTTGTCATAATGTCATATCATTTTGACATTTGCAATTGATAATTTGACACATGTAAACAACAAAATAAAATTTTCTTAATTTTATTCGGATGAAGACGCATGGGAACAGCTAGTTATATCATTCATACTAATATTATAAATGCGAAAGTTTAGATGGATGGATGTTTGTTAGTGTTTGTAGCTTAAACGGCTGAACGGATTTCGATGAAATTTGGTATAGATGTAGGGGATAGTCTGGAACAACACAAAGGCTACTTACTTTCGTTTTATTTTAATTCCACGCGAACGGAGTCGCTGGCGAAAGCTAGTTACTTATTATAAAGAGGAAAGATTTGTATTTTGTATGTATTGAAATAACTCAAAAACTACTGGAGCGATTTTAAGAAATCTTTCACCAAAAAGCTACGTTATCAGTGAGTAACATAGGTTACATCTAACATTATAGTTAAATGCGAAAGTTTAGATGGATGTTTGTTAGAGTTTGTAGCCAAAACGGCTGAACGGATCTAGGGAAAATTTGGTAATAACATAGTCGGGAAGAACACATAGGTTACTTGCTTTTGGTTTTAATTCCACGCGGACGAAGTCGCGGGCAGAAGCAGGTTTTATATATTTTTTAATTTCTTGTAAATTGCTTGTAATTTAATATATTGACAATAATTCATGGAATAACCCTAATTTTTTCAAAAAATGTTTCTTAGTATTACTTCGTAATAAAAATAAGTTACAAAAGTTGCATAAGCATCTAAGTGGTGTAAGTTATTATTATAACTTGTACAGAATGAAATATTGCATTTATTGGGTTTCTTTAAGTTTATGTAAGATTTAAAACTTTTCTTATGTTAGAACTGTCTTACTTATTTTTATATCATAATTTGATAAAATGAAATAAATCATTTCATGTGTTAAATAAATAAATCTTACTTCTTACTAATATTATAAATGCGAAAGTTTAGATGGATGGATGGATGGATGGATGTTTGTTAGAGTTTGTAGCCTAAACGGCTGAACGGATTTCGATGAAATTTGGCATAGATGTAGAGGATAGTCCAGAAGAACACATAGGCTACTTATTTTTGTTTATTTTTTTTAAATTCCACGCAGACGGAGTCGCGGGCGAAAGCTAGTATATAAATAAATAAATAAGGTAGCAAACGAGCAAGCGGCCACCTGAATCCGCTAAATGGCGAAGCGACAGCCCATAGACATCCGCAATAGCGTTGCCTACCCTTAATCGACTGAGAAATACACACATAAATAGGATATTTACCCTTCCTATGCGTCTCCACTGTCAAATCCATTGTCCCTTCCCATCATTACCATATAAGAAAAAGATGCAAAGTAACGGACTTATATTAGGCCTCCGGCATACTCATTAGACTGTACGCGGAATTGCTCCCACTTCACCTGTCTTCTGTGTGATCGTGGTATTACACCGAGCCGGCCCAGTGCGAAGATGTTAAAGCGATCTCTACCACTGTTTCTATCATTACTTCATAGACAATGAGAGGGACAGTAGTGTTTCCGAATTTTTGTTAACTTCCATACGTATTTCAGGAGTTGGCAAGACTTGAAGACCAAGTACTCGGGTCTTCAGCACCACCGACGTCTACCGCACCGCTCTCATGCTCTATCGACTTACAAGCCACCGACACCATTATGGAGGTAAAGTACACCCTATATCGTTTAAACTAGATTATAGTGTGTCTAAATAAGATAGATTAGTTTGATAAATGACGCATATGAAGTATCGAATTCAATTTGTATGAAGGCAAGTACTTAATAGACAGGTATCGTAGTGACGAAACACGCAGCGAACAATTAAGAACTATCGATATTCGATTAAATAAAATTTATCGAACTTAAATAAAATTATTATTTTGTTATTAACTAATTTAGAGGACAATTCTAGTATTAATTATGTTGTAGAGAATTTAGCGATGACAATAGTAATAGCGAAATCAAATTCGATTACGTACGGCTGTAGTAGTAATAAATATTTATTCACTCTCATTATTTATAATGGTTCTGCAGGTCATTATTAATTTGACTAAACAGTATTTTTTTTAATTCATAAGTTATAACTATGAATCTATCGATTCCAACTTCCATTAGAATAAAAATCGAAAATCGAAAAGATTCATGCTTGATTTTACACAACCCATCCCTACTAAATTGTCACATGAATTGACATGTATTGTCAAACTAATCTATCGTATTTAGACAAACTATAGCATTTGTGACGTGTGTAGCATGAAATATTACAAAACCTTGATATTACGGTCGTGCACACCTTTGACTAAACTATCGTATTTGTTTAGTCTCGCTTTGATTCCTATAAGCTTATATGGAGGTACAATACTCGGATTATTCCCAACCGTCGCCCCGCTTTGTCCCAACGTGGGGACAGATGAGAATAGAAAGATTCAACCGTCTCACCTTTTAGTCCCACTACCACCAATAAGGTGATGGAACCGTTAAGAAATAAAATAAGTTCCAACCGTCCCCTTGTCGCAAAAGGTGGGACGGATGAAACTTCCCATTCTTTTCATTCCCCATGTGGGAACAAAGCGTGGCGACGGTTGGAAATAATCCCACTACTCGATTTTTAGTTGTGCAACTAAACAGTTGAAGGCTGCGAAACAATCGACAATCACACAACTAAAAATAACGCCACCTAATGATAATTTAATTAAACACTAATTACGTTTGATATTAACGCCATCTTTTGACGGCTTTTTTTAAACTTATTGCATTTCTGGCTGATTTGGACACAGGTCAGCCTGTCACCGGACAACGCAGGCTCGCTTCTATCAATACAGTCAGCCCCTCCAGAACAAAGGGCGATGTCTGTGGAACAGAGGGAGCGTCCAGCGAGCCTCCTGCTTGAGTTACCACTAGCCACGGTCAGTTGATATCTATATCTACGAGTATATCTATACTTCTATACTATAATAATAAAGCGTAAACACACACTTATTTGTTGCCTAAGATCTCAGCAATTACAGGATATTTTGAATAACTCTTTTTTTAATAAAAAGCCCTATACTTACGTTACTCTTTAGGCTATATATTTTCACGCCATTAAACTTAGGGGTAAACATTTTTGATAAAAACCCTAACGTGGGAAAGAGACCATAAGTTGTTGCCAACATCAAGGAAGCAAGATTGCCATAGTAAGGTAATTGGTATTTTGCCATTTTCAATTGAGAATTTGACAAATGCAAACAATAAATTTATAATTTCATACGGATGAAGCCGCACGCGAACAGCTAGTCTTACTAATATTATAAACGAGCTGTCGTCCGAATTCCTCTGGCGTCACTCACATGTCTGTTCTATTGATTGTGTAGCAAGTGGGTGCGTATCTGTCAGCGATGTCGCCGACTGAGCAGGAGGAGGATTCTCTGCTAACATTGTCGTCGGTGACCGCGAGGCCTTTACTCGCTGCGTCAATGAAACTGCGCCCGAGACCTGATTCTACTGAGTGAGTATACCTCTAAGAAGTGTGCACAGTATGTCCTACATACATCTCTATCAGATCCTCCTTCCTTCCTACTCCATACTTTTTCCTACTTAGTGTACAGTATGTACTCTTACATCTCTATCAGAATATCTGGATTCCCTTCTCTAGCATATCCTCTGCAGCATAATACATACACTCAAGAGCATTGAAACTGGGTCACTTAAAACCAAAAACTATAAATTTCTAGCATTCCTAGTTTACGAGATTCTTAGGTTAAGTCATTTTAAATCAATAAATTGTACTAACTGCCTATTATTTGCCGTTTATTTTATTAAGTTTGCATTAGCTTAAGAGATTTTCAGGTTTCTTAAATGATCCGGATTCAATGCTAGTGTACTATAGTGTACTTCAGTTAGTACAGTGTACTTCGGCTAGTACAGTGTACTTCGGCTAGTACAGTGTACTTCGGCTAGTACAGTGTACTTCGGCTAGTACAGTGTACTTCAGTTAGTACAGTGTACTTCGGCTAGTACAGTGTACTTCGGCTAGTACAGTGTACTTCGGCTAGTACAGTGTACTTCAGTTAGTACAGTGTACTTCGGCTAGTACAGTGTACTTCAGTTAGTACAGTGTACTTCAGTTAGTATAGTGTACTTTAGTTAGTACAGTGTACTCAGTTAGTACAGTGTACTTCAGTTAGTACAGTGTACTTCAGTTAGTATAGTGTACTTCAGTTAGTATAGTGTACTTTAGTTAGTACAGTGTACTTCAGTTAGTACAGTGTACTTCAGTTAGTACAGTGTACTTCAATCTTCTACATTTGTAATAATTTTCTCCCCAGTATACCATGTCCTCCAGACGGTGGGTATGGCTGGGTGGTGGTATTTGGTGCGTTTATGGTACAATTCTGGGTCGCTGGTCTGTTCAAGTCGTACGGCTGGGGTACGTTGAGATCTATATCTATATCTATATCTATATCTATATCTATATCTATATCTATATCTATATCTATATCTATATCTATATCTATATCTATATCTATATCTATATCTATATCTATATCTATATCTATATCTATATCTATATCTATATCTATATCTATATCTATATCTATATCTATATCTATATCTATATCTATATCTATATCTATATCTATATCTATATCTATATCTATATCTATATCTATATCTATATCTATATCTATATCTATATCTATATCTATATCTATATCTATATCTATATCTATATCTATATCTATATCTATATCTATATCTATATCTATATCTATATCTATATCTATATCTATATCTATATCTATATCTATATCTATATCTATATCTATATCTATATCTATATCTATATCTATATCTATATCTATATCTATATCTATATCTATATCTATATCTATATCTATATCTATATCTATATCTATATCTATATCTATATCTATATCTATATCTATATCTATATCTATATCTATATCTATATCTATATCTATATCTATATCTATATCTATATCTATATCTATATCTATATCTATATCTATATCTATATCTATATCTATATCTAGAGCGAGAGCGAGAGCGAGAGCGAGAGCGAGAGCGAGAGCGAGAGCGAGAGCGAGAGCGAGAGCGAGAGCGAGAGCGAGAGCGAGAGCGAGAGCGAGATCTATATCTATATCTATATCTATATCTATATCTATATCTATATCTATATCTATATCTATATCTATATCTATATCTATATCTATATCTATATCTATATCTATATCTATATCTATATCTATATCTATATCTATATCTATATCTATATCTATATCTATATCTATATCTATATCTATACTTCTATACTATTATAATAAAGCGTAAACACACTACTTTGTGGCGTAGGATGTCAGCAGTCACACCATATTTTTGAATAATTCTTTTTTTAATAGATATCTATCTATATCTATATCTATATCTATATCTATATCTATATCTAATATCTATATCTATATCTATATCTATATCTATATCTATATCTAATATCTATATCTATATCTATATCTATATCTAATATCTATATCTATATCTATATCTATATCTATATCTATATCTATATCTATATCTATATCTATATCTATATCTATATCTATATCTATATCTAATATCTATATCTATATCTATATCTAATATCTATATCTATATCTATATCTAATATCTATATCTATATCTATATCTAATATCTATATCTATATCTATATCTATATCTATATCTATATCTATATCTATATCTATATCTATATCTATATCTATATCTAATATCTATATCTATATCTATATCTATATCTATATCTATATCTATATCTATATCTATATCTATATCTATATCTATATCTAATATCTATATCTATATCTATATCTATATCTATATCTATATCTATATCTATATCTAATATCTATATCTATATCTATATCTATATCTATATCTATATCTATATCTATATCTATATCTAATATCTATATCTATATCTATATCTATATCTATATCTAATATCTATATCTATATCTAATATCTATATCTATATCTATATCTATATCTATATCTATATCTATATCTATATCTATATCTATATCTAATATCTATATCTATATCTAATATCTATATCTATATCTAATATCTATATCTATATCTATATCTATATCTAATATCTATATCTATATCTATATCTATATCTAATATCTATATCTATATCTATATCTATACTTCTATACTATTATAATAAAGCGTAAACACACACTTCTTTGTTGCAAGATGTCAGCAATTACAGCATATTTTTGAATAATTCTTTTTTAATAAAAAGCCCTACACTTACGTCACGCCTTAGGCTATATATTTTCACGACATTAAACTTAAGGGGTAAATATTTTGGATAAAAACCCTAATGTGGGAAAGAGACCATAAGTTGCTGCCATCATCAAGAAAGATAGATTGCTAAGGTTTGTCATGTCATGTCATTTTGACATTTGCTATTGATAATTTGACAAATGTAAACAATAAAATAAAATTTTCATAATTTCATGCGGATGAAGCCGCACGGGAACAGCTAGTACTAATATAAAGCGTAAACACACTATATGTAGGATGTCAATCACACATTTTTGAATAATCGTTTCCTTTATAAAAATACCTACATTTACAACACGCTTTATATTTTCACGATATTAAACTAGTTATTAGTTAGGAAAAATGTTTATGCGGGAAAGGGACAAAAAATACAAGCTAATAGCAAAAAAGCAAGATTGCTGGTATAGTTTGTCTAAATAATTTAGATTAGTTTGACAATTCATGTCAATTTATGTGACAATTTAGTAGGGATGTGTTGTGTAAAATCAAGCATGAATCTTTTCGATTGTCGATTTTTATTCTTATGGAAGTTGGAATCGATAGATTCATAGTTATAACTTATGAATTAAAAAAAAACATTGTTTAGTCAAATTAATAATGACCTGCAGAACCATTACAAATAATGAGAGTGAATAAATATTTATTACTACTACAGCCGTACGTAATCGAATTGGATTTCGCTATTATTATTGTCATCGCATTCTCTACGCTATAATCAATACTAGAATTGTCCTCTAAATTAGTTGATAAGAAAATAATAATTTTAGTTGAGTTCTATAATTATTTAAACCGAATATTGATAGTTCATAATTGTTCGCTGCGTGTTTCGTCACTACGATACCTGTCTATTAAGTACTTGCCTTCATACAAATTGAATTCGATACTTCATATGCGTCATTTATCAAACTAATCTATCTTATTTAGACAAACTATATAATGATTTATCTTCAATCTTTATAAAGATATAAATAAATATCTTGCTCTCAGGTATCGGTGGAGGATTATCCACAACTCCTGGTATTGTGATTGTATCACAATACTTTGATAAACACAGGTAAATAAAACTCGTGTTGTATTGACATGTATTAAATATAATAAGCTCCATCTTTTGTTATAAAAAAACTAAACAGTCTCACAAAATATTATTTAACGACATCTATTGGCAATTTATTTAAATACAATTATTTATATCGACATGTTTTGAGGATTTACCAATAGATGGTGTTAGTGAGATTATGTGAAATAAAAAATTAAAATGTGTCAACTATCTACTCTATATATTTTTGTAAATCTCTCTGTTAACTAAGGACAGGTTTTTGTTGGATTTTCTTTCAGAATAACGAACAAAATTGATATAAACCTCAATCAATTCAGTTCAAATGTGACTTTAAAGGGAGTCTAATACTTCTGTCTCTTTCTAGAGCGTTGGCAAACGGTATTTGCGTGAGCGGGACAGCTGCTGGGAGCTTCGTGTTTCCAATGCTGATAGAGAAATTAGTCGATATGTATGGACTTCACGGGACAGTACTGCTACTTGGTGAGTAGATCAACACCTGGAAGAGATTGCTCTTATAAAGCCACCCTTGCATAAATCTATAATAGTAATAACTTAGTTTTAGCTTCCTGTTGTATAATTTGTGCAAAAATATTAAATAAATGAATAACTCGTAAAAGAAAGATCGTAGACTCTCGTAGCAGAAAGCTCGTAGCTTCTCGTAGCAGAACGCTTGTAGCACCAACCAGTAGGAATCTCTTAGTAGAATTAATGTTCAAGATAAGGATGAATAGGCATTTACTAAGCGTATTATTCTTTAACCACATCAATAGTTAAACTCAGGATCATGGTCAAAGCGCTACTTTATTTGTAAAAAAAAGAAAACGAGGCTCCCGTAGTAGAATTTGTAGCACCAAACCCAACACATAGAAGCACTCTTCTCGTAGCCTAGCCATAAACTTGTGGGGCAAAAAGAATACGAAATGAGTATATTAGAGGAAGTTTGAGAGTAGCCCCAGTGGTTGAGAAAATAAGGAGTAAAAGGTTAGAGTGGTATGGGCATGTTATGAGAAGGGATGAATCGCATGTAACAAGACGGACGTTAGTTATGAATGTGGAGGTACACCGGTAGAGGTAGACCTAGAAAGAGATGGATTGTGTGAAAGGTGACATGATTAAGAAGGGAGTGATGACTGAGATGACGGATGATAGAGTGCTTTGGAGGACGAAAACCTGTGCGCCGACCCTACGGGAGTAGGATAAGGCAGGGGAGATGATGATGATAAACTTGTAGCAGCGCTACAGCCGGTCATTCGTAGCAGGATTACCATAGCAGAAATCTCACATCTGAACGCTCATAGAAGTAAACTGATAAAAGCATCTCCCTTAAATGAGTCTTGTAGCTCAATCGTAGCAGGAATATCGTGGCAAATACTCGTAGCCGAAAGCTAATAACAGTAAACTTGTAGCAGCAAATGGACTGAAAGAGATTCGTAGTAGTGACCTCGTATTAGAGATTGCACAGGTCAATTGAAGGAAGAATATCGTAGCAGTAAACTTAAGCAAACAATCTACAGTAACAGAACTCGAAGCAGTAATCTTGTAATGCAATGAAAGAATCTCATAGTAGGTAGCTCGTAGCAGACATATAGAACACTCCTAATATGTGTATCGTAGGCATACTTGTAGCAGAAAAGAAGGACACTTGAGTTACGTGTAATTTAGCAGTACTTGTAACAGCAACTTCATAAATTGACACTCGTAGCAGGTACATCGTAGCAATATTAATATTAACAGTGGTAGGGCCCGCATTAACATCTTCGCACGAATGGGTCGGCTCGCTCCCAGCAATACCACGACCACACAGAAAACAGGTGTGAAGTGGAAGCAATTCCGCGTTTCGTCTGATGAGTGTGGTGCCGGAGGAGGTATAAGGAAAGGATGGGATGGGAAAGTTGATTTGACGGTGGAGAGACGCATAGGAAGGGGAAATATCCTCTTTATGTGAGTCCCCTCCGTCGATTAAGGGTAGGCAACGCATCTGCGATTGCGTATGTCTATGGGCAGCGATCGCTTCGCCATTTCGGCGGATTTAGGTGGCCGCTTGCTCGTTTGCCACCTTATTGTATAAAAAAAAATATGCTTATAGCAGTAGCCGTATAAGAGTATTCTCGTAGCAGGAATACTGTAGCAGATAACTCGTAGACGAGAGCTACTAGCTTCAATATCGTAGCAGAACTCGTAGCTTATATCTCGTAGCAGTAAGTCTGCACTGGTATGTGTAGGCGGGGGCATGCTGCACGTGTGCGTGTCGGCGACGCTGTACCGCGCGCCGCCCGCGCCGCGCCCCCACACCCCCGTCACCTCCACCACCACGGAGAACACCACCCTCTTACATGATATACAGGAAGGTGAGACTATTTTATATATATATCTATACTAATATTATAAAGAGGAAAGATTTGTGTTTTTGTATGTATTGAAATAACTCAAAAACTACTGGGACAATTTCAAAAATTCTTTCACCATTAAAAAGTTGCGTTATCAGTGAGTAACATAGGCTATATTGTTTTAATTTTACGCGAGCGAAGTCGCAAGCAACAGCTAGTATTTATATTAAATTAATTGCCAATAGGTGTCACTAAATCATATTTAAATGTTTATATTTTATTTCGTGACATTGTTTAGTTTATTTTGAACAAAAGATGGAGCTTATTATAATTTAGTAATTTTTTTTATTACAAGTCAATACACGCGGCACTAAACTTGACTAATATAGTACCTTTCAGAGAAGTTACCGGTGAAAAAATTTAGTTCACCTCGTCTATATATTTTTTAAATGTCTTCAATATGTGGGCACGTTTATATAAAGCTGTGTACATATTATATACTTTTTCAGGGAAAGCGGATGTGAACAAAGACAACAAATTGGTTAATCTGTTCCACGCGGACAATGAGTTGGCTTTGAACCAGAAGAATGCTTTACTAAGTGATGATAAGAGAACTAATTTACTCTCAGAGATATTACATCCAAGTCTTATTGAGGTAATATTATTATACTATTTTAATATTATACTTTAATATTTTTTCCTTGTGTGCAGTAATTTAGAACCGTCTCTCGATTCCATTTAGTTTTAAAACTTGAACTATTTGGGACAAATTTATTATTTCAATGATTTTGTGTTAATTTAATTAGTAATTAATAATACTAATATTTAAATATATCTATATTTATGAAGCTGTATATATTTTCTATATTTCAGGTAACACGACCTCCTTTAACATCACAATTATCGGATTCCGAAGATTCTGAAGGTTTAGATGTGTTAGGGGTTGTTGGTGAGTATTTAAAAAAAAATTAACACATAGGCTACTTACTTTTGTTTTTTTTTATTCCACGCAGACGGAGTCGCGGGCGAAAGCTAGTTGTCAACAATAAAATAAAAAAAATTATGATTTGATACGGATCAAGTATAGGAACATTTTAATTTTGTTTTTTTTTACATATAGTTACTTCTAGAATATGTATCAGGTTTACCTCGAGAAGTGGTTCGCCTGCGTCTGCGACCGACTCGTTCTTCTTCTATCTTACATTCAGTAGAAGATCTCTCGACTGACAGCACGTGCGTGTACAAAGCGAGCAGGAGAAAACTTAGCAGGTAAGTTATATACTTAAACTTGTCTATACTAATATTATAAAGAGGAAGATTTGTATTTTGTATCGAAATAACTCAAAAACTACTGGGATGATTTCAAATTTTTTCACCAAAAAACTATGTTATCAGTAACATAGGCTAGGTTTTTTTTAACACGCGGGCGACGCCGCGTGCAACAGCTGGTCTATATTAATATTATAAAGAGGAAATATTTGTATTTCTGTAGTATTGAAATAGCTCTTAAACTACTGGGCCAATTTTAAATTCTTTTACCATTAGAGAGGTGATTTATATTTGAGTAACATAGGCTATATTATCTTAATTATACGCGCGAAGTCGCGTGCAACAGCAATCCTATACTAATATAGGTAAGATTTGTATTTCCGTATGTATTGAAATAACTCAAAAACTACTGGGACGATTTCAAATTCTTTCGCCGTTAGGAAGATTATGTCTACTTAAGTTTTATAAATCTAACGTGATCTGTTTTACATTTATTTACTACTAGCTGTTGATCCCTACTTCGCCCGCCGGAAATTAAAAAATATAGCCTATGTTTCTCACAGATAAATTACCTTTCTAACGCTGAAAGATTTTTTAAAATCGTCCCAGTAGTTTTTGAGTAATTTCAATATATTTACAAAATACAGATGTTTCCTCTTTATAATATTGGTATAAATTACTAATACTGTGATTTGTGACTTTCATTGATTCATTATTTATGTTTTCTTTATTAGAATTAAATAATTATATTTTCTAACCTCAAATAATATGAAAACCATATTGGTTTTTACCATAATTATATTTCTGATATTATACACAGTTTTTTTTAAATTAAATAAAAAAGATAAATCAAAAATTAGGTTAAAATGATTTTTTAGTATTCTGTTAAGAAATTATTATTTTCAGATCTTTATACATACGACCTCCATTACCGAGTCGTTTGATTCAGAACAAGTTAGAAGAGACGGTGATCGATACGAAGAAGGAAGAAGTAAGGAAAGAAGAGAATACAGAAATAGAAGAGAAGAAGTAAGGAAAGAAGAGAATACAGAAATAGAAGAGAAGAAAGAAGGATGTGTTGATAAGATATCACGGTGAGACTAAAACTTTAAAGTTTACAAAACTGTAACTATCAAAGAATTTAGTATAAAAACAGTATCTTATGCCATTAAATTTAAACAAATATTAGGAGTATACAAAAAAAAACTTACACCAAAAATATATATATCTAATTTCTCTATATTTATATTTTTTGTATTAATTAGGAAATCTATACAATTAATATACCAAAAAAATTATCTATATCTATACCAATATTATAAATAGAAAAGATTTGCCATATTATATTTTTGTACGTATTAATATAACTCAAAAACTACTTCTTTCGCCATTAAGCTAAGACATTAAAAATCACTCAGTAACATCATAACTACTAATATTATAAATGCAAAAGTTTAGATGGATATTTGTTAGAGTTTGTAGCCTAAACTGCTGAACGGATTTCGATGAAATTTAGTATAGATGTAGAGGATAGTCTGGAAGAACACATAGGCTATTCACTTTTTTTAATTCCACGCGGACGGAGTCGCGGGCGTAATTTAGTGTTTTATACAATTGAGTTTATAATTAAATATGTTATTCTTAGATATCTCGACGTATCTCTGCTGAAGTCGTGGAGGTTCGGTTTGCTCTGCGCGTCTGTCGCGCTGATGTCGTGCGGCTCGCCCTACGCGCTCTACTACCTGCCCGCATACACCGTCGCCGCGGGGCACAGCAAGTCTGCGGCCGGTCAGTGCACACGACACCAACACCAACAGCATCACCAACACTAACATTAACACCAACACCAACACCAACACCAACACCAACACCAACACCAACACCAACACCAACACCAACACCAACACCAACACCAACACCAACACCAACACCAACTCTGAGACTAACGCTGACGTTGACGCTAACTCTAAAACTAACGCCAACAATAACGCTATCACTAACATTAACCCTGACCCTGACGCTGACGCTGACGATGACACTAACGCTGACGTTGACATTGACGCTGAAGCTGACGCTGACGCTAACGCTAACGACAACGCCCACACCGACACTAACACGACTAGCGACGGGACAGAGCAAGTCTGCAGCTGATAAGTGCTGTTTCCACTGGCACGACTAGCGACTCTATGCAACTGTTTGTGCCAGTCATGACCTAAAACTAACTTAAATCAAAATCTCAAGTACTTATCTCTAAGTTAATTAAGTAGATTTTTTAAAATTAATTGTTCGTACACTATCGAATTGAGGGTAAAAAGACAACGCATTTGCAAATACGGCTATCAAACAAGCGGTTACTTCGCTATTTTGGCGAATAGCCGCTTGTTTTATCACATTAAAGTATATAAAAATATAGTTTTTAGTTTAGAGGTAGACCTAGAAAGAGATGGATGGATTGTGTGAAATGTGACATGATGAAGAAGGAAGTGATGACTGAGATGACGGATGATAGAGTTATTTGGAGGACGAAAACCCGGTAGGATAAGGCAGGGGAGATGATGATGATGATGATGATGATGATGATGATGATGATGAGATGATGATGTCAAACAAGTGGTTGCGCTATTTTGGCGAATTGCCGCTTGTTCTATCACATTAAAGTATATAAAAATATAGTTTTTAGTTTAGAGGTAGACCTAGAAAGAGATGGATGGATTGCGTGAAAGGTGACATGAAGAAGGGAGTGATGACTGAGATGACGGATGATAGAGTTATTTGGAGGACGAAAACCCGGTAGGATAAGGCAGGGGAGATGATGATGATGATGATGATGATGATGATGATGATGATGATGATGATGATGATGATGATGATGATGATGATGATGATGATGATGATGATGATGATGATGATGATGATGATGATGATGATGATGATGATGATGATGATGATGATGATGATGATGATGATGATGATGATGATGATGATGATGATGATGATGATGATGATGATGATGATGATGATGATGATGATGATGATGATGATGATGATGATGATGAGATGATGATGTCAAACAAGTGGTTGCGCTATTTTGGCGAATTGCCGCTTGTTCTATCACATTAAAGTATATAAAAATATAGTTTTTAGTTTAGAGGTAGACATAGAAAGAGATGGATGGATTGTGTGAAAGGTGACATGATCAAGGAGTGATGACTGAGATGACGGATGATAGAGTTATTTGGAGGACGATAAACTCGGTAGGATAAGGCAGGGGAGATGATGATGATGATGATGAAGTTTGTCCTTTGTCCATTTGGTGATGTGAGTTTAATTTAAACTTGTTTTTATATTTCCAGGTCGTCTGGTGGCAATCAGCGCAGTGCTAGACTTGTGCGGACGTCTGGGTCTAGGCTGGCTGTGCGACCTGCATCTCTTCTGTAGACGAAAGGCGTATATTGTTAGGTTTGGATGTTTACTGTAAATTACTATATAAAGAGGAAAGATTTGTAGTTTTGTATTTTTGTATGTATTGAAATAACTCAAAAACTACTGGGATAATTTCAAATCTTTCACCATTAAAAAACTACGTTATCAGTGAGTAACATTGGCTATGTTTTTTATTATATTTTTAATATAAAGCAGACGAAGTCGCGAGCAACAGTTAGTTACTAATATTATAAATGTGAATATTTAGATGTATATTTGTTTGTTTGTATCCTAAACTGAACTTTTGTTTTTTTTTTAATTCCATGCGGATGGAATCGCGGGAAAAAGCTAGTTGTAAATATTAAATATATGAATTATTAAGGGCCTGTTCCACCAAATTGTAAATTGTCTAACAATCGAACGTGTGAAATATGTGATGGAAATATCGGATTTTGTTCCATTATCTGACAGTGACGTCATACTATCTGAGCCTCTATCAGCCAGTGGTGGGACATCTTAAGTTTTTTAACGGTTAAATATCTATTTTTCACAGTATTCTTGTCGCTGGAGCCGCTGTTCTAACTTTACCAAGTTTAACATCTTGGTGGGCGCTGGCCATTGCTTCAGGTATATACAAATTTTATAACGCCTCATAATTATAATTAAAAACCACCATAAAACACTTAAAAGTCTTAAATCAATGTGTCTTAAATTAATTTTCTTGAAAAATAGGTTTTATACATTAAAACAGTAACTTTGTATACATGTAGACAGTAATTATACATGTAGACAGTAATTATACAATTTAACAGTAATTATACATGTAGACAGTAATTATACATGTAGACAGTAATTATACAATTTAACAGTAATTATACAATTTAACAGTAATTATACAATTTAACAGTAATTATACATGTAGACAGTAATTATACAATTTAACAGTAATTATACAATTTAACAGTAATTATACAATTTAACAGTAATTATACATGTAGACAGTAATTATACATGTAGACAGTAATTATACAATTTAACAGTAATTATACAATTTAACAGTAATTATACAATTTAACAGTAATTATACATGTAGACAGTAATTATACATGTAGACAGTAATTATACAATTTAACAGTAATTATACAATTTAACAGTAATTATACATGTAGACAGTAATTATACATGTAGACAGTAATTATACATGTAGACAGTAATTATACAATTTAACAGTAATTATACAATTTAACAGTAATTATACAATTTAACAGTAATTATACAATTTAACAGTAATTATACAATTTAACAGTAATTATACAATTTAACAGTAATTATACAATTTAACAGTAATTATACATGTAGACAGTAATTATACAATTTAACAGTAATTATACAATTTAACAGTAATTATACATGTAGACAGTAATTATACAATTAACTCATTAAAAGCGGCAGAGATTTTTTTTATTCTTTCGGTGTGTAAATATTTGATCGCCGATATGCTTGAGGGAAGTAAATGAAAGATTTTTGCCAGGAGGGAATGCGTGTACTTGTTGCTAGCTACAGATTTTGAATGTCAATTTTTAAAAAGTATATTACGTGACGGTGATCTATAAACTTATCCGTTGCTATTAAAATTACGGCAGGCGCTCGCGCGAACACGGTGCTTAAGATACCAGGTGTAATACACCCTGTATACAATACATTTCTTATTAGCAATGTAAGCGAAACCAGGTGTTTTGGACCTGGTTTCGCATTTAACTTGTTAAATAGTAATTATACACGTAATCAATAAGGTTGGGAAGGGAACTTGTACTTTACGGTAGAGGAGACGCATAGTAAGGGAAAAATATCCTCTTTATGTGCGTCTCCATCAATTAAAGGTAAACGCATCTGCAATTACGGATGTCTGTGGGATGGCCGCTTGCCACCTTATGATATAAAAATATATATAATGTATATATATTTTGTATACATGTATGCAGTAATTATACAATTTAACAGTAATTATACATGTAGACAGTGTATAGTGTAAAAGCTTTAAAATAAAATAAAATTTTCATAGAGACATATATTAGTAAAATATGTACAGAAAAAACATTGATAATTCTAAATACAATAATTTGAATTCTTCCTCTTTAACTTAAAACCTAACATTTAAAAACTTGTACAATTGGTATGTACACAACAGGTGCATACGGTCTCTGTCTGGGATGTTGGTTCCTGCTGGTCCCAGTTCTGTTAGCGGATGCATTCGGTACAGCTCGCATCGCCTCCTCTTACGGCCTCGTCAGAATGTTCCAGAGTTTGGCCGCAGTTTCTGTGCCGCCGACTGCTGGTGAGCTTGTTTTATATACACTTTTACCCTATTTTATTATGAAATAAAACATCGTATATCTGTGAAGAAACTCAAAGAATTTTTTTTTATAAAAATATTAATAGATTTCCTTTAACCATTCCAAGTAAGCTCTAGGCTTGTGCTTGGATATGGTTCACAATAGTCGAATGGCGGGATTCGAACCCTCGACCTCAAGATCGGTAGTCCGTACCACAAACCATTAGGCTATTGGCGCTTATATGCACTTGCTATGTGTGAAGTCGCAGTTGACTATGTCCTAGTCACCCTTAGGGTTCCCCTCAGTGGGGATATAGTGAGTAGTTATATATATTAAAGACAACTAATCTATACTAATATTATAAAGAGGAGAGATTTGTATTTTTCTAAATATTGAAATAACTCAAAAACTACTGGGCCTATTACAAACATTCTTTCACCATTAGAAAGGTAATTTATCAAAGAGTAACATAGGCTATATTTTAATTTAATGCAGGTCAAGTCGCTTGCTAGTTTATAATTGAAAATTAATTTAGTTTGAATATTTCCAGGAATGGTTCGTGATATCACAGGGGGGTATTCCTGGTGTTTCTACGGAATGGGTTCTTGTATGGTGCTGGGTTCGATCCCGGTTATTGCATTTCATATCACAACTAAAAATGAGGATAACGAGTCGACTGTAGATTGAATTTCTTAATACTATCGCCGATGTATTGTATATTTCCTTAAAAATTACTCAATTATACAAATAGATTGTATAATTCATTTGATTTAATTTTACATGCATTTTAACGTAATGTGTTGTAAGTTTTCGGCTTGTGACGTCATTAATCTGTAAATTACTGACTTTTTGTATACTTTGTCTCTATAAATTGACATATGTATTCAATGACTAATTGTATAATTAACTAATTATTTAGATATTTTAAAAACTTTCGAAGTATACATATGATCGGTGATTTGTATTCTATGTATCCATTTATGGATTCATTCACCAGTAAGACATGTTTAATGGATATTGGATTAATGGATAAGTTAATATAGAAGATCAAATAAACAATTTTTTCAGTGTAATAAATGTCTAATTTAAATATCACGTAATTTAAGTGACTTAACAAGTTTTATACAAGTTACGATGATAGGAACTAATATCTATTGAAAACAATGTATAATCGAATTCAATGGAAATAAGAAATCATACTAATATTATAAATGCGAAAGTTTAGATGGATGGATGTATGTTAGAGTTTGTAGCCTAAACTGATGAACGGATTTCGATGAAATTTGGTATGGATACAGATAGTCTGGAAGAACGAATAGGCTACTCTTTTTTTTAATTGCACGCGAACTGAGTCTCGGGCGAAAGCTAGTTATAACATACTAGCTGTTGCCCGCGACTTCGTCCACGCAATATTAAGATAAAAAAGTAGCTCGTCTATGTCAGCTACCCTTCAGGGAAAGTCTGGTCGAAGCGACCCAGCCGTTTCAGATATTACCCGGAACAAACGCGGCTTGCGGACAGACAGACAGACAAACAAAAAAATTTTTGTATGCGATTTTCGTTATCAGCAACGCACATTCATCATCTTCTCGAAATCTGGAATTTTTCTTTTGATATTACAAACAGACACTCAATTTTATTATATGTACATATAGAATTTCATTTGGCGTGGTTCGTGCTATATGTATAATACCTGTTCCACGCGACTTCGTCAGCGCAGCATTAAAAGAAAAAAAAAGACACCAAGTACATAATTAACTAAATATCCCTCGGGAACCTGACATTTTTCGGGGATGAACCTTATCCCACTGTGGTCCAGACTTTGTTAAATATCTGTGCCAAATTTCAATAACATAAGTTGAACCGTCGCAGAATTATCGAGTAAACATTAAAAACAAAATTAATGTATCCCACGGGAACCACACTCTTCACAGTGGTAGAGCCCGCTTTAACATCTTCGCACGAATGGGTCGGCTCGCCCAGTGTAATACCACGACCACACAGAAGACAGGCATCAAGTGGGAGCAATTCCGCGTTTCGTCTAATGAGTGTGGTGCCGGAGGCCCAATTTTAGTACCTTTTCCGTTCCACCCTCTTCTTATTAGGAAAGGATTGGATGGGAAAGTGGATTTGACGGTGGAGGAGACGTATAGGAAGGGGAAATATCCTCTTTATGTGCGTCTCCACCACCGTCGCTTTAGGGTAGGCAACGCATCTGCAATTGCAGATGTCTATGGGCAGCGGTCGCTTCGCCATATTGGCGGATTTAGGTGGCCGCTTGCTCGTTTGCCACTTTATAATATAAAAAAAAAAACCGTAACTATTTCCAGGTTAAAAAGTAGCCTATGTGTTCTTCCATACTATGCTCTACATAAGTGCCGAATTTCATGGAGATCCGTTAAGCCGTTAGGCTACAAACTCTAACAAACATCCATCCATAGATCTAAACTTTTTAAAAAAGTTTACAATTTATAGTATTTAAGTATGAATTATGATTGTCTACGACCCACGACTTCGTCCGCGTGGAGTTTAAAATTCAAAACTTACATTCTCCCTTTTTTCATCCTATTACCTAAAGTATTATCTTAGTAGTAAGCTACGTAATGAACTACTACGGTGAAGTAAAACATCGTGATGCAACCTGCACATATCGTAGAAGAAATTCAAAGATACATATGTGTAAAGTCAACCAACCCGCAGTGGGCCAGTGTGGTTGACTATGTCCTAGTCACCCTAACTTAGGGTAGGCTCCGAGCCCCTCAGTGGGGACGTATAGTGAGCTGGTGATGATGATGATGATGAATCTACGTAATAACAGAAATCTACCGATGCAAGATTCCAAATTTCTAAGTCCGGTAGCTTGTAAGCTGATTTTTCGGTTACCCTTATTGTTTGTGTTCGCGATATCTTCTAAACTATTAGTCCAATTTTAATACTGTTAATGACAATTTTATTCTACATTAAATTTTCCTGATAACAAACGCATTTATTTGGATAAGGATTAATATTGAAACCAATAAAAGAATGCTGCAAATAGCGTTGGATTTTTAATTCATTTTGTAAACAAAAAAGTGGTTATTGTAAGAAAATCGTTAAAAATAGATATATGCCATCGCGGACTTTTCTGTAGAACTTTTTGAGATCTACATTTCTTTCATACATCATTTTTATATACCTCTAACGGTTTAGGCAGCGTAAGCCGAGAAAAGTTAAAGTTTAGTAATTTTTAACGCCGGCGTCCAGAAACACGCTGTTTATTAATAGTTCCTAAACATTAGTAATAATAAAATATAGCCTATGTTACTCACAGATAAATTATCTTTCTGATGGTGAAAGAATTTTTAAAATCGGACCAGTGGTTTTTGAGTTATTTCAATACATACAAAAATACAAAAATACAAAAATACAAAGTTTTCCTCTTTATAATATTAGTATAGATATAGATTAGTATAGATTTAAACAACAGACTTAAAGACAAGTTTGTATAAAAACACTGAAATACAGAATCCTTAGAAAATGACATTGTCAATGACATTTGTATATAATTTCTTATTTATATTAAATTCGATTATAGATGTTAGTTATAATTGTGTAGATGAAAATGCATAATTATTTATTTAATGTAGCTTAATATTTTTTTAATTTGCCCAAGAATTCATCTGTAATGACATTTGTATACAAATATATACTGTAGTCTCTTTTTAAAGAGAATGTTCTTTTAAGAGATGACAAATGTATACAAATGTCATTTTAGTTGCGTTCTATGGTTAATGTGTCACCAGTGTTGCCTGATTTAGCAAAATAATTCATAGGATTATTATTTATTTTCTTGAAAAGGTGCTGCTAAAAATGCAAAACACACATAAAAAATTGTTCCAACAAAAAAATACTAAGGGTCGCTTCCCCCATTAAGACTTCAATTACGAAGATTTTTTTGGAACGTATCCGTTAAATGTGTGTTATTTTGCTGTAGAACTCGACAGCGAAAATTGTATACATTTGTCATCTCTTTACCATAGAGACTATATGTATACAAGTGTCATTAAAGTCGAATTCTATCGTAAAATGTATATTTGTTGCTTTAGAAAATGTTGCCAAGTTAAGATAATTGAATGTCTAAATATGAGTAGGAAATTCTTAGATCTCGCGATGTATGCTTATTGAATTTTAAAGCTTATTTACTTGAAATTCGGTTCTCTAATACATTTTAGATAATTAATACTAATTTTGAAGTAACATAGATTGATGCCACCAGTATCTGAAAATTAATTCAGTAATAAAAATACACTTAATTCTTTTACGTTAAATTAACGAAAATTTAGTTAAAATCGTTATCTATGGTTGAGGTCTGTGTTCAATAATATAGAAGGATAGTATAGTTTGTTTTAAAAGAGAACAACAAAACAAATAACTTTTGGCTTTCTGGTAATATATTAAAAAGAAATATATGAAAACATGGAAAATAACACTAAATTTAACTATTTCAATAATAAAGAATATATCATGCGTTTCCCTATATCTTTATTCCTATATATTTCTAAGCTAATGCAAACATAAAACTTGTCATAGCAAAAAACATATGCGATCTACAAATTGGGAAGTAAATTATTCAAGTGTATCTTTTTGAACAAACTATACTTATCAATATCACAATATATGTAAGTTTATTAATATTAAAAATATTCTAAATGAATCATTAGTAAAAACCATCAAGCCCTTCCTACGTAGTGTGCACAGTACTCTTACATCTCTATCAGTATCTCCCTTTAAAAATCATCTCATAAATGTATTGAAAAGAAAATGTGCTGAAATTGATGTTAAGAGGTTAGAAAATATAGGTTTGTTGTTGATTTTTATAATTAAAAAGCTATTTTTGTAGTGACTCACTGACACTTGTATATTTCATTCATGCTCTTTGAAGAACAGAGACAACAATAGTATACTTTAAAACGAAAATTAAAACGGCTTAACTCACGTATTTATTATCCGGTGTCGGCACCGACTAGTTTCAGACCCTTCGGGGGTCCTTCTTCAGGGCGAGTATTAGTTAGCTTTTGTTCGCGGTCACGTCGCGCCTCGCACTGCGGGCCAGGGCGCGGAGGGCGCGGCTCGAAGGGGCGGGGGGCGCAGGGAGCGTTGTGGCCGCTTCGTGCTTCGGCGACGGAGATGTCGACGGGCTCAAAAATATTGAGGTGTTGCTATTGTTGTTAAACCCCCGAAGGGTCTGAAACTAGTCGGTGCCGACACCGGATAATAAATACGTGAGTTAAGCCGTTTTAATTTTCGTTTTAAAGTAATGTCTCACGATAGTTTAAACAATTTAATAGTATACTTGTCATAAAAGTACAAAGATCTTTAACAAATATATAGACGAGGTGAACAAAATTTTGTTCACCGGTACTTTCTCTGAAAGGTACTATATCAGTCAAGTTTACTGTCTCGTGTATTGACGTAATAAACCATTTGACTAAATTATAAGCTTCATATTTTGTTATAAAATAAACTAAACAGTGCTACAAAATATTTAATGAAATTGGCAATTAATTTAAATACAATTATATTGACATGTTTTGAGGATATATCAATAAATAGTAAGTAAGATTATTCCAGTCAGCATTGCCACGCTAATTTTAAATATTACTTTTTTCTTTTTTTTTTCATTTCATTTAATTAGTTAGATTTTTCATTTATTTTGTGTTTAATCACTTTTTTTTATTTATAATAGTAGTATTGACAAGGATTACACATTATTTTATTTTATTATGTGAAAAATGTTTTAAGTGAATTGCCAATTATATACTCTATGCATTATTTGAATATCTTTGTAGTGGTGAGATAGTTCACCTTTTTGTATACAATATGACAATTGTATACAAAATGTATTCTCTGTCATTGAAAGATGTATACAAGTGTCCACAGTTGACACTTAATTATTTTATATTTATTATTTAATAATGTAATAGTTAAATTCTTTTATTTCATATTAAAGATAAAAGATTTCGTTCAAGGAATGAAAATATCAAGTCAATATTAGTTGTGCTTACGTCAGTATTATTTGAAGTCACCGTAAAATTGTTAATACCGTTAATTTATAATGTTACTAGCGAATTTGTGAATTCAAAACTCATGCAGACAATTTTACGGTGGTAAGTATATGTATATTATAGCAGGGATTGAGGATCCTGTGGGATTTAAAATATGGCGTCCCTAAGGGATTTCTAGACTTCTAGACAATTAAATATTGATGTAACAATATACAATGTGTAAAATATTGTTGTTTTATTTCATACTAGCTGTTTGCGTGCGGATTCATCCGCGTGAAATTATAAAAATTTCATTTTATTGTTTACATTTGTCTAATTATCAATTTCAAATGTCTTAATGACATGACATGGCAAACCTTAGCAATCTTTCTTTCTTGATGTTGGCAGCAACTTATGGTCTCTTTCCCACATTATTTTTTTATCCAAAATATTTACCCCCTAAGTTTAATGGAGTGAAACTATATAGCCTAAAGCATGACGTAAGTGTAGGGCTTTTAATTAAAAAAAGAGTTATTCAAAAATATGCTGTAATTGCTGACATCTTAGACAACAAAGAAGTGTGTGTTTACGCTTTATTATAATAGTATAGAAGTATAGATTCATGTATACATTTCCTGCAAATGTGCTAATACCACGCGATATCCGGAACTCCAAGGCAGTTTGGGGCTGAGGCTGTATTTGATCTTGAACCTACGTCGACTCCAGTCCACGCCCACACCTATACTGGGATAGCAAAAACCGCTGGAGAGTATACCTGAAACAAATTATAAAGGGTTATTTTTTAATTACCAAATTTAAAATTGCCCGAAATCTGAATTTAGACTTAACACCTTTGACTAAACAATCACACCACTGTGATTGTCAATTCGCAGCCAACTGTTTAGTTGCACAACTAATTGAGTAGTGTACCTCCATATAAGCTAGGAATCAAAGCGAGACTAAACAGTTATGCGATAGTTTAGTCAAAGGTGTGACTCTCCTAATATTATGAAGAGGAAAGATTTGTATTTTTATATTGAAATAACTCAAAAACTACTTGCTGATTTTAAAAATTCTTTCACCGTTAGAAAGGTAATTTATCTGTGAGTCACATAGGCTATATTTTTAAATTGACGCGGTCGAAGTCGCGAGCAACAGCTAGTATTAAATAAACGTACCAATTAATAGTAAAATTTTCACTTTATGCATAGTAATTTCTTCTCAATACTAAAGCAAGAGAAACTGTTACTTATCGAACAATGTTTTGTAAATGTTATTAAAAATATTTGATGGTTTAAATTGATTAAGCCTTTTATATTACGCATTAATTCGATTTTCTACTTTATCAAGATGTTTTGAATTAAATTATTTTTCACTAGCTGTTCCCGTGCGTCTTCATCTATACTATTATAAAGAGGAAAGATTTGTATTTTTGTATGTATTGGAATAACTCAAACACTACTGGGCCGATTTCAAAAATTCACCATTATAAAGTTACGATATCAGTGAGTAATGCTATATTTTTTTAAT
This sequence comes from Papilio protenor, assembly GCA_029286645.1. Taxonomy (NCBI): domain Eukaryota; kingdom Metazoa; phylum Arthropoda; class Insecta; order Lepidoptera; family Papilionidae; genus Papilio; species Papilio protenor. Next base: position 388,116 of record JAGSMZ010000041.1, on the reverse strand, counting down.
TTCAGGCGGGTGAAGTCGCGAATAATAGCTAGTAGTAACTAAATAGTGTTACAAAATAAAATGTAAAGATTTAAATATTTAACGACATCTATTGGCAATTAATTTAAATACATAATTGTACTTCATTTGAAACATTTCATAGACTCACTAACGCCATCTATTGGTAGATCCTCAAAACATGTCAATATAATTAACTGTGTTTTAAATAATTGCCAATAGATGTCACTAAATAATATTTAAATGTTTAGATTTTATTTTGTAAATTGTTTAGTCTGGAATAAAACATAGGCTACTTACAATTACTATATTATATATCAATACTAATATTATAAAGAGGAAAGATTTGTATGTATTTGATTCACTCAAAAACTACTGGGTCGATTTCAAAAATTCTTTCACCATTAAAAAGCTACGTTGTCAGTGAGTAACCTAGGCTATGTTTTATATTATTTTTTAATTTCACGCGGACGGAGTCGTGGGCGAAAGCTAGTGTATTATAAACCTTAAATATTAAAGCTGCTTCAAAATCCGTTGCGTAGTTTTAAAAATGTAAGAATACAGACAGACAGCGGGAAGCGACTTTGTTCTATACTATGTAGTAGTGTGGCTAGTAACGCTAGCTATTATAACTTAGATCTAAGTTGAACGTTACCGCTAACAGGTTTTAGATAACTACACTAACTTAAATTGCTTCTTAACTTGTACAAGTTAGTATTAAACTTGTTAAAAAAACATCTTTAGGATTGACCTGACTTTAAGTTTACAGTCTAAGTAGTTAATATATAAAAATGTGTTAGATGTCATGTAAAATTACTTATTTACTAGCTTTCGCCTGCGACTTCCTCCGCATGGGATTAAAAAAAACAAATATAAGTAGCCCATGTGTTCTTCTAGACTATCCTCTACATCCATGACAAATGTCATCGAGATCCGTTCAGGAGTGTAGGCTACAAACTCTAACAAACATCCATCCATCCATCTAAACATTCGCATTTATAATATTAAAGTAAGAAGTAAGATTTATTTAAAATGACGGCGCCGTGTACCAAGGCTTCATAATAGACACTAAAAGCGCGCGCACACCTATGACTAAGCTATCGCACAACTGTTTAGTCTCGCTAACTAAATGTTCTAACTAAAATGACTAGGTTTAATACATTTTTGTAAGGAAAGCGTGACTCGGCAGTTATTATCTATACTAATATTATAAAGAGTAAAGATTTGTATTTTTGTATGTATTGAAATAACTCAAAAACTACTGGGCTGATTTTAAAATTTTTTTCACCATTAGAAAGAAAATTTATCTGTGAGTAACATAGGTTATATTTTTATTTATTTCACGCCTGCGAAGCCGCGGGCAACTGCTAGTATTTTATATTTTTATGGGACAGATAGATAGATAAAGAAAAATATATTTTTCGTCTTTGAGAATCTGTATTGTTTAGTAAAAAGGCCTTTCTTCGAACTCGAAGCTGATGAAATATAACGAACTGTTTGCGACAGCGACTAAAATAAAACGATCGTTTACTTTTACGTTGAGGTGTTTTTGAATTGTTTATAGTTTGAATGTTCCTTGTTTATTTACCTTCAGTTAAATAAATGTTTATATACTAACTTCCTCCTTATCCTACTAGGGTCATCACCGGGTCGTCCTCCAAATAACTCTATCATCCATCATCTCAGTCACTCCCTTCATCACCTTTCACACAATACATCTAGGTCTACCTGTACCGGTGTACACTGAGCAAAAGATAGTCTCAGTATAAACTAGCTTTCGCCCGCGACTCCGTCTGCGTGAAATTAAAAAATAATATATTATATAGCCTATATTACTCAATGACAACGTAGCTTTATAATGGTGAAAGAATTTTTGAAATCGGCCCAGTAGTTTTTGAGTTATTTCATTACAATAAAACAAATTTTTCCTCTTTATAATATTACTAGCTGTTCGGGTGCGGATTCATCCGCGTGAAATTATAAAAACTTTATTTTATTGTTTACATTTGTTAAATTATCAATAGCAAATGTCAAAATGACATGACAAACCTTAGCAATCTTTCTTTTCTTGATGTTGGCAGCAACTTATGGTTTCTTTCCCACATTAGGGTTTTTATCCAAAATATTTACCCCCTAAGTTTAATGGCGTGAAAATATATAGCCTAAAGCATGACGTAAGTGTAGGGCTTTTTATTTAAAAAAGAATTATTTAAAAATATGCTGTAATTGCTGACATCTTAGGCAACAAAGAAGTGTGTGTTTACGCTTTATTATAATAGTATAGATACGAGTAGGTTAGTACGGTTTCAATCAGGAATTTCATATAAATTCTAACATCCTTCCGATACAAAACTCCCATGCGGTTTTAGTCACTTTTACATTCCGTAGGAAGTTTAGTTAAACCAATATGTCAAAGATAAGATCTTTCAATTTGGAAATTCAATTTCAAAGACAGAGCTTGCGCACACCTTTGACTAAACCATCGCACAACTATCGATTGTCGATTGTTGTTTCGTTCAACTAAAGATCGAGTAGTGTACCTCCATATGAGGTCATAGGAATCAAAGCGAGACTAAAAAGTTGTGCGATAGTTTCTAATTTATGTGTAGCATAGAGCCCGCTTTAGCATCGTAAACTTCGTTGGCGTGGAATTTAAAATAAAATGGTCGTCTATAACATTCCCGAGTGCATCTGCTTTTTACCAGCTACCTTCCAGTCAAAGTCCCGTCCAAATCGGTCCACCCGTTCCAGAGATAGCGGTCCGGTCGCCATTTTGACAGCGCGGAATTAAAAAATGTAGCTTATAATATGCCCGTCTATGTCAGCTACCCTCCAGTGAAACTTCGGTCGAAATCGGCCCAGCCGTTCCGGAGATTACCCGGAACAAACGAGGCTTGCGGACAGACAGACAGACAGACAATTTTTTTAAATGCGATTTTTGTTATCAGCAACGCAAATACATCTTCCCGAAATCTGGCATTTTGCCTTTGATATTACAAACAGACACTCCAATTTTATTATCTGTATAGATTATGTATAGATGTAGATATAGATATAGATAGTTAGATAGGACAGATTTGTATTTTTGTATGTATTGAAATAACTCAAAAACTACTGGACCGATTTCAAAAATTCTTCAGCTAGTCTTTTATTAAAAAAGAATTTTTGAATTCGGCCCAGTACTTTTTGAGTTATTTCATTACAATAAAACAAAGTTTTCCTCTTTATAATATAACTAGCTGTTCGCGTGCGGATTCATCCGCGTGAAATTAAAAAAAATATAATAATAAAACATAGCCTATGTTACTCATTGATAACGTAGCTTTTTAATGGTGAAAGATTTAAAATCGTCCCAGTAGTTTTTGAGTTATTTCATTACAATAAAACAAAGTTTTACGCTTTATTATATTAGTATAGATTTAACTAAGATAAGATAAAATTTAAATACATCCCGTACACTTTAGTATGAAGTTGCAGGAATTTCATTAAGCCGTGTTAGAGTTCCGTTTTACGACAATAATGAACGTGCTCATTCGAATAATTATTTTAATAAAGTGTACCAAATGTTTTCTCTTTACGACTGCACACTTTGTAATGTTTTTAACAGCTGTCATTTATCCTAATACTAGCTGTTCGCGTGCGGCTACATCCGCATATTATAAAAACTTTATTTTATTGTTCACATTTGTCAAATTATCAATAGCAAATGTCAAAATGACATGACATGACAAACCTTAGCAATCTTACTTTCTTGATGTTGGTATCTTCCCACATTAGGATTTTTATCCAAAATATTTACCCCCTAAGTTTAATAGCGTGAAACTATATAGCCTAAAGCTTGACGTAAGTGTAGGGCTTTTTATTATAAAAAGGATTATTCAAAAATATGCTGTAATTGCTGACATCTTGCAACAAAGAAGTGTGTGTTTACGCTTTATTATATTAGTATGAAGTTGCAGGAATTTCATTAAGCCGTGTTAGAGTTCCGTTTTACGACAATAATAAACGTGCTCATTCGAATAATTATTTTAATAAAGTGTACCAAATGTTTTCTCTTTACGACTGCACACTTTGTAATGTTTTTAACAGCTGTCATTTATCCTAATACTAGCTGTTCCCGTGCGGCTTCATCCGATATTATAAAAACTTTATTTTATTGTTTACATTTGTCAAATTATCAATAGCAAATGTCAAAATGACATGACATGACGAACCTTAGCAATCTTACTTTCTTGATGTTGGTATCTTCCCACATTAGGATTTTTATCCAAAATATTTACCCCCTAAGTTTAATAGCGTGAAACTATATAGCCTAAAGCTTGACGTAAGTGTAGGGCTTTTTATTATAAAAAGGATTATTCAAAAATATGCTGTAATTGCTGACATCTTGCAACAAAGAAGTGTGTGTTTACGCTTTATAATATTAGTATAGATTTAACTAAGATAAGATAAAATTTAAAATACATCCCGTACATTTTAGTATGAAGTTGCAGGAATTTCATTAAGCCGTGTTAGAGTTCCGTTTAACGACAATAATAAACGTGCTCATTCGAATAATTATTTTAATAAAGTGTACCAAATGTTTTCTCTTTACGACTGCACACTTTGTAATGTTTTTAACAGCTGTCATTTATCCTAATACTAGCTGTTCATCCGCATATTATAAAAACTTTATTTTATTGTTTACATTTGTCAAATTATCAATAGCAAATGTCAAAATGACATGACATGACAAACCTTAGCAATCTTTCTTTCTTGATGTTGGTATCTTCCCACATTAGGATTTTTATCCAAAATATTTACCCCCTAAGTTTAATAGCGTGAAACTATATAGCCTAAAGCTTGACGTAAGTGTAGGGCTTTTTATTATAAAAAGAATTATTCAAAAATATGCTGTAATTGCTGACATCTTGCAACAAAGAAGTGTGTGTTTACGCTTTATTATATTAGTATGAAGTTGCAGGAATTTCATTAAGCCGTGTTAGAGTTCCGTTTTACGACAATAATGAACGTGCTCATTCGAATAATTATTTTAATAAAGTGTACCAAATGTTTTCTCTTTACGACTGCACACTTTGTAATGTTTTTAACAGCTGTCATTTATCCTAATACTAGCTGTTCCCGTGCGGCTTCATCCGCATATTATAAAAACTTTATTTTATTGTTTACATTTGTCAAATTATCAATAGCAAATGTCAAAATGACATGACATGACGAACCTTAGCAATCTTACTTTCTTGATGTTGGTATCTTCCCACATTAGGATTTTTATCCAAAATATTTACCCCCTAAGTTTAATAGCGTGAAACTATATAGCCTAAAGCTTGACGTAAGTGTAGGGCTTTTTATTATAAAAAGGATTATTCAAAAATATGCTGTAATTGCTGACATCTTGCAACAAAGAAGTGTGTGTTTACGCTTTATTATATTAGTATAGATTTAACTAAGATAAGATAAAATTTAAAATACATCCCGTACATTTTAGTATGAAGTTGCAGGAATTTCATTAAGCCGTGTTAGAGTTCCGTTTAACGACAATAATAAACGTGCTCATTCGAATAATTATTTTAATAAAGTGTACCAAATGTTTTCTCTTTACGACTGCACACTTTGTAATGTTTTTAACAGCTGTCATTTATCCTAATACTAGCTGTTCATCCGCATATTATAAAAACTTTATTTTATTGTTTACATTTGTCAAATTATCAATAGCAAATGTCAAAATGACATGACATGACAAACCTTAGCAATCTTTCTTTCTTGATGTTGGTATCTTCCCACATTAGGATTTTTATCCAAATTATTTACCCCCTAAGTTTAATAGCGTGAAACTATATAGCCTAAAGCTTGACGTAAGTGTAGGGCTTTTTATTATAAAAAGAATTATTCAAAAATATGCTGTAATTGCTGACATCTTGCAACAAAGAAGTGTGTGTTTACGCTTTATTATATTAGTAAGTATGGAAGTATAGATTATAAAGGGGAAAGATTTGTATTTTCGTATGTATTGAAATAACTAAAAAACTACTGGGCCGATTTTAAAAATTCTTTCACCGTTAGAAAGATAATTTTTCTGTTTGTAATTAATGAACTAGACAGATATCTGTACATAATTATCATTTAAATATTACAATAAGTATACTAAAACAAAGCTACTACATTTGCGCAAGGGCGTTTGCGGACTACGTAACGTAAGATATACTACGTTGAAACTAATCGCTAAGTAATGATAAAATAAATGGAAACTTCAGAAACCCAGCGTAAGGCTGACATTATTACGTCTTTCGTTCGTTATAAATGAATAATTGCGGTACCTTGGGGGGATCGGAAATTAATTCTTGAAGTGATTTAAGGGTACATGGGGAGTATCGTGAAATATAGTAAGGCGCCCTGACCTCACACGACCACTACGAAATTAAAAAACAAAGAATTGCTGATTGAAGACATGACGGTTACTTAGTTGGTGATATGGGGGGAGGTTGATGGTCAAAGTGGGGATGATGATGTAGGGTTAATAGTATTTTTTTATTTCAAAGAGGATGTTTTTATGAAAAACGTCATTTTTTGAGTTATCTAGGTTCTGTTAGGGTTTGAGGAACTTTAGTAATATAAATAAACTAGATTTCGCTCGCGACTCCGTCCGAGTGGTATTAAAAAAACTAAAGTGAATAGCCTATGTGTTCTTCCAGACTATCCTCTACATCTATGCCAAATTTCATCGAAATCCGTTCAGCCGTGTAGGCTACAAACTCTAACAAACATCCATCTAAACTTTCGCATTTATAATATTAGTAAGAAGTAAGATTTATATGAAGCTTCAGACTGCGCTCACTTTTGACTAAACTATCGCACAACTGTTTAGTCTCGCTTTGATTCCTAGCTTATAAGGAGGTACACTACTCGATTAGTTGTGCAACTAAACAGTTGAAAGCTGAGAAACAATCGACAATCACAGTTGTGCGATAGTTTAGTCAATACGCTTTTAATTTAGAAGTTAAAATGCATTTTAATGCTTTTGTAAGTTCTGGACGTTTTTCCTTAGTATTGCCAACTTTCATATTCATTTCAAACGACCCATTGTTAGAACTGTACGGGTTGGGAATTGAAAATGTTCTTTATTTGAAAAACATTTATTATAAAACAATAAAAAGTTTTTAGCCAGTGTTTTATTTATTTTAAATTTTTTTGCTCGTTTACACCAGTTTTACTATAATAAAATATATCCTATGTTACTCAGAGATAAATTACCTTTCTAATGGTGAAAGAATTTTTAAAATCGGCCCAGTAGTTTTTGCGTGAATCAAATACATACAAAAATACAAATCTTTCCTCTTTATAATATTATAGTATAGATAATCTATACTTAAATGATTAAGAGGAGAGATTTGTGTTTTTTGGACCTTTTTATATCATAAGGTGGTAAACGAGCAAGCGGCCACCTGAATCCGTCAAAATGGAAAGCGACCGCTGCCCATAGACATTCGCAATTTCAGATGCGTTGCCTATCCTTGATGAAGGAAACGCACATAAAGAGGACATTTCCCCTTCATATGCGTCTCCTTCAGCGTCAAGTCCACGTTCCCTTCCAATCCTTTTCTTATAAGGAAAACGGCGGAAAGGAAAAGGGACTAAAAATGGGCCTTTTGTATGTCAATAACTCAAAAACTACTGGGTTGATATCAAAAATTATTTTACCTCTAAAAAGCTATGTTATCACTGAGTAACACCATACTAATATTATAAATGTGAAAGTTTAGATGGATGGATGGATGGATGGATGTTTGTTAGAGTTCGTAGCCTAAACGGCTGAAAGGATCTCAATGAAATTTGGTATAGATGTAGAGGATAGTCTGGAAGAACATATAGGCTACTCACTTTCGTTTTTTTTAATTCCACGCGGACGGAGTCGCGGGCGAAAGCTAGTAGGCTATGTTAATTTTTTTATTTTTAATTCCACGAGGACGAAGTCTCGAGCAACAAGTTTTTATAATTGTAGCGTTTAAACCTTGAACACTTAAATCCTTTCTTACTTAGCAATAGGATAGTAAACTGAATAGAATTAAACTTGAGTCTAAGTCTTGGTTAAGTTAATGGTTAGATTAGAGTTAAATGCTGTCAAAGTTAGTATTTAAATTGGAATTAAACGAAACAAAGTTTACAAGCATATTTATTTGAAACCTTAACATACATACTAGCTTTTTCCCGCGACTTCGGCCGCGCGGAATTAAAAAAAAGCTTAGAGCAGGTAGTAAGCTGACTGGGTCGCGGAAGATTGCGTAAGTGTTCCCGCGACCCGGTCACAAAGCGCCGTGGAGGAACATCGTTGGGTTTTAGTGGGTATTCCGGTCACTCCGCCATCTTGTGGCCGGCGAGTGCCACATACCCTCCTGCAAAAGGATGCGTAAATGCATTTCCCAACATTAAAAAAAAAGGTAGTTGTGACGGACTGTTGTGATTGTCGATTGTTTCGCAGCCTTCAACTGTTTAGTTGCACAACTAAACATCGAGTAGTGTGTCCATATAAGCTCATAGGAATCAAAGCGAGACTAAACAGTTGTGAGATAGTTTAGTCAAAGGTGTGTACGCTTTTAAGCCTATGTGTTCTTCTAAAATATGTTCTACATTTATGTCAATAATCGAGATCCGTTCAGCAGTTTAGGATAGACACTAACAAACATACATCTAAACTTTCGCATTTATAATATTAGTTTTTTTTTTTTTATAATATGAGGTGGCAAACGAGCAACCGGCCACCTGAATCCGCCAAAATGGCAAATCGACCGCTACCCATAGACATCCGCAATTGCAAATGCGTTGCCTACCCTTATCCGACGGAGGAGACGCACATAAAGAGGACACTTCCCCTTCCTATGCATCTCCTCCACCGTCAAATCCGCTTCCCCTTCCCATCCTCTCCTTATAAGAAAAGGGTGGTAAAGAGAAAGGGACTTAACTTAGGCCTCCGGCACCACACTCATCAGACGAAATTGCTTCCATTTCACGCCTGTTTTCTGTGTGGTCGTGGTATTACACCGGGCGAGCCGGCCCATTCGTGCTAAGATGTTAAAGCGGGCACTACCACTGTTAAGTATGATTTTGAATTCGAATCTAGGAGACTAAGGGCCTGTCCCACCAAATTGTAAATTGTCTGATAACAATCCAACGTGTAAAATATGTGATGGAAATACCGGATTTTGTTACCTTATGACAGTGACGTCATTTTAAGCTATCTGAGCCTCTATCAGCCAGTGGTGGGACAAGCCCTAAAACTATGAGGATATCTGTTAATTAGTGAAAATAAATTAAATTACAAACTCATCCAAAGAAAATGTTTATTTTTGAATGAATTATTAAATAGCGAGCAGACGTCGAAAGTTGAAATTGTAAAGAACTTTGAGGTTGTTTTTTAAAATATAATTTACTTCATTAAAATCTTTTAAAAGAGCTGTCTTTTGCACGTTTACATTTTTAATTAAAAAAAACAACTTTGTGTATGTCTTTCGATCATTTATCTCTTGTACTTTAGAGCGCTTTGACTGAACTATCGCACAACTGTTGTCGATTGTTTCGCAGTCAACTGTTTAGTTGCACTAAACATCGAGTAGTGTGTCCATATAAGCTCATAGGAATCAAAGCGAGACTAAACAGTTGTGCGATGGTTTAGTCAAAGGTGTACGCTCTTAAGCCTATGTGTTCTTCTAAAATATGTTATACATGCATGACAATAATCGAGATCCGTTCAGCAGTTTAGGATAGACACTAACAAACAACCATCTAAACTTTCGCATTTATAATATTAGTTTTTTTTTTTTTATAATATGAGGTGGCAAACGAGCAACCGGCCACCTGAATCCGCCAAAATGGCAAAGCGACCGCTACCCATAGACATCCGCAATTGCAGATGCGTTGCCTACCCTTATCCGACGGAGGAGACGCACATAAAGAGGACACTTCCCCTTCCTATGCATCTCCTCCACCGTCAAATCCGCTTCCTCTTCCCATCCTCTCCTTATAAGAAAAGGGTGGTAAAGAGAAAGGGACTTAACTTAGGCCTCCGGCACCACACTCATCAGACGAAACACGGAATTGCTTCCATTTCACGCCTGTCTTCTGTGTGGTCGTGGTATTACACCGGGCGTGCCGGCCCTGCAGTGCTAAGATGTTAAAGCGGGCACTACCACTGTTAAGTATGATTTTGAATTCGAATCTAGGATGTTAAGCGCCTGTCGCACCAAATTGTAAATTGTCTGATAATCCAACGTGTAAAATATGTGATGGAAATACCGGATTTTGTTACCTTATGACAGTGACGTCATTTTAAGCTATCTGAGCCTCTATCAGCCAGTTGTGGGACAAACCCTAAAACTATGAGGATATCTGTTAATTAGTGAAAATAAATTAAATTACAAACTCATCCAAAGAAAATGTTTCTTTTTGAATGAATTATTATATAGCGAGCAGACGTCGAAAGTTGAAATTGTAAAGAACTTTGAGGTTGTTTTTTAAAATGTAATTTACTTCATTAAAATCTTTTAAAAGAGCTGTCTTTTGCACGTTTACATTTTTAATTAAAAAAACAACTTTGTGTATATCTTTCGATCATTTATCTCTTGTACTTTAGAGCGCTTTGACTGAACTATCGCACAACTGTTGTCGATTGTTTCGCAGTCAACTGTTTAGTTGCACAACTAAACATCGAGTAGTGTGAGCACCTCCACTCATAGGAATTTCCTGCCACCGAGTTTCGTCATCGGACGACATGACAGACCGCCAGGTACCATCACCATCTCGATGGCTGGCATTCCACAACCGTGTGGTTTTCGCGGAACTTTCTGTCTCGCACAGCCGCGTTGTGGAACTGTCTGTCCTCGGCGGTATTTCCAAATCAAGACTTAGGGTCCTTCAAGAAGCGACCCTATCATTTCCTCAAAGGCCGGTAACCATCTGTAGTTCCTCTGGTGTTGCGGATGTCTATGGGCGTCGACCACCTCGGTGTTCCCGCCGCTAGTTTGCCCCCTTTTATTAGAAAACTAGCTGTTCGCGTGCGGATTCATCCGCGTGAAATTATAAAAAACTTTATTTTATTGTTTACATTTTTCAAATTATCAATAGCAAATGTCAAAATGACATGACATGACAAACCTTAGCAATTTTTCTTTCTTGATGTTGGCAGCAACTTATGGTCTCTTTCCCACATTAGGGTTTTTATCCAAAATATTTACCCCCTAAGTTTAATGGCGTGAAAATATATAGCCTAAAGCATGACGTAAGTGTAGGGCTTTTTATTAAAGAAAGAATTTTTAAAAAATGTGCTGTAATTGCTGAGATCTTAGGCAACAAAGAAGTGTGTGTTTACGCTTTATTATATTAGTATAGATAAAATCAAAACGAGACTAAACAGTTGTGCGATAGTTTAGTCAAAGGTGCACACGCTTTTAAACTAAGTTAAAAGACAATTAAAACTGCAATATAATTTTAATATTGTTTATTAATCTCTATTATTAACTCTTTATAAACAAAGATAATTTTTCATTTCTTTTATTTAATAAGAACATTAGAGTTTTATACACGTTTATTTCTGTTTCTTTCTTTTATTTATATCTCTTTCTTTCCATCGTTCAGTATGATTCATATCGAGCCAAATTAAAGTTGCTGATGTAATAGGGAATGTTACGCTAATAATATTTCTGCGTATGAATACAGGAAGCATGTTTCTGAAATATAAAAAAAGTAGTAACTATATAATACTATAGTGTGTCTAAATAAGATAGATTAGTTTGATAAATCTATATGAAGTATCGAATTCAATTTGTATGAAGGCAAATGCCGTACTTAATAGACAGGTACCGTAGTGACGAAACACGCAGCGAACAATTATGAACTATCGATATTCGGTTTAAATAATTATAGAACTCAACTAAAATTATTATTTTCTTATTAACTAATTTAGAGGACAATTCTAGTATTGATTATAGTGTAGAGAATTTAGCGATGACAGAAATAATAGCGAAATCCAATTCGATTACGTACGGCTGTAGTAGTAATAAACATTTATTTACTCATTATTTGTTATGGACATTATTAATTTGAGAAAACAGTGTTTTTTTAAATACATAAGTTATAACTATGAATCTATCGATTCCAACTTCTATAATAAAAATCGAAAATCGATAAGATTCATGACTGATTTTACACAACCCATCCCTACTTAATTTTTAAATGAATTGTCAAACTAATCTAAATTATTTAGACAAACTATAATCGGTTAAATCGACCAATATATACGACCGTTATCATTAGTTTAGGATGTACATATTTAACTATAATACTAGACAAATATAAATTTGTTTTTTCAAATACCTCACGTCGATCGTTTAAATCTTTAAAGACAAGAAAAGATAGCAAAATCTTACCCTAGAAGCTAGTTTTCGCCTTTTTATACAAAACTATTACAAACGAAAATAAAGTATTGATAAAACAAGGTTTGTTTTGTTTAATACAAACTTTTTTAATTTTTTCATTGACAGTCATGCCATAGATTAAAATATTTTTGACACATCTGACAGATGCATTAAAAGTTACTCAATAATTCCGTTTTGGCGTTGCTATCGCATTAAATATCGTGCAACGATGATTGGAAATTAAATATTTTATCTATACTAATATTATAAATAGGAAAGATTTGTAATTTTGTATGTATTGAAATAACTCAAAAACTACTGGGCCGATTTTAAAAATTCTTTCACCGTTAGAAAGCTAATTTATCTGTGAGTAACGTAGGCTATATTTTTTAATTTCACGCGGGCGAGCGAGCAACATCTATAGTGTGTCTAAATAATTTAGATTAGTTTGACAATTCATGTCAATTCATGTGACAATTTAGTAGGGATGGGTTGTGTAAAATCAAGCATGAATCTTTTCGATTTTCGATTTTTATTCTTATGGAAGTTGGAATCGATAGATTCATAGTTAAGACTTATGAATTAAAAAAAACATGGTTAGTCAAATTAATAATGACCGCCAGAACCATACAAATATGAGAGTGAATAAATATTTATTACTACTACAGCCGCACGTAATCGAATTGGATTTCGCTATTATTATTGTCATCGCTAAATTCTCTACACCATAATTAATACTAGAATTGTCCTCTAAATTAGTTAATAAGAAAATAATAATTTAGTTGAGTTCTATAATTATTTAACCGGAATATCGATAGTTCATAATTGTTCGCTGCGTGTTTCGTCACTACGATACCTGTCTATTAAGTACATTTACCTTCATACAAATTGAATTCGATTACTTCATAACATATTTATCAACCTATTCTATCTATTTAGACACACTATAGTTATTTATAAAATAAAACTTTTTCATTCATATATATTTTACCAAGGGATGCGTAGTTTTTGTTTTTTCATATTTTTTTTTCTCCGAGGACGATATCGTGGGCAACAGTTAGGTTTTAAATAACATACACACGATTTTTATGACAATTTTATTGACATTTTACAAATTATTGTAAAAATTATTCACTACATAAAGAACTTCCATCATCTTTGTTCAAATCCGTTGAATTTTCAATAATCCCCTCTACATCACTCTTCTTTGGTACAATTTTACTGAACAAATAAATCCTTTTATCGCCACTCGTTTCAAAATGTATTAAATAGTTATCGTTGATTTTATTTAAGAGATCTCGTGCTTTATTATATGTGCATATACATCCATCTTTTAGAGAAACGTACAAGTCTCCAATGTCACTAAATATATCTACTAAGATAAAATACCTTTGTGACGTCACTTCCTGTATAACTAACGCCAAATTAGGTATCGTTCGCGCACATTCACAGGTTATAGGTAAATCAAATGAACTGTTCACTTTAGAAAAAGTTACCTCCATACATCCTTTAGGTATGTTATCCAATTTAGGCCAAATATGAACTAAATTGTAAACTCCGTAGATATTTTCTGCTAATGGATTGTTAATATGCTCCCCTTGAACGGGTACTAAAATTAATAATAAAAAAAACATTTTGTACGTCTTTTCTTTGTTAATTTATAATTACAAATGACGCATAATTGTTTGATGTAGTTTCTTTGTAAAGGTTAAGGTCATATTTATCTTTACTTATATCTATACTAATATTATAAAGAGGAAAGATTTGTATTTTTGTATGTATTTGATTCACGTTAAAACTATTAGACCGATTTTAAAAATTCTTTCACCATTAGAAAGGTTATTTATCTGTGAGTATATTTCTTTATTATTTTTCAATTTTACGCGGGCGAAGTCGCGAGCAACAGCTAGTCTATACTAATGTTATAAAGAGGAAAGATTTGTATTTTTGTATGTATTGAAACTCAAAAACTACTGGGCCGATTTTAAAAATTCTTTCACCGTTAGAAAGGTAATTTATCTGTGAGTAATATATTTTTTTTACTATTTTTTAATTTAACGCGGGCGAAGTCGCGAGCAACAGCTATCACATATAAATCACGAAAAACTACCTGTCTGTCGGTCGAGCAAATTAATTGATTTTAAGCAAACCTTTTTCATGTTTGTTAAATAAAACGCAACGTGTTAAAAACAGTACGTGTACGAATTTTTTTGACTATTTTTTATCTCTCACTATATACCATCTTAATTGTAGCTTTAATGTTGTAATTAAGTCTAAAAATACATATTTAGGTTGTGTCAGAGAAGTTATTGGATTTACCAAAAGCTACCAAAAACTACCAAATCCTACCAAAAGTTACCAAAAGCTACCAAAAGCTACTAAGACAACAACGTAACTAAAAAGATATTAATATCTGCCATTTCAACTTTTTAATCATCACTACCAATTCAAATTAAATGTCGTTTAATTTTTGAGGATTATCTTTTGCCGGGATTCCTTTTGGCTTTATTAACCTAAATGTTTTACTTTCTTTAAATAAAAAAAATATTTTATTACCTAATTTAATCTACCATTTTATTTATTCACTCATTAAAAATAACGTGAATTTAGACCAATTTCTTTAAAAAGACGTTCAAATATATTGCTTCTCATATAGAGCGTGCACACCTTTGACTAAACTATCGCACAACTGTTTAGTCTCGCTGATACCTATGAGCTTTTATGGAGATGCGCACACTACTCGATGTTTAGTTGTGCAACTAAACAGTTGAATTGGCTGCAAAACAATCGACAATCACACATTTAGTCGAAGGTGTCACATTATCATACTAATATTATAAATGCGAAAGTTTAGATGTATGTTTGTTAGTTTGTATCCTAAACTGCTGAACGGATCTCGATGATTTTCATAGTATAGGATAGTCTGGAAGAACACGTTGGCTACCTACTTTTTGTTAAATACCGGAAGCAGTCGCGTGCGAAAGCAAGTTAATAACAAAAGTCTACAATTAAAGCCAGCATTTGTTAGTACAAGATGTCTACAAATTGTCTCGCATTGCATGCTCGTATACGCTACGACGTAGCCCATTACCTCCTAAACAATTTGAATTATAAATAAGCGACTAATGGTGAAAGAATTTTTAAAATCAGTCCAATAGTTTTTGAGTTTATTCCTTACATACAAACAAACATTTGCAATTGATTAACGCAGTTTAATGGTTTCTCTGTTGACTTTAAGTATGTTACCGCTGAGTAACATAGGCTATATTTTTTAATTTCACGCTCGCGAAATCGCGAGCAACAGCTAGTCTATACATCTATATCTATACTATTATAATAAAGCGTAAACACACACTTCTTTGTTGCCTAAGATGTCAGCAACTACAGCATATTTTTGAATAATTCTTTTTTTTAATAAAAAGCCCTACACTTACGTCATGCCTTAGGCTATATTTTTACGCCAATAAACTTAGGGGATAAATATTTTGGATAAAAACCCTAATGTGAGAAAGAGACCATAACTTGCTGTCAACATCAAGGAAGCAAGATTGCTAAGGTTTGTCATGTCATGTCATTTTGACATTTGCTATTGATAATTTGACAAGTGTAAATAATAAAATAAAATTTTGATAATTTCATGCGGATGAAGACGCGAGCAACAGCTAGTCTATTTATAAAGATAATTTAAAAATGTTTAACAAACTTTTTAATACAATTTCAACTGTAAAAGTCGAAGAAGAATTTCTAATTTCTATCAAAGGAATAACTTTTTTAATTGTCAGTATTAATTGAAAAAAAATATAACAAAATACAAAGACCATACTTTTCGTTTAAAATCGTTTAGAATGTGGCAATGTTTGTACTATTGGGAAATTTGTCTGTGTCGATGCATAACAATAATTAGGACGTTTTTAAATGTGGAGTATTCCCAACCGTCACCCCGCTCTGTCCCCACGTGAGAATAAAAAATTTCATCCGTCTCATCTTATTACCTTATTACCTTATTACCGTATTACCTTATTACCTTATTACCTTATTACCTTATTACCGTATTACCTTATTACCTTATTACCTTATTACCTTATTACCTTATTACCGTATTACCTTATTACCTTATGACCTTATTACCTTATTACCATATATACCTTATTACCAACGCATTAGCGTTGGAGGAACCGAGGGGTTTTGTGGGTATGCCTTACAGAGGAGAATCCCACATAACTTCCGCCCCCCCCCCTCCGGGGATGGCAGTATTTATAATACATTCCACTTGAAAAATAAAGAGGTAATTTATCTATTACTATCTTTCGCCCACGACTCCGTCCGCTTGGAATTAAAAAAAAAGAAAACTGAGTAACCTATGTGTTATTCCAGACTATCCTCTACGTCTGTGCCAAATTTCATTGAAATCCGTTCAGCAGTTTAGGCTACAAACTCTAACAAACATCCATCCATCCATCTAAACTTTCGCATTTATAATATTAGTATGAAGTATGAAGTATGATTGTAATACCGCGAAGGGCCTTAGCTGTACAATAAAAAAAAACTATTTCAAAGCGTGCGCTTTGACTAAATTATCGCACAATTGTTGTGTTTGTCGATTGTTTTGCAGGCTTCAACTATTTAGTTGCACTAAAAATCGAGTTGTGCACCTCCATATAAGCTAGGAATCAAAGCGAGACTAAACAGTTGTGTGATAGTTTAGTCAATTTTACTGAACTCACTGCAGTGTTAAAAACAATCGCATTTCGTATAATCAATTCCCTAAAGCGACACGTTTGTTTAAAAATTAGACAAACATCAAAGTGCTTTTAGATACAGCTTTTTTAAAAGCCCGCTGCCACTTCTATTTACTTTCAATTAATACAGTTCAGTTTTTAAAAGCTTTTAAAATACGGCCCCTACGTGTAACGTTGTAACTCGTTTTTATATAAAACTAGCTGTTCCCATGCGACTTCATCAGCATAAAATTATAAAAAAATCATTTTATTGTTTACATTTGTCAAATTATCAATTGCAAATGTCAAAATAAACTTTTTAATAAAAACAAAACCGACTTCCAAACAAAATAAAAAAAAAACAAAATCTTCTCAAAAAAAACAGTACACTAAAAAGTAACGAAATAATTACTTGAAATAGTAAACCTCCCTTATTGTAGCTGTTATGTCTATATTGTACAATTATTATTACTTTGATGTCAGTGTCAGCGAGGTATATGTAGTGATATTTCTACGTAAGGTTTTCTACATTTTTACCATAACAATTGACAATTGAAAGTATAGTAACGTTTTAGTAATGAATGACACCGACTTCAAAGTAATAATAATTGTACAATATAGACATTACAGCTACAATAAGGGAGGTTTACTATTTTCAAGTAATTATTTCGTTACTTTTTAGTGTACTGTTTTTTTGAGAAGATTTTGTTTTTAGTGTATTTTGTTTGGAAGTCGGTTTTGTTTTTATTAAAAAGTTTATTTATTTCTCGATTTTTAGTGAATTGACATCGCAGTCCTGATACTCACTAGCTTTCAAAACAAATAATGAGTTATCTAAATCGATTATATACAAGAATTATTAACGCACCTAAATTAATACATCGTTGCGATCATTCACTCATAATTCGGTGCGGCCGCGCGCCGCTGTTGCCCGTGAGTTTTAATATTTTGATAACTTCTAGAATCTTGCACAGAATTACGTACTGTAAAAGGCAATTATGATCTACATATAATACTCTATCGTGAAAACATATTTATTTGGATAAGGATTCATACCACATAAGAATAAAAGCGTTTTAAAATAAAGTCGATTGCACTTATTTGACGGTTTTCTCGAAACAAACGGTTATTGTGCGACAACCTTAAGAGATAGATATATGCTATCGCAGACTTTAATTCAGCTAATTGAATGACCTACAATTCTTTCATACATCATTTTTATGTAGGTTTACAGTTTAGGCTCCGTAAGCCAACGGAAAGCAAACTTTGTTACAAGTTGATATTTTTTTCTGCGACTCGTAATTTGCTATTTATGATATCTCCTAAACTATTGATCGGAATTACACTGTTCCAAGGGTATTATAATCTACATTAAATTCTCTTGATGATGGACACATTTATTTTGATAAGGATCCATACCGAACACGAGTAATAGCGTTGAAAGTGGGGTATAGATTTTGATCGAAATTTTAATGAAAAAAGTGGTTATTGTGCGACAACCTTAAGAGATAGATATATGCTATCGCTGACTTTTATTTTAGCAAATTAAAGGGCTACAATTCTTCCATACATAATTTTTGTGTAAGTCTTATAGTTTAGGCTACGTAAGCATAGAAAGCAAAAAAGACACCAAATTTCGTCACGCAATTTTGAGCTAAACTATTTAACTACGCCGTAGTCTTTGACTCCAAAAATCAAACAAAAAAATGGGACCCCACCTGCAAGCACTACCTCTCGGATAAAAAAAGAATTTTCAAAATCGGTCTACCAGGGGCGGAGTTATGCCGTAACACACATAAAAAAAAAAAAAAAAAAAAAAAAAAAAATATATGGACGAATTGAGTACCTCCTTCTTTTGGAAGTCGGTCAAAAATGACATGACATGACAAACCTTGGCAATCTTGCTTTCTTGATGTTGGCAGCAACTTATGGTCTCTTTCCCGCATTAGGGTTTTTATCCAAAATATTTACCCCTAAGTTTAATGGCGTGAAAATATATAGCCTAAAGCATGACGTAAGTGTAGGGCTCTATATTAAAAAAAGAATTATTCAAATATATGCTGTAATTGCTGACATCTTAGGCAACAAAGAAGTGTGTGTTTACGCTTTATTATAATAGTATAGTAAGTATATAAGTATTAGTCTATACTAGCTGTTCCCATGCGACTTTATCCGCATAAAATTATAAAAAATTCATTTTATTGTTTACATTTGTCAAATTATCAATAGCAAATCTCGTACTATACTAATATTGTATGCGAATGTTTGTATGGTTTGTTTGTTACGTATTACCAGAATGCCTCAATGGATCTCTATAAAATTGAACACAGATGAAGACATAGTCTGGAAGAACACATAGGGTAATTTTAATTCCAAGTAAACGGAGTCGCCGGCAAAAGCTAGTTAAATAAATCAAGAAAGTTCTATTAAGAGGGGCGCACTTCTTGACTAAACGATCGCACAACTGTCGATTGTCGATTCTTTCTCTATACAGGATGTCCTGATAACTGAAACTATATTTTGAGAGTATTCTTAGAACGGACACGTTGACCAAACCATCGCACAACTGTCGATTGTCGATTATTTCGCAGCCAACTGTTTAGTTGCACTAAAAATCGAGTAGCGCACAATATAAGCAAGGAATCAAAGCGTAAACAGTTGTGCGATAGTTTAATACGTACGCTCTAACAGTTTATTAGTATTGTTTCTGCAATAAGCATGATCAAAGCAAATTACTTAGCAGAACTTAATAAGTCAACTTCCGGACGATTTAATTTATTGCAGTTAACTAAACTCTGATGAAATCGCAAACAATAAGTTTGCGAACAAAGTACTTACACGAATCCTTTACAATAGATTTCGCACGTGACTTTGCTTGGAATTAAAATAAACAAGAGTAGCTGTGTTCCAGACTATCTACTCGTACATCTATGACATCGAGATCCGTTAAGTTTGAGATACAAACTAACAAACATCTAAACTTTCGCATTTATAATATTTGTATCATTTTCACTTTGTTTTATTTTCTCTCGCACTATAATGATTTTATTTGCGTGATTCACCGGGACTTCCCAGAGTTCTGTGATATACAATTATAATCGTTTTTCAATACAAATCTATACTACTATAATAAAGCGTAAACACACACTTCTTTGTTGCCTAAGATGTCAGCAATTACAGCATATTTTTGAATAATTCTTTTTTTAATAAAAAAGCCCTACACTTACGTTTTAGGCTATATATTTTCACGCCATTAAACTTAGGGGGTAAATATTTTGGAGAAAAACACTAATGTGGGAAAGAGACCATAAGTTGCCAACATCAAGAAAGAAAGATTGCTAAGGTTTGTCACGTCATGTCATTTTGACATTTGCTATTGATAATTTGACAAATGTAAACAATAAAATAAAGTTTTTATAATTTCACGCGGATGAATCCGCACGCGAACAGCTAGTCATATATAATTAAGGGTTATTATTGCTTGTAATTGTATCCAGTGCTAGGCAATTTAATTCCGCAATTATGGAGTTTTCAGTATACTTCTGTATGTGATTTGTGTGAAAAATTAAAATGACATGAGTGCATACAAATAAATAATTAATTTGACTAAATTATTGGGCAACTGCCGATTGTCGATTGTTTCGCAGCCGTCAACTGTTTAGTTGCACGACTATAGTTTGTCTAAATAAGATAGATTAGTTTGATAAATGACGCATATGAAGTATCGAATTCGATTTGTATGAAGGCAAATGTCGTACTTAATAGACAGGTATCGTAGTGACGAAACACGCAGCTATGAACTATCGATATTCGGTTCGTAAGATACGGGTTTCTTACCACGATTTACTAGTTTTAGCTCCTAAGTACCTTAAAGTGGTAAGAAACCCGTATCTCACGAACAGTATATTTGTAAAAACCACGACAGTTTAAAGTTATATATCGATATTCGGTCTAAATAATTATCCAACTTAACTAAAATTATTATTTTCTTATTAACTAATTTAGAGGACAATTCTAGTATTGATTATGGTGTAGAGAATGCGATGACAATAATAATAGCGAAATCCAAGTCGATACGTACGGCTGTAGTAGTAATAAATATTTATTCACTCTCATTATTTGTTATGGACATTATTAATTTTAGAAAACAGTGTTTTTTTTTAATACATAAGTTATAACTATGAATCTATCGATTCCAACTTCCATAATAAAAATCGAAAAGATTGATGCTTGATTTTACACAACCCATCCCTACTAAATTGTCACATGAATTGTCAAACTAATCTATCTTATTTAGATAAACTATAATTGAGTAGTGTACCTCCATATAAGCTCATAGGAATCATAGCGAGTAAACAGTTGTACGATAGTTTAGTCGAAGGTGTACGCCCGCTCTGACTCTTCACTTTATACCGAACGATATGCCAATTTAATTTTATTATTGGTCAAAATACGGGGGAAAATTCGTTAACATTCGGTCGAGTTCGAACCACGAATTCTATATTCAAAAACGGAATGATTAAAAAGCTACGTACGTTACCATGAAAATGTCAATATTGGTATGTTTAAATCTGACTAGAGTTTACAATAGAGCGCACAACTTTGTCTAAACTATCACACAACTGTTTAGTCTCGCTTTGTTATGAGCTTATATGGAGGTACACTACTCGATTAGTTGTGCAACTAAACAGTTGAAGTACGAAATAATCGACGAAGCGATAGTTTAGTCAAAGATGTGCGCCCACTCGTCGCTAGTTAAATCTATATCTATACTAATATAATAAGGCATGATGTCAGCAATTACAGCATATTTTTGAATAATTCTTTTTTAATAAAAAGCCCTACACTTATGACACGCTTTAGGCTATATATTTTCATGATATTAAACTTAGGGGGTAAATATTTTGGATAAAAACACTAATGTGGAAAGAGACCATAAGTTGCTGCCAACAAGAAAGAAAGATTGCTAAGGTTTGTCATGTCATGTCATTTTGACATTTGCAATTGAGATTTGATAAATGTAAACAATAAAATAAACTTTTCATAAATTCATGCGGATGAAGTCGCTAGGGAATAGCTAGTTATAAAATCACAAAGTTCACAATTTCCCTATAACATGGTATGAATTCATATTTTACATTCTATTGGGAATTTGTGAATGTTCAGATATTTGTGTTTAATTGATAATAACAGTTGTATGAAAAATTTTTTACAAACTTTTTTCATTAAAACTCTTTCAAATTTATCTCCTACTAGCTGTTCGCGTGCGGATTCATCCGCGTGAAATTATAAAAACTTTATTTTATTTTTTACATTGGTAAATTATCAATAGCAAATGTCAAAATGACATGACATGACAAACCTTAGCAATCTTTCTTTCTTGATGTTGGCAGCAACTTATGGTCTCTTTACCACATTAGGGTTTTTATCCAAAATATTTACCCCCTAAGTTTAATGGCGTGAAAACATATAGCCTAAAGCATGACGTAAGTGTAGGGCTTTTTATTAAAAAAGAATTATTCAAAAATATGCTGTAATTGCTGACATCTTAGGCAACAAAGAAGTGTGTGTTTACGCTTTATTATAATAGTATAGATATAGATAGATAGATACATATAATAAAATTGGAGTGTCTGTTTGTAATATCAAAATAAAAATTCCAGATTTCGGGAAGATGATGTATTTGCGTTGCTGATAACGAAAATCGCAAATAAAAAATTTTCGTCTGTCTGTCCGCAAGCCGCGTTTGTTCCGGGTAATCTCAGAAACAGCTAGGCCGATTTCGACCGGACTTTCACTGAAGGGTAGCTGACATAGACGGGCATATTATAGGCTACATTTTTTAATTCCGCGCTGTCAAAATGGCGACCGGACTATCTCTGGAACGTGTGGGCCGATTTGGACGGGACTTTGACTGAAAGATAGCTGATAGAAGGTAGACGCGGGAATGTGATAGATGACTTGTTTTTTAATTCGCCCTAACGAAGTTTGCAGGCGACAGCTCGTCGGAAATCATCATCATCATCATCACCAGCTCACTATACGTCCCCACCGAGGGGCTCGGAGCCTACCCTAAGTAAGGGGTGACTAGGCCATAGTCAACCACGCTGGCCCACTCCGGGTTGGTTGACTTCACACATATCTTTGAATTTCTTCGTCGATATGTGCAGGTTGCATCATGATGTTTTCCTTCATCGTAAGAACGTCGAGTACATTATGTACATATGAAAATTCGAAAAATCGAAAATCACAGGTACAGCGGGATTCGAACCCAAGACCTGTAGATTACAAGTCAAGTGCTTAAACCACTGAGCCACCGACGCTCGTCGGAAATAACTTACCTATGTTTCTATACTTATGTTACTAATATAAATGAAAGTTTAGATGTTTGTTAGTTTGTATCCTAAACTGATGGGATCTCGATTATTGTCATAGTTTTTTTAATAATGCGCGGACGAAGTCGCGGCTAAAGCTAGACAATAATTTCATCTGATTTTTTTATAAATAGCAGTTTAAATATATTTTTAACTTTGGCTATCGTCCGCAATTCGTAAATGAAAAGAAAATACCCGAATGAAAGGTAAGGCTTTTCTTTTGAAATACCAAAAGATAAAAAATAACCTTTTGATGAATCTTCACTTTGTTTTGAAATTAAATTTATAGAGTACTAGCTGTTGCTCGCGACTTTGTCCGCGGGAAATTAAACATTAATAAAAATACTGTCTTTTTTTTTTAATAGTATAAGTTGGCAAACGAGCAAGCGGCCACCTAAATCCGCTAAAATAGCGAAGCGACAGCCCATAGACATCCGCAATTGCAGATGCATTACCTGCCCTTAATCGACGGAGGAGACGCACATAAAGGGGATATTTCCCCTTCCTATGGGTCTCCTCCACCGTCAAATCCACTTTTCCTTCCTATCCTTTCCTCTTAAGAAAAGGGTGGAAAGGGAAAGGGACTAAAATTAGGCCTCCGGCACCACACTCATCAGACGAAACGCGGAATTGTTTCCACTTCACGCCTGTTTTCTGTGTGGTCGTAGTATTACACCGGGCGAGCCGACCCTTTCGTGCGAAGATGTTAAAGCGGGCTCTACCACTGTCTATGTTACTCACCGATAAATTACCTTTCTAACGGTGAGAGAATTTTTAAAATCGGCCCAGTAGTTTTTGAGTTATTTCAATACATACAAAAATACAAATCTTTCCTCTTTACTGTCGCTTCTCACGGTCAATGCTGATATTAAAATGTGTTTGTGATTCCTAGCTTATATGGAGGTACACTACTCGATTAGTTGTGCAACTAAACAGTTGAAGGCTGCGACAATCGACAATCGTGTCGTGCGATATTTTAGTCAAAGGTGTACGCGGGCTCTTAATTCGCGAAGTCGAATCCTTACAAAATTCATCTACTGAATTTATTATATTTGAAGTAATTCCTATGAGAATACAATTTTAATTAAGAATAACTTAAAAGAGAAAGAATATTAGATTCTGTTTCGGAATCGCAAGAAATTTAATATCAAATTACTAGCTTTCGCCCGCGACTCTGAACGCGTGGTATTAATAAAAACAAAAGTAGCCTATGTGTTCCAGACTATCCTCTACATCTATGACAATTTTAGTTTACGATACAAACAAACAAACTGCCCAAACTGCTGTACGGATCTCGATGATTGACATAGATGTAGAGTCGCGAGCGAAAGCTAGTTTTATATATTCTTCTGATATCATTTCTTACTATTTTTCTTGTATGTTACTTTTGATTTCAATGTCACGTTGCGTTCGATTCGTTAGTTCTTTGTTTAAAGCGTAGAGATTCAAATAATGTATAGAGTAGACATAGACACTTCATTTGAAATATTTTTCACATCTCACTAACTATTGATAGATCCTTAAAACCCGTCAACATTTAGCATTTAAATTAATTTCCAATAGGTGTCATTAAATAAGATTTTGTAATATTGTTTAGGTTAATTTATGGTAGAGAAAGTAAGGAGTAAAAGGTTAGCATGGGGGCATGTTATGAGGAGGGATGAATCGCATGTTACAAGGAGAACGTTAGTTATGAGTGTACACCGGTAGAGGTAGACATGGAAAGAGATGGCATGCGTGAAAGGTGACATGATGAATAAGGAGTGACTGAGATGACGTATGATAGAGTTATGGAGGACAAAAACCTGTTGCGCTACGGGAGTAGGATAAGGAGATGATGATGATGTTTAGATTATTTTATAATAAAAGATGGAGCTTAAAATTTAGTAAAATGTTTTACAAGTCAATACACGAGACGGCACTAAACTTGACTGATATAGTACCTTTCAGAGAAAGTACCGGTGGACAAAATTTTGTTCAGTCTCATCTATATACTTTTTAAATGTCTTTGCTTTGAAGGCACGTAGTCAAATGTTTGCTGTCTTCATATAGTCATATAAGGATATCTGGAGTGAGGTTCTAGTGGGTTCTACTAGAAAATAACAATCAATACATATAATCAAATTGGAGCGTCTGTTTGAAATATCAAAGGCAAAATGCCAGATTTCGGGAAGATGGTGTATTTGCGTTGCTGATTACGAAAATCGCATTAAAAATTTTTTTGTCTGTCTGTCTGTCCGCAAGCCGCGTTTGTTCCGGGTAATCGCCGAAACGGCTGAGCCTATTTCGACCAGACTTTCACTGGACTAGACTTTGACTGAAACATAACTGGGAGAAGGTGCTGGAAGATGCATGCGGGAATGTTATAGACGACCTTTTTTTTTTAATTCCACGCTAACGAAATTTGCGGGCGACTTGCGAAAGTTTAGATGGATAGATGTGTGTTAGAGTTTGTAGCCTAAACGGCTGAACGTATTTCGATAAAATTTGGTATAGATGTGGAGGATAGTCTGGAAGAACACATAGGCTACTCACTTTTGTTTTTTTTTTAATACCACGCGGACGGAGTCGCGGGCGAAAGCTTATGTACAATAATATTGAATACTTTAATATGCTATTCTTATATAGCAAGTTAAATTTACTTATAACAATACAAGACTGAGGTGACAACCCTAATACTAGGGGTGGTAAGAACGGAAATTAATTCTACCTTATGTGATTTATAGTTAGAACTTCATTCCATACTAATATTATATATGCCAAAGTTTGGATGTATGTTTATTACTAGACTAGCTGTTCCCATACGGCTTCATCCGCATGAAATTATTAAAAAAACTTTGTTTTATTGCTTACATTTGTTAAATTCTCAATTGCAAATGTCAAAATTACCGTTACCATAACGTTGCTTCCTTAATGTTTCAGCTTGTTGTTGTCGTCCCTTTCCCACATGAAGGTTTTTTCAATTTATTTACTTCCTAAGTTTAATTGCGTGAAAATATATATAATAAAGCGTGTCGTAAGTGTAAGGCTTTTTATTAAAGAAAGAATTATTCAAAAATATGCTGTGATTGACATTCTAGGCCACGAAGTAGTGTGTTTACGCTTTATTATATTAGTATAGAGTAGATATAGATGACAGTGGTAGAGCCCGCTTTAACATCTTCGCACTGTAAGGCCTCGCTCCCAATATCACGACCACACAGAAGACAGGCGTGAAGTGGAAGCAATTCCGCGTACAGTCTGATGAGTATACCGGAGGCCTGATTTTAATCCCTTTGCCTTCCCACCCTTTTCTTAATATAAGGATTTAATGGTGGAGACGCATAGGAAGGGGAAATATCCTCTTTATGCGCGTCTCCTCCGTCAATTAAGGGTAGGCAACGCGTTAGTGCGGATGTCTTTGGGCAGTGGTCGCTTCGCCTTTTGGGAGATTTCAAGTGGCCGCTCGCTCGTTTGCCACATTTTGACACTAAAATCATATCTCGATATCTCGATGTAATTTAGGACATAGTCTGGAAACACACATAGGTTACTACGTGTTTTTTTTGACCGACTTCCTAAAAGAAGGAGGTACTCAATTCGTCCGTATTTTTTTTTATGTGTGTTACGGCATAACTCCGCCCCTGGTAGACCGATTTTGAAAATTCTTTTTTTATCCGAGAGGTAGTGCTTGCAGGTGGGTCCCAATTATTATTACTTTGAAGTCGGTGTCAGTCATTACTAAAAACGTTACTATACTTTCAATTGTCAATTGTTATGGTAAAAATGTAGAAAACCTTACGTAGAAATATCACTGCATATACCTCGGCTGACACCGACATCAAAGTGATAATAATTGTACAATATAGACATAACAGCTACAATAAGGGAGGTTTACTATTTTCAAGAAATTATTTCGTTACTTTTTAGTGTACTGTTTTTTTGAAAAGATTTTGTTTTTAGTGTATTTTGTTTGGAAGTCGGTTTTGTTTTTTATTAAAAAGTTTTTTTAATTTAGCGCGGACTTCTAAGTAAAAGCTATTTATAAATGGTTTAAAATATTTCTTAATGTAAGTACTTACTAAGTTTGAAGTGTTAAGTCATTTATAATACAAGAGTTAAAGTTGGCAACTTAAAGTTGGATTTACATAAAATATTGCTTCAAGAATATTGAATCAGTTTGAACAATTTGCTTTGTTTTATAAGGAAATATTTGTAAGTATTGTTTCAATACAATATCCCAATTATTTTAAAAATAGACAGTTAATTTTTTTATTATTACTAACTTTCGCAAGCGATGTTCGGGTGGAGTTAAAAAAAACTAAAGCAAGTAGCCTATGTGTTCTTCCAGACTATCCTCTATATCTATACCAAATTTCATCGAAATCCGTTCAGCCGTTTAGGCTACAAACTCTAACAAACATCCATCTAAACTTTCGCATTTATAATATTAGTAAGATTGTAAAAGGTCAAGAGAATTCTATAACAAACTTTGACTTTTAATAGACAGGACCTGTTAAGCACACTTTCCCTTCTATAACAATTATTTTGTTAAGTGTATTCCTTGTGTGTTTTAGTCAGATTTTCGTTCAAAATAAGCTTAATCTATATTTATATCTATCTATAAATTAATAAAATTGGAGTGTCTGTTTGTAATATCAAAAGAAAAATTCCAGATTTCGGGAAGATGATGTTTTGCATTGCTGGTTACGAAAATAGTATTTTTGTTTGTCTGTCTTGTCCGTAAGCCGCGTTTGTTCCAGGTAATCACCGAAACGGCTGGGCCGATTTCGACTAGACTTTCACTGAAGGGTAGCTGATAGACGGGCATATTTTAGGCGTAACGGGTGGTCCAAATTTGAGGTAACGAAGTTTGCAGGCGACAGCTCATTTTACATTAGTTTCGGTATATGCAGTATTACCTCTTACCTGCGAACACAGTATTGAAACGAATCTTTGTACAGTCCATTTATATTAGTCAAAGTTTTTCATAGGTACATTATATTCTGCAGTTGTTTTTTTATTAATTAAAGTGGCCAGCTATCTCCGATGAATGAAAGTAGACATTTTTATTAAATTTAATTGCAACTTAACGCAAAGAATTTCTTTAGTATCCTATGAAAAGATTTTTATTCATAACTCGTTGTAAAGATTTTTAAATGTGTTTAAATACTAATATTATAAATGTGAAAGTTTAGATGGATGTTTGTTAGAGTTTGTAGCCTAAACGGCTGAACGGATCTCGATGAAATTTGGTATAGATGTGGAGGATAGTCTGGAAGAACACATAGGCTACTCACTTTTGTTTTTTATTTCCACGCGAACGGAGTCCCGGGCGAAAGCTAGTTTATAATATTCTTAAGTAGTATAGTATTTCAAAAGTTGGATATTTAAAAATAAACGCGCTAAATGTTGGTAGTTTAGGAGAGAGTGCATTTAATGCGTCCGCTAATGGCCGTCTCA
Organism: Papilio protenor; assembly: GCA_029286645.1. Taxonomy (NCBI): domain Eukaryota; kingdom Metazoa; phylum Arthropoda; class Insecta; order Lepidoptera; family Papilionidae; genus Papilio; species Papilio protenor. The sequence goes on along the minus strand of JAGSMZ010000041.1, from coordinate 359,184 downwards.
GAGATATCTCCGCCCACTTCAAGTCTAGATAGCACAAGGGAAGTCTGGCTTTAGGTCATTAGTAATCTAAGAGCGCACCTTTGACTGAACTATCACACGACTGTTTCTCGCTTTGATTCCTATGAGCTAGAGGTACACTACTCGATGTTTAGTTGTGCTAAACAGTTGGCTGCGAAACAATCGACAATCACAGTTGTGCGATTGTTTAGTCGAAAGTGTGCGCACGCTCTTTGTCTAGATTTCAAGCCGTTAAAACTGTAAATTTGTGCACAACTGTTCTCATTTTTCAAGTGTCTTCCGTTGTGAAGTGAAGTGGATGTTATTTTTATATCATAAGTTAGCACAAGCGGCCACTTAAATCCGCCAAAATGGCGAAGCGACTACCCTTAGAAATTCACAATAGCAGCGTTGCCTTTAATCGACTGAGACGCACATAAAGAGGATATTTCCCCTTCCTATGCATGTCCACCGTCAAATCAACTTTCTCTTCCCATCCTTACCTTATAAAAGGGTGGAGAGGGATTAAAAATAAATGCGCTAAATGTTGGTAGTTTAGGAGAGAGTGCATTTAATGCGTCCGCTAATGGCCGTCTCAGAGATATCTCCGCCCACTTCAAGTCTAGATAGCACAAGTGAAGTCTGGCTTTAGGTCATTAGTAATCTAAGAGCGCACCTTTGACTAAACTATCACACGACTGTTTCTCGCTTTGATTCCTATGAGCTAGAGGTACACTACTCGATGTTTAGTTGTGCTAAACAGTTGGCTGCGAAACAATCGACAATCACAGTTGTGCGATTGTTTAGTCGAAAGTGTGCGCACGCTCTTTGTCTAGATTTCAAGCCGTTAAAACTGTAAATTTGTCCACAACTGTACTCATTTTTCAAGTGTTTTCCGTTGTGTAGTGAAGTGGATGTTATTTTTATATGATAAGTTAGCACAAGCGGCCACTTAAATCCGCCAAAATGGCGAAGCAACTGCCCTTAGAAATTCACAATAGCAGCGTTGCCTTTAATCGACGGAGACGCACATAAAGAGGATGTTTCCCCTTCCTATGCATGTCCACCGTCAAATCAACTTTCTCTTCCCATCCTTACCTTATAAAAGGGTGGAGAGGGATTAAAATTAGGCCTCCGACATACTCATCAGAAACGCGGAATTGCTTCCACTTCACACCTGTTTTCTGAGTGGTCGTAGGGCGAGCCTACAGTGTGAAGATGTTACGGGCTCTACCACTGTTAAATACTACTTTTTTATCTATCTATACTAATATAATAAAGCGTAAACACACACTACTTTGTAACGTAGGATGTCGATCACAGCATATTTTTGAATAATTCTTTCTTTAATAAAAAGCCCTATATTTATATGCTTTAGGCTGTATTCACGCTATTAAACTTAGGGGATAAATCAATTGGAAACCTTCATGTGGGAAAGGGAACATAAACTACAAGTTGCCAACATTAAGGAAGCAAGGTAATTATGGTAACGGTAATTTTGACATTTGTTGTTACAATTTCATGCGGATGAAACGGGAACTAGTATGAAAATAAATAAAAAAAACACATTTAAAAAAAAAACTTTATTTTATTACTAATGTTTAGAAACTATTAATAAACAGCGTGTTTCTGGACGCCGGCGTTATAAATTCACTAAACCCTAACTTTTCTCGGCTTACGCTGCCTAAACCGTTAAAGATATATAAAAATGAGGTATGAAAGAATTGTAGATCTCAAAAAGTTCTACAGAAAACTCCGCGACAGCATATATCTTTCTTTAACGGTTTTCTTACAATAACCACTTTTTTGTTTACAAAATGAATTAAAAACCGTATGCTACTTGCGTCGTTGTTTTATTGGTTTCAATATTAATCCTTATCCAAATAAAAGCCTTTGTTATCAGGATAATTTAATGTAGAATAAAATTGTCCTTTACAGTATTTAAATTGGACCAATAGTTTAGAAGATATCGCGAACACAAACAATCAGGGTAACCGGAAAATCAGCGCACAAACTAACGGGCTTAGAAATTTGGAATTGTTAATAAAATGAAGTTTTTAGATCTTGCGGACAAAGCCGAATGTAACAGCTACTATGTTAATCAAAGCATAATAAACGGGGATTCCTATCTAATTGCTGTTTATCTTTGAAATAACAGAGGTCATAGGTCAAAGATAGTGTTTTAATGTGACCTCTAAATGTAGTAGGCTATCAACAATGTTATTTTGTGCCTATTTGATATCCGACATCTTGGCGTTGTCGGTAGCGGTGGTATTTGGAACTAATCTTACTTCATACTTTATACTATAGTTTGTCTAAATAAGATAGATTAGTTTGATAAATGACGTATATGAAGTATCGAATTTGTATGAAGGTAAATGTCGTACTTTATAGACAGGTATCGTAGTGACGAAACAAACACGCAGCGAACAATTATGAACTATCGATATTCGGTTTAAATAATTATCGAACTCAACTAAAATTATTATTTTCTTATTAACTAATTTAGAGGACAATTCTAGTATTAATTATAGTGTGGAGAATTTAGCGATGACAATAATAATAGCGAAATCCAATTCGATTACGTACGGCTGTAGTAGTAATAAACATTTATTTACTGTCATTATTGTAATGGTCATTATTAATTTGAGAAAACAGTGTTTTTTTTTTTAATTCATAAGTTATAACTATGAATCTATCGATTCCAACTTCTATAAGAATAAAAATCGAAATTCGATAAGATTCATGACTGATTTTACACAACCCATCCCTACTAAATTTGAAATGAATTGTCAAACTAATCTAACTTATTTAGACAAACTATAACCTCATACTAATATTATAAATGCGAAAGTTTAGATGAATGGATGTTTGTTAGAGATTGTAGGATAAACGGCTGAACGGATTTCGATGAAATTTGGTAAAGATTAGCTGAGCGCTACCTTTTGCCACATTTCTTTTTTTTACTTGCTCTAAGTTTTTGTGTATTAGATGTCTTATGTAGTTTTTTGTGGCAATAAAAACTCTATTTATTTATTTATAGATGTAGTCTACGTCTGAAAGAACACATAGGCTTGTCTCACTTATGTTTTTTTTAATCCCACTGAGACGGATCCGCGGGCGAAAGCTAGTAAGATAAAAGTCAAATAAATGTAGTTGTTTTTATTTACGTTAACCTCTAAAAAACCACCCTAAAAGTATGTGGAGCACCCTAAAACACCTTTATAAGGGTGCAGCCCTCAGGGTTGTTTTTTTAGTTTTCCTTGACCAATTATTTTTTATTGGGATTTATTACCTTTGCGGTCACCTTAACGTGAAATGTTAAAGGAAATGTTTACTAAAGGAACAAATAGATAAATCAATCTTACTAATATTATAAATGCGAGAGTTTAGATGGATGGATGTTGGTTAGAGTTTGTAGCCTAAACTGCTGAATGGATTTCTATGAAATTTGACATAGATGTAGAGGATAGTATGGAAGAAAACATAGGCTACTCACTCTTGTTTTTTTTTTAAATTCCCCGCAGAGGAAGTTACGGGTAAATCATAGTGTGTTCTGTAATTGCTTATAACGACTATTTTCGCGACATTTCTAAGTAATTATAACGTAATTTTACTTTATACAAGATGAATATTGTTAAAAACGTAAGTATGTTGAAATTAAAGTATTTTTTACATATTAAATAATGTGCTCATTATCACAAACTCTCAGTAATTTAGTTAAAACGTACTGTTAAAAATTATGAGCAAGAATTTAACTTACTACCAATCAACGCCATCTTTTGTCCATAAGTTAAAACTAAGATGGCTAGAAAAACATTTAAAATTAAATTTGTTCTGTTTTGTAATATTATTAAAATCATCTACTAAATACATCTATCAATTTATCTTAAAATATACCAGAATACCCATAGTTATGAGTTGTTATATTTGATTTTTAGTTTATAAATTGAATCATTTGGAACAACGCCATCTATTGACAAAATGTTGAATCATGAATTGCAGAGTAATAAATTTAAAAGGAAAATTTTACAATAATAAATGCAATTTATCAATAATAATTAAGGAATTAGTCTTTTTACTTTATTTTGTAATTTTTTTCACATATTCTCATACATTTATTATATTAGTTAATACATTATTTTCAAAACCAAAACACCCCCACAATCTATAAGCAACCCCCAAACACACCTTTAAGGGAGTGGTCTCTAGAGAGATACTTTATTGGATTCTCTAGATAAATTATTTTTTTATTACAATTTGCGGCGCAACCGAGCTATTTCTTTCACAATAATTACGCTAATTGAAACTAGAGATAATTTTTTTTTATACTATTAGGTGGCAAACGAGCAAGCGACCACCTAAATCTGCCGAAATGGCGAAGCGACCGCTGAACAGACATCCGCAATTGCAGATGCGTTGCCTACCCTAAATCGACGGAGGACGAGACGCACATAAAGAGGATATTTCCCCTTCCTATGCGTCTCCGTCAAATCCACTTTACCTTCGCATCCTTTCCTCTTAAGAAAAGGGTGGAAAGGGAAAGGGACTAAAATTAGGTCTCCGGTTCGAAATGGTCAATTAAAGGTCAATTAAATAACTACAAAAAAAACGATGTTGTTTATTACGTTACTCTAGACATCCGTTAATCCGTTCTAGAACATTCTAGAAGGTTCTAGATGTCGATGAAATTTGTCCCATTTATAGAACATAGTCTGGAAGAACAAAAATACTGTATTTAAAATTGCAAGCAAACGAAGTCACAACAGCAAAAAAAAAAAAACAAATACAAGTAGCCTATGTGTTCTTCCAGACTATCCTCTACATCTATACCAAATTTCATAGAAATCCGTTCAGCAGTTTAGGCTACAAACTCTAATAAACATCCATCCATCTAAATTTTCGCATTTATAATACTAGCTTTCACCCGCGACTCCGTCCGTGTGGAATTAAAAAAAACAAAAGTGAGTAGCCTATGTTTTCTTCCAGACTATCCTCTACATATATACCAAATTTCATCGAAATCCGTTCAGCAGTTTATCCTTCAACACAATACATACTTTCCCCTACGTAGTGTACAGTATGTACTCTTACATCTCTATCAGAATATCTGAATTCCTTCTCTAGCATATCCTTCAACACAATACATACTTTCCCCTACGTAGTGTACAGTATGTACTCTTACATCTCTATCAGAATATCTGAATTCCCTTCTCTAGCATATCCTTCAACACAATACATACTTTCCCCTACGTAGTGTACAGTATGTACTCTTACATCTCTATCAGAATATCTGAATTCCTTCTCTAGCATATCCTTCAACACAATACATACTTTCCCCTACGTAGTGTACAGTATGTACTCTTACATCTCTATCAGAATATCTGAATTCCTTCTCTAGCATATCCTTCAACACAATACATACTTTCCCCTACGTAGTGTACAGTATGTACTCTTACATCTCTATCAGAATATCTGAATTCCTTCTCTAGCATATCCTTCAACACAATACATACTTTCCCCTACGTAGTGTACAGTATGTACTCTTACATCTCTATCAGAATATCTGAATTCCTTCTCTAGCATATCCTTCAACACAATACATACTTTCCCCTACGTAGTGTACAGTATGTACTCTTACATCTCTATCAGAATATCTGAATTCCTTCTCTAGCATATCCTTCAACACAATACATACTTTCCCCTACGTAGTGTACAGTATGTACTCTTACATCTCTATCAGAATATCTGAATTCCTTCTCTAGCATATCCTTCAACACAATACATACTTTCCCCTACGTAGTGTACAGTATGTACTCTTACATCTCTATCAGAATATCTGAATTCCTTCTCTAGCATATCCTTCAACACAATACATACTTTCCCCTACGTAGTGTACAGTATGTACTCTTACATCTCTATCAGAATATCTGAATTCCTTCTCTAGCATATCCTTCAACACAATACATACTTTCCCCTACGTAGTGTACAGTATGTACTCTTACATCTCTATCAGAATATCTGAATTCCTTCTCTAGCATATCCTTCAACACAATACATACTTTCCCCTACGTAGTGTACAGTATGTACTCTTACATCTCTATCAGAATATCTGAATTCCTTCTCTAGCATATCCTTCAACACAATACATACTTTCCCCTACGTAGTGTACAGTATGTACTCTTACATCTCTATCAGAATATCTGAATTCCTTCTCTAGCATATCCTTCAACACAATACATACTTTCCCCTACGTAGTGTACAGTATGTACTCTTACATCTCTATCAGAATATCTGAATTCCTTCTCTAGCATATCCTTCAACACAATACATACTTTCCCCTACGTAGTGTACAGTATGTACTCTTACATCTCTATCAGAATATCTGAATTCCTTCTCTAGCATATCCTTCAACACAATACATACTTTCCCCTACGTAGTGTACAGTATGTACTCTTACATCTCTATCAGAATATCTGAATTCCTTCTCTAGCATATCCTTCAACACAATACATACTTTCCCCTACGTAGTGTACAGTATGTACTCTTACATCTCTATCAGAATATCTGAATTCCTTCTCTAGCATATCCTTCAACACAATACATACTTTCCCCTACGTAGTGTACAGTATGTACTCTTACATCTCTATCAGAATATCTGAATTCCTTCTCTAGCATATCCTTCAACACAATACATACTTTCCCCTACGTAGTGTACAGTATGTACTCTTACATCTCTATCAGAATATCTGAATTCCTTCTCTAGCATATCCTTCAACACAATACATACTTTCCCCTACGTAGTGTACAGTATGTACTCTTACATCTCTATCAGAATATCTGAATTCCTTCTCTAGCATATCCTTCAACACAATACATACTTTCCCCTACGTAGTGTACAGTATGTACTCTTACATCTCTATCAGAATATCTGAATTCCTTCTCTAGCATATCCTTCAACACAATACATACTTTCCCCTACGTAGTGTACAGTATGTACTCTTACATCTCTATCAGAATATCTGAATTCCTTCTCTAGCATATCCTTCAACACAATACATACTTTCCCCTACGTAGTGTACAGTATGTACTCTTACATCTCTATCAGAATATCTGAATTCCTTCTCTAGCATATCCTTCAACACAATACATACTTTCCCCTACGTAGTGTACAGTATGTACTCTTACATCTCTATCAGAATATCTGAATTCCCTTCTCTAGCATATCCTTCAACACAATACATACTTTCCCCTACGTAGTGTACAGTATGTACTCTTACATCTCTATCAGAATATCTGAATTCCTTCTCTAGCATATCCTTCAACACAATACATACTTTCCCCTACGTAGTGTACAGTATGTACTCTTACATCTCTATCAGAATATCTGAATTCCTTCTCTAGCATATCCTTCAACACAATACATACTTTCCCCTACGTAGTGTACAGTATGTACTCTTACATCTCTATCAGAATATCTGAATTCCTTCTCTAGCATATCCTTCAACACAATACATACTTTCCCCTACGTAGTGTACAGTATGTACTCTTACATCTCTATCAGAATATCTGAATTCCTTCTCTAGCATATCCTTCAACACAATACATACTTTCCCCTACGTAGTGTACAGTATGTACTCTTACATCTCTATCAGAATATCTGAATTCCTTCTCTAGCATATCCTTCAACACAATCCATACTTTCCCCAACGTAGTGTACAGTATGTACTCTTACATCTCTATCAGAATATCTGAATTCCCTTCTCTAGCATATCCTTCAACACAATACATACTTTCTCCTATGTAGTGTACACAGTATGTACTCTTACATCTCTATCAGAATATCTGAATTCCTTCTCTAGCATATCCTTCAACACAATACATACTTTCTCCTACGTAGTGTACAGTATGTACTCTTACATCTCTATCAGAATATCTGAATTCCCTTCTCTAGCATATCCTTCAACACAATACATACTTTCCCCTACGTAGTGTACAGTATGTACTCTTACATCTCTATCAGAATATCTGAATTCCTTCTCTAGCATATCCTTCAACACAATACATACTTTCCCCTACGTAGTGTACAGTATGTACTCTTACATCTCTATCTGAATATCTGAATTCTCTTCTCAAGCATATCCTTCAACACAATACATACTTTCCCCTAAGTAGTGTACAGTATGTACTCTTACATCTCTATCAGAATATCTGAATTCCCTTCTCTAGCATATCCTTCAACATAATACATACTTTCCGCTAAGTAGTGTTCAGTATGTACTCTTACATCTCTATCAGAATATCTGAATTCCCTTCTCTAGCATATCCTTCAACACAATACATACTTTCCCCTACGTAGTGTACAGTATGTACTCTTACATCTCTATCTGAATATCTGAATTCCCTTCTCTAGCATATCCTTCAACACAATCCATACTTTCCCCTACGTAGTGTACAGTATGTACTCTTACATCTCTATCAGAATATCTGAATTCCCTTCTCTAGCATATTCTCTGCAACATAATACATACTTTCCCCTACGTAGAGTTCTTAGATTTATTCTATTAATAGTTTGTGATATCTAGGCTAGGTAGAAAAGGCTTTTATTGCAAAATGCCTATAGGAACTTTCCTTTGTCCATATATATACGACAAAGGAGACAAGCCATTTGTCTGTGTTCTACATACATCTATAATAGTTTAGAATAGTAAGAGTAGAACACAGGCGTCACTAGTAGGAGAGGGGCAACATCTTAGATGGGAAAATTTAAAATAGATTTGATTAAATTATCGCACAACTGTTGTGATTGTCGATTGTTCCGCAGCCTTCAACTGTTTAGTTGCACAACTAAACATCGAGTATGCGCACCTCCATATCATACTTCATACTAATATAATAAATGCGAAAGTTTAGATGGATGGATAGATGGATGGATGGATGGATGGATGTTTGTTAGAGTTTGTAAACAGTAAAAACCCTTCTTTAAAACGATTTTAATTAATTTTCCTTCAATGGTACTCATCAAAAACATTTAAAAAATATATAAAGGAGACAGTGAACAACATTTTTTCACCGGTAACCTCTGAACTATATCAGTCAAGTTACAAAATTATAATAAGCTCCATCTTTTGTTATAAAATAAAAACATTTAAATTAACGACATCTATTGGTGATTAATTTAAATACATTATATTGACATGGATGACCTAATCAATAGATGGAGTTAGTGTGACTATGCTATGCCTCTATATAATTTTTGAATCTATGGTATTCATTGACAATGTCTCGGAACGACGGAATGTAGGTCAGCGCCCGCATCTCATCAACTCCTATTGTAATCCACGAATACGTCTGTTATCGGAGATATCTTTAATACTAATTATCTATGAATTCTGTGTGAAGTTGTCGTTGATTTAGGGTGAACAGAACTATGTCGGGAAATGGCAACCGCTGCCCATAGACATCCGTAATTGCAGATGCGTTGCTCCCCTTAATCGACGGAGCCAGTAGTAAAAAATATTTAAAAATATGCGGGCGAGATCGCGAGTTAGTTTTAATAAGAACTGATTTTTTAAATTATCTATAGGCGAGTCTATAAGAATTGAAGTTAAATTTACTATTTTTTTAACCTTCCTGGTGATGAATGTCAAATTTCATACCCCTAGCTTCCCCTCCGTTAGTGCTAGCTACTTGTATAGGTGTTCGCAATACCAATCTATATCTATCTATACTAATATAATAAAGCGTAAAAACACACTACTTCATGGCGTAGGATGTCAATCACAGCATATTTTTGAATAATTATTTCTTTAATAAAAAGCCCTACACTTACGACACGCTTTAGGCTATACATTTTCACGCCATTAAACTTAGATGGTAAATATTTTGGATAAAAACCCTAATGTGGGAAAGAGACCATAAGTTGCTGCCAACATCAAGAAAGAAAGATTGGTAAGCTTTGTTATGTCATGTCATGTCATTTTGACATTTGCTCTTGATAATTTGACAAATGTAAACAATAAAATAAAGTTTTTATAATTTCACGCGGATGAATCCGCACGCGAACAGCTAGTACTAATATAATAAAGCGTAAACACACACTACTTCATGGCGTAGGATGTCAATCACAGCATATTTTTGAATAATTATTTCTTTAATAAAAAGCCCTACACTTACGTCACGCTTTAGGCTATATATTTTCACGCTATTAAACTTAGGGGGTAAATAAATTGGAAAAAAACCTCCATGTGGGAAAGGGACAAATTACAAGCTGCCAACATTAAGGAAGCAAGGTTATTATGGGAACGGTAATTTTGACATTTGCTATTGAGAATTTGACAAATGTAAACAATATAAGGGAACAGCTAGTTCTTTTATACATATTTTCGTAGTGGAAACGTACCTTTACATCGTTAATGTTTTCACTATTTCTGAAGGGAATAAGGGTCCTAATTAGATGTGTGTCGGAGTAATTTATGTTCTTGTAATTTATTTTGTTTGTGGTTTTTCTACAGGATAATAGATCAATGTCAACCTTTTACACGCTGGTAACGGAGTTAGGGTTGACAATTAGAGCGTGCACACCTTTGACTAAACTATCGCACAACTGTCTCGCTTTGATTCCTAGCTTATATGGAGGTACACTACTCGATTGTGCAAAACAGTTTGCTGCGAAACAATCGACAATCGCAATAGTTGTGCGATTGTTTAGTCGACGGTGTGCGTTGGTAGATATGCTTTCTTTTTAAATCTTACTAACTAGCTGTTCGCGTGCGTATTCATCCGCGTGAAATTATAAAAACTTTATTTTATTGTTAACATTTGTCAAATTCACAATTGCAAATGACATGACAAACCAATGCAATCTTACTTCCTTGATGTTGGCAGCTCGGAGGTTATGGTCCCTTTCCCACATTAGGGTTTTTATGCCATTTTGTTTACCTCATAAGTTTAATAGCGTGAAAATATATAGCCTAAAGCATGACGTAAGTGTAGGGCTTTTTATTAAAAAAAAACATTCAAAAATATGCTGTAATTGCTGACATCTTAGGCAACAAAGAAGTGTGTGTTTACGCTTTATTATAATAGTATAGAAGTATAGATAGTATAGATATAATAAATGCGAAAGTTTAGATGGATGTTTGTTAGAGTTTGTAGCCTAAACTGCTGAACGGATCTCGATGAAATTTGACATACACGTAGAGTATAGTCTGGAAGAACACTTAAGCTACTTTTTTTAATTCCACACGGACGGAGTCGCGGGCGCCAGCTAGTTTTAAAATAATACTTGTTCAAATAACTATATAACACTAGCTTTCGCTCGTGACTCCGTCCGCGTGGAATTGAAAAAAACAAAAGTGAATAGCCTCTGTGTTCTTCCAGACTATCCTCTACATCTATACCAAATTTCATCGAAATCCATTCAGCAGTTAAAGCTACAAACTCTAACAAACATCCATCCACCTAAACTTTCACATTTATGATATTAGTAAGATTAGTACATTTATGGCTGCGACGTCTGCTAGGAATTAACAAAATTTAGTGAGTAGAAAAGCATGCCCACACTTTTGACTAAACAATCGCACAACTGTTGCGATTGTCGATTTAGCAGCCAACTGTTTTGCACAACTAATTGAGTAGTGTACCTCCATATAAGCTAGGAATCGCGAGACTAAACAGTTGTGCGATAGTTTAGTCAAAGGTGCGTTCTTATAGTGTCAATTAGTCTATACATTTTGGAAGAATATATTCTGAATACTAATGAATCCTTTCAATGAAAGCTTCAATAGTTTAATTAAATACCCTTTTTCTCTATAGAAATAACTTTTACCTAATGAATGCGTTTGGCACATGAGATAGAACAAAATGCTGATTACCACGTGCCAACTTAAATACCGTATTTTGTCACATGTATTGAAGACTTTTGAATGAATAGACATGACAGAATAAATTCATTAATTACTTGAATTAGTCAATTATCTTGTAAATGGATTTCTAGCATTTTCTAAATGTAATATTATAAATGCGAAAGTTTAGATGGATGTTTGTTAGAGTTTGTAGCCTAAACGGCTGGACGGATCTCTATGAAAGGCATAGATGTAGAGGACAGACTGGAAGAACACATAGGCTGCTTACTTTTGTATTTTTTAACTCCACGCGAAAAGTCACGGGCGAAAGCTAGTTAATACATATTTCCTTCTTTTTTATATAAGGAAGGATTGGGTTTGGAGGGGAATATAACGCACATGTATGGGAAAAAGCCTTTTCTGTGCATCTCCTCTGTTTATTAAAGGTTAACGTATCTACAAATGTCGGTCGTTTCGCTATTTTGGCGAATTCTGGTTGCCTCTTACTCGTTTGTCTTATACTATAAAAATATTTGAATGGTTATTATGAAATTTTACATTGAGTTAGTGACAAGGAAAGTCAGGGCGTATTACTTGTTTTAAGTCTATAAGATATTAAGGCTTAAGAGCGGGCGCACACCTTTGACCAAACTATCGCACAACTGTTTAGTCTCGCTTTTTTCCTATGAGCTTATATGGAGGTACACTACTCGATAATTAGTTGGGCTAAATAGTTAATATCGACAATCGCACAACAGTTGTGCGATAGTTTAGTCAAAGGTGTGCGCTCTAAAGTGGATTCTTTAACAATTTCCAGAACAAGCTCGTAACGGATATGTCTCTTTTGTTGTTTTTTTCCCATATTTTTCAGTTAAAGAGCTGACAATGGCCAGTTAAAAATAATTGCCAATGGGATGGGGGCGAGTTTCATTATACTATCACCGTCCACCCGCTACCCCCATAAGGGCTGATATACACGGACTTTATAGAGTAACTAGCTTTTCCCGCGACTCCGTCCGAGTGGAATTAAAAAAAAAGTGAGTAGCCTATGTGTTCTTCCAGACTATCCTCTACATCTATACCAAATTTCATTGAAATCTGTCCAGCCGTTTAGGCTACAAACTCTAACAAACATCCATCCATCTAAACTTTCGCATTTATAATATTAGTATGAAGTATGATTTTGACGTCAGTACTATCGGGGAATCTTTCGGTGATCAAACTACAACAATCGTTTGAACGTAAAGTACGCATTGAGATGCGGAATCTATACTAATATTATAAAGAGGAAAGATTTGTATTTTTATGTATTGAAATAACTCAAAAACTACTTGGCCGATTTCAAAAATTCTTACACCATTAAAAAGCTACGTTATCAGTGAGTAACATAGGCTATATTTTTTATTATTTTTTTTCACGCAGACGAAGTCGCGAGCAGTTAAAAATACTACGTACTAGTATTCGAGTTATTGGTTTTTGTTATCATGTAGTTTGCACAACTCTTTTCACTGATTGGTTATTTATAAGAAAAGGGGTTGACAGTGTCCGTAATGTCATTGATTAAATTTGTATGAGGTTTAACTGTCTTTGTCTGATGCCCAAATCTAATAGCAATTATGTCAATACTTTCTTGCAAATTTTCGTGCTGGACCCTCAATTGTAAATGGGTGTTCCAGTTTCGTTTATCTGTATTCCGTGTACAGCTAGCCTTACCCATCTGTATCCTGTCTATTGTTTTATAGCTGCATTTTTTATTAAAGATCTACAAAGAAAAGTTCCGCGTAACATTTGAAAAGCTAACTAAGGTTGTGTTTGTCACTAATTGCACAAATTGTCTGTGTATCTAGCTAAGGTACTGAAAGTTTCATGAACAAAGACGTTAAAAGCCTTAATTGAAATGCAATATGCATAAAGCCTTCGCTTTATGTGGGTTTAAGCCAATTTTCATGTGTAAAATCTATCTGTCTTTTAGTTTATTTCGTCGTTTAGATTTTCTTTAACATAATAGAGACAATAAACAGTTTAAGTCAAGCATTTTGACGGTATATGTATGTTATCATACTAATATTATAAACGAGCTTTCACCCGAGCGTCCGTCCGCGCGGAAATAAAAAAAACAAAAACGAAATTAAGTAGCCTATATGTTCTTCCAGACTATCATCTACATCTATACTAAATTTCATCGAAATCCGTTCAGCCGTTTAGGGTACAAACTCTAACAAACATCTATCTATCCATCCATCCATCCATCTAAACTTTCACATCTTACTAATCTTACTAATCTCACTAATATTATAAATTGCGAAAGTTTGGATGGATAGATGTTTGTTAGAGTTTGTAGCCTAAAGGGCTGAACGTATCTGAATGAAATTTGGCATAGATGTAGAGGATAGTCTAGAAGAACACATAGGCTACTTTCTTTTGTTTTCATTCATACCACGCGGCGGAGTCGCGGGCGAAAGCTAGTTTATAATATTAGTAAAACGTGAAAGTTTAGATGGATGGATGTTTGTTAGAGTTTGTAGCCTAAACGGCTGAACGGATTTCGATGAAATTTAGTATAGATCTAGAGGATAGTCTGGAAGAACACATAGGCAAATCAATTTTTTATTTAATTCCACGCGGACGGATTCGCGGACGAAAGCTAGTACGTAATAAATGTCAAAAATATATACTTTCTAGATACATTTAATCTACATTTATATAGGTCCTATTGATTAGCTGTCGTCCACGCAATATTAAGATAAAAAAGTAGTCTATAATATGCCCGTCTATGTCAGCTACCCTTCAGTAAAAGTCCGGTCGAAATCGGCCCAGCTGTTTTGGAGATTACCCGGAACAAACGCGGCTTGCGGACAGACAGGCAGACAAAAAAAATTAAATGCGATTTTCGTTATCAGCAACGCAAATATATCATCTTCCCGAAATATGTAATTTTTCTTTTGATATTACGAACACACTCTAATTATATGTATAGATGTACAACTGAAAATAATGATCTTTTACATTCCTGTCACTGACAGGAATATCTGTGTGTTTGTGCTCACTGATCTCAGAAAATGTTTAATCAATTCCATTGACTTTTTTACTATTTTGTTGAAGTATTTTTCATTTAACATTTAGTTTTTATTTCAATTCAGTTTGTTGAATAATAAAAAACTTATGTGAATTAAAATCGACCGCTTCAATTACCAATGTAAGTAGACCTCAGATTGTTTCGATTGATTATTAAATTTACGGTCAGCTTACCTTGGACGCTAACAATTTCTAGTGGTGAAAACCGTCGAGTCATTATTACACGACTAAATTCCATAGACATCTTCGTATTATACGTCCATTAGGAGTTTGAATGCTTTTTAATTTGGCTGGATTGTCGGCTACGCTTGTCGTAAATCAAATATGACTTTTTATAAGGGTCTGAGTCCCCTCAAATCTCGATTGAAGTGATTAATGTTGTCAAATACTTTGGTTTCTCGAAGTTTCCTTTGTCATATCTCTTAAATTCTGCAAATCTATTTGAATATGAAAATCAAATGTCCCCTCTATGATTTATTTGAATATCTGTGGATATTATCTCAGAGATTTAAAGCGTGCGCACGCCTTTAACTATTTTTTTTTATAATACTAGCTTTCGCCCGCGACTCCGTCCGCGTGGAATTAAAAAAAAACTAAGCAGCCTATGTGTTCTTACAGACCATACTCTACATCTATGCCATATTTCATCGAGATCCGTACAGCCGTTTACGCTACAAACTCTAACAAACATCCATCCATCTAAACTTTCGCATTTATAATATTAGTAAGATAAGGTGGCAAACGAGCAAGCGGCCTGAATCCACCGAAATGGAAAGCGACCGTTGCCCATAAACATTCCGAATTGCAGACGTGTTCCCTACCCTTAATCGACGGAGGAGAGACGCACATGAAGAGGACATTTCCCCTTCCTATGCAACTCCTCCACCGCCAAATCCACTTTTCCTTCCCATCCTATCCTCTTCAGAAAAGGGTGAAAAGGGAAAGGGACTAAAATTAGGCCTCCGGCACACTCATCAGACGAAACGCGGAATTGCTTCCACTTCACGCCTGTGTTCTGTGTGGTCGTGGTATTGCGGGCGAGCCGCCCCTTTCGTGCGAAGATGTTAAAGCGGGCTCTACCACTGCCAAATTATCACACAACTGTGATTGTCGATTGTTTCGCAGTCAACTGTTTAGTTGCAAAAAAATCGAGTAGTGTGTCCATATAAGCTCATAGGAATCCAAACGAGACTACAATATGTCAGCTAAAGGCATATGTGAACTTGCATGCTAATAGCATGCAAGTGGCTAGCATTTTTACTTTGTGGCAGCTAATTAGCTATCAAAAAGTTCATATGCATAAAGTAGAGGGAGGGGCCGAGGGGAGAAACTAGACTCTGTTTCCCGGCATGTATTAATCCAGTAACTTGTTTGTAACGATTCCTGCCGCCGAGTTTTAAATAAATAAATAAATAAATAAATAAATAAAATAATGTTTAATCCTTGTCAACACTACAATTATGAATCAAAAGTAATTAAACACAAAATAATTAGAAACGTAGCTAATGAAATGAAAAAAAAGTTTCGTCATCGGACGCCACGACAGACCGCCAAGTACCATCCTCACCATCTCGATGGCTGGCATTCCACAACCGTGCGGTTGCCGAACTTTCTGCTTTGCACAGCCGCGTTGTGGAACTGTCTGTCCTCGGCGGTATTTCCAAACCAAGACTTAGGATCCTTCAAGAAGCGAGCCTATCATTTCCTTAAAGGCCGGCAACGCATCTGTAGTTCCTCTGGCGTCGGATGTCTATGGGCGTTGTTGACCACCTCGGCGTTCTCGCCGCTCGTTTGCCCCCTTTTATCTATACTTCTATACTATTATAATAAAGCGTAAACACACACTTCTATATTTTTGAATAATTCTTTTTTTTAATAAAAAGGCCTAAACTTACGTCACGCTTTAGGCTATATATTTTCACGACATTAAACTTAGGGGGTAAATATTTTGGATAAAAACCCTAATGTGGGAAAGAGACCATAAGTTGCTGCCAACATCAAGAAAGCGAGATTGCTAAGGTTTGTCATGTTATGTCATTTTGACATTTGCTATTGATAATTTGACAAATGTAAATAATAATATAAAATTTTCATAATTTCATGCGGATGAAGCCGCACGGGAACAGCTAGTTATATATAAAAAAGTACTGGAAAGTGCTTTTACCCCACCTACCCCAAAAAGTTCCACACAAGAATGAAAATGTTAATTCAAACTTGCCTTTTAAAAGCTATTATTTTACTAGTACTAAGCTTGAAATTCTAATGCCTAGATCGGTTCGTGGTAGATCGAGATAGCTTTTCAATTACCAGGCGTCAGTTCGCCTAGATTGAACACGTGGTTTGACTTGTACTTCAATAAACGTGGGTTTACACTGCATGTCAATATTTCAAGGATTGTATATACTAGCTTTTTTCCGTGATTTTGTCCTGGAATTAAAAATAAAAAAGCCTTTTCTCTTTGTAATGTTAGTCTAGATTATTTCCATATTAACTTTCGTCCGCGACTCCGTCCGCGTGGAATTAAAAAAAACAAAAGTGAGTAGCCTATGTGTTCTTCCAGACTATCCTCTACATCTGTACCAAATTTCATTGAAATCCGTTCAGCCGTTTAGGCTACAAACTCTAACAAACATCCATCTAAACTTTCGCATTTATATTAGTAAGATATAATGAAATCTCTTAAAGCTACAAAATCGTTAAAAAACATTCACCAAAGTATATAGAATCTGTTGCAAAGACATTCACTTTGCAAAGCGCATTCGAAGGGAAGATGAAACACGCTGTATACAGACGTGTACAGCCGTTGGCGGTTTGCAAACGTTAACGGTATGGTATGTGGTTTTAAATACAAAGAGAATTTTTAACGTTCATACTTCCTACATTATCTTTATACAGTTAAATCTATCTTTATCTATATCTATACTATTATAATACAGCGTAAACACACACTTCTTTGTTGCCTAAGATGTCAGCAATTACAGCATATTTTTGAATAATTCTTTTTTTAAAAAAAGCCTCGGCTTACGCTGTCTAAACCGTAAGAGGTATATAAAAATGATGTATGAAAGAATTGTAGATCTCAAAAAGTTCTACAGAAAAGTCCGCGATGGCATATGTATATCGTTAACGGTTCTCTTACAATAACCACTTTTTTGTTTACAAAATGAATTAAAAACCTCACGCTATTTGCAGCGTTCTTTTATTGGTTTCAATATTAATCCTTATCCAAATAAATTATCAGGAGAATTTAATGTAGAACAAAATTGTTCTTTACAGTATTTAAATTGGACAAATAGTTTAGAAGATATCGCGAACACAAACAATAAGGGTAACCGAAAAATCAGCTCACAAATTACCGGGCTTAGAAATGTATTATATTTTGGAAATAAAGAATTAAAAAAAAAGTTACCAGAACACCCTGTATAGTGAGTGATATACCCTGTATGTGGCGTCGTTTGCAGCACAACTTTAGTAATTAACCTGCTCAGCTGGAGCTTGGGGAAGGGGAGGGGAGGCGTTTGTGACGAGATACCAACTGTTTGCGACTATTAACACCCTATATTTTCATGTGCGGTGCAGGAATTCCCTACTCACCTAATACAAACTAATACAACTTCTAGTGACACTTGTCTCTGTCTACTCAAAGAGAATGTAAGAGACAGATGACAGGTGAAATGTCCATCCATTGCTGATTTAGTTAAGCTTTCAAGTACAATACGAAACAATAATGTACATACTAGCTGTTTACGCGCGGATTCATCCGCATGAAATCATAAAAAAAATATTTTATTTACATTTGTGAAAATTTTCAAATGCAAATGACAAAATTACCGTTACCATAACCTTGCTTTCTTAATGTTGGCAGCTTGTAGTTTATTGTCCTTTTCCCACATGAAGGTTTTTTCCAATCTATTTACCACCTAAATTGAATAGCGTGATATAGCCTAAAGCGTGTCATAAGGGCTTTTTATTAAAGAAATAATTATTCAAACGCTGTGGATGACATCCTACGCCACGAAGTAGTGTTTGACGCGTTATTATATTAGTACTAGCTTTCGCCCTTGACTCCGTCCACGGGGGATTAAAAAAAACAAAAGTGAGTAGCCTATTAGTTCTTCCAGACTATCCTCTACATCTATACAAAATTTCATCGAAATACGTTCAGTCGTTTAGGCTACAACTAACAAACATCCATCTAAACTTTCGCATTTATATTAGTAAGATAGATACAATCGAAGGACAGAAAATTTTAAATTACACCTGTATATATAAAAGACACGTAACCCATCTGTCTGTACAGCTTGATTTATACCGCTCGTGTCACGCAAGAAGGGGATACAATTTTCCCGTTCGTCGAGGGAATTAAACGCGCTGGGAGAATATATAGGTTTTAATTCTCTGCGACACTGTGGCTTGGATGCAAGAACGTAAAGGATGTTATTGATTGCATTTTAATAAAACTAGCTTTGCCGTAAGCATGTTATTAAAAAATATAGCCTATGTTACTCGCAGATAAATTACCTTTTAAATCGTGAAAGAATTTTTAAAATCGACCCAGTAGTTTTTGAGTTATTTCAATACATACGAAAATGTAAATCTTTCCTCTTTATAATAGTAACTAGCAGTTGATCGCGACTTCGGCCGCGTAAAATTTAAAAAACATAGCCTATGTTACTCACAGATAAATTACCTTTATAATGGTGAAAGAATTTTTAAAATTGGCCCAGTAGTTTTTGAGTTATTTTAATACATACAAAAATGAAAATGTTTCCTCGTTATAAAATTAGTAACTAGCTGTTGCTCGCGAATTCGCCCGCGTGAAATTAAAAAAAAATGTAAAAACATAGCCATAAAACATAGCTTTTTTATGGTGAAAGAATTTTTAAAATCGGCCCAGTAGTTTTTGAGTTATTTTAATACATACAAAAATACAAATCTTTCCTCTTTATAATAGTAACTAGCAGTTGATCGCGACTTCGGCCGCGTAAAATAAATAAAAATATAGCCTATGTTACTCGCAGATAAATTACCTTTTAAATCGTAAAAGAATTTTTAAAATAGACCCAGTAGTTTTTGAGTTATTTCAATACATACAAAAATATAAATCTTTCCTCTTTATAATATTAGTATAGACTAGCTTTCGCCCGCGACTCCGTCTGCGTGGAATTAAAAAAAACAAAAGTGAGTAGCCTATTAGTTCTTCCAGACTATCCTCTACATCTATACCAAATTTCATCGAAATCCGTTCAGTCGTTTAGGCTACAACTAACAAACATCCATCTAAACTTTCGCATTTATATTAGTAAGATAGATACAATCGAAGGACAGAAAATTTTAAATTACACCTGTATATATAAAAGACACGTAACCCATCTGTCTGTACAGCTTGATTTATACCGCTCGTGTCACGCAAGAAGGGGATACAATTTTCCCGTTCGTCGAGGGAATTAAACGCGCTGGGAGAATATATAGGTTTTAATTCTCTGCGACACTGTGGCTTGGATGCAAGTACGTAAAGGATGTACACAATAATGTTATTGATATTTTAATAAAACTAGCTTTTCCGATCGCGTGTAATTAAAAAATATAGCCTATGTTACTCGCAGATAAATTACCTTTTAAATCGTAAAAGAATTTTTAAAATAGACCCAGTAGTTTTTGAGTTATTTCAATACATACAAAAATATAAATCTTTCCTCTTTATAATATTAGTATAGACTAGCTTTCGCCCGCGACTCCGTCTGCGTGATATTAAAAAAACAATAATAATATTAGTATAGACTAGCTTTCGCCCGCGACTCCGTCTGCGTGGAATTAAAAAAAAATTGTAAAAACATAGCTTTTTTACGGTGAAAGAATTTTTAAAATTGGCCCAGTAGTTTTTGAGTTATTTTAATACATACAAAAATGCAAATGTTTTCTCGTTATAAAATTAGTAACTAGCTGTTGCTCGCGAATTCGCCCGCGTGAAATTAAAAAAAATGTAAAAACATAGCTTTTTTACGGTGAAAGAATTTTTAAAATCGGCCCAGTAGTTTTTGAGTTATTTCAATACATACAAAAATATAAATCTTTCCTCTTTATAATATTAGTATAGATAGCGGTCTTGTAATTGATAAATTCCTGTCTAGATATAAAGATATGAACCTTTACCCGCCATTACCAAGAAGGTATTTCATCATGTAAGGAATTCACAATTTCGCTGACTGAAGCCAAAAGGCATTCTTATAGCAAGTTTAAAATGACGTAGCCTTTGATATATTGATAATATAGAATCGAAAGACCGAAGTCTAGACTAAAGAGTTTCACCATAGACTAAACTGTCGCTTAACTGTGCGATTGTCGATTGTTTCGCAGCCAACTGTTTAGCACAACTAAAAATCGAGTAGTGTATCTACATATAAGCTCATAGAAATTACGCGATTAAACAGTTGTGCGATAATTTAGTCAAAGGTGTGCGCGGGCTGTAAACCAGTGATAATGTACCTTTTAATGGTGCAAGAATTATTGAAATCAGTTCAATAGTTCTTGAGTTAACTACATAAGAAAAATACAAATCTTTTCTCTTTGTTTACATACTACTTGTTGCACGCGACTTCGTCTGCGTGATATTAAAAAACAATAATAATATAGTCTATGTTACTGAGTGATAACGTAGCTTTATAATGGTGAAAGAATTTTTGAAATAGGTCAAGTAGTTTTTGAGTTATTTCAATACATACAAAAATTCAAATCTTTCCGCTTTATAATATTAGTATAGACTAGCTTTCGCCCGCGACTCCGTCTGCGTGGAATTAAAAAAACAAAAGTGAGTAGCCTATATGTTCTTCCAGACTTTCTTCTACATCTGTACCAAATTTCATCGAAATCCGTTCAGCCGTTTAAGCTACAAACTCTAACAAACATCCATCTAAACTTTCACATTTATAATATTAGTATAGATTACTGTCCACAGTAATATTAAGTACAGGAAATTTCGGGATAAATCCAGGATAATATGTAACGAAACACACCTTGTACAAACATTGTCTATAGGCGACAAATATTTGCCCAAATGTTGGTTCAAATGTTTGAAGTTCACCGTGCAGCGCAACAGACTGGTCCATCGATCGATACCAACGCTAAGCGAAGGCGCTTTCGTATAAATTGCTTTTGCATTTCATATAACAGTGGGCTTACATTGCGTCTCTCACACGTGCTGTGGGGTCGACTCTGCCCTATGTTACAAGGCCTTTGTGAAATCAAGATGCCCCAGACCTTAGCGCACATAAACAAACACAGTGAGCTAACACGTGTTGTGTGGGCTCGGGCCTGCCTTAAGTTACCAGGCCTTAGTCAAGACGCCCCATATCTTAGCGCGCACAAACACAGTTAGCTAACACGTTCTGTGTGTGAACTGGTCCCTGCCCTAATTTACTAGACCTTAGTCAATACCAACCAGCTCTAAGTGCGCACAGCTCTGCGTGGGCTCGAACCTGCCCTTAGTTACTAGGCTTTAGTCACGACGCCCCATATCTTAGCGCGCACACACAGTTAGCTAACAAGTTCTGTGGGGGGCTGGACCCTGACCTAATTTACTAGACCTTAGTCAATACCACCCAGTTCTAAGTGCGCACAGTTCTGCGTGGGCTCGAACCTGCCCTTAGTTACCAGGCCTTAGTCAAGACGCCCCATATCTTAGCGCGCACACACAGTTAGCTAACAAGTTCTGTGGGCGGCTGGACCCTGACCTAATTTACTAGACCTTAGTCAATACCACCCAGTTCTAAGTGCGCACAGTTCTGCGTGGGCTCGAACCTGCCCTTAGTTACCAGACCTTAGTCAAGACGCCCCATATCTTAGCGCGCACACACAGTTAGCTAACAAGTTCTGTGTGTGGGCTGGACCTTGCCCTAATTTACTAGACCTTAGACAATACCAACCAGCTCTAAGTGCATACAAATGCTTTGCGTGGGCTCGAACCTGGCCTAAGATACTAGGCTTTAGTTCACACACCCTAGCTCTAAGCGCAGAAACACAACTAACACGTACTGTGTGGGCTCTAGCCTGCCCTAAATTACCAGACTTAAGAGCGGGCGCACACTTTTGACTAAACTATCGCACAACTGTTGTGATTGTCGATTGTTTCGCTGCCAACTGTTTAGTTGCACAACTAATCGAGTAGTGCACTTCCATATAAGCTCATAGGAATGAAAACGGGAAACAGTTTTGTGATAGTTTAGTCACACGTCGACACACAAACACACAGTTCTAATTTCTGTATGTAGAATGCCTTTCTATTGTTATTCCTTGAGTGTGTGTTTTAATTAACGAATAAATCATTGCTTTCGCATCATAGTCAGAAGTTTCCATACATTTGGCATTTCTAAGTATTTGTGTCAGCTAATTAGTCTAGAATCTAGGTTAAGTGCTTTCAACGCTTTGCTATTTTTCGATTAATTAAAAAGAACGTTCATCTTGGATGAAAACATTTGTAGTGTCATCTTTTGTGTCGATTGTTAATTGGAAGTTTTTTAAATTTACTTTTTAATGT
Source organism: Papilio protenor (assembly GCA_029286645.1). Taxonomy (NCBI): domain Eukaryota; kingdom Metazoa; phylum Arthropoda; class Insecta; order Lepidoptera; family Papilionidae; genus Papilio; species Papilio protenor. The sequence continues at coordinate 335,733 of JAGSMZ010000041.1, read as the reverse complement.
TTTATAATTAACTAGGTGTTTCCGTGCGGCTTCATCCGCGTGTAATTATGAAAATTTTATTTTATTGTTTACATTTGTCAAATTATCAATAGCAAATGTCAAAATGACATGACATGACAAACCTTGGCAATCTTACTTTCTTGATGTTGGCAGCAACTTATGGTCTCTTTCCCAAATTAGGGTTTTTATCCAAAATATTTACCCCCTAAGTTTAATGGCGTGAAAATATATAGCCTAAAGCATGACGTAAGTGTAGGGCTTAATAATAAAAAATATGCTGTAATTGCTGACATCTTAGGCAACAAAGAAGTGTGTGTTTACGCTTTATAATAGTAGTATAGATAGTATAGAAGTATAGATATGGAGGTGCGCACACTACTCGATTTTCAGTTGTGCTAAATAGTAGAATTGGCTGCGAAACAATCGACAATCGCACAACAGCTGTGAGATAGTTTGATCAAAGGTGTGCGTACGCTTTAGGCTACAAATTCTAACATCTAAACTTTCGAATAAAGACAATGTCCTTTATATTCTGGGGAGGGAATTAAATACTTTAACTGCAAGCCGTTAAGAAAATGGAAAATTCCTTTTTACCATTCGTTAAGATTCTACTGAGTATGATAACTGGATTTATGTAACGTAATACTTCGCTGGCTTTATGGGGGACGGGTAGGGGATCATTAGCTATGTTAAATTGTATGACTTGTCATTACCTCTTTGTCTCGTTTGAAGATTTACGTGTTGCATGTAACATTTATGAAGAACTAGCTTTCGCCCGCGACTCCGTCTGTATGGAATTAATAAAAACAAAAGTAAGTAACCTATGTGTTCTTCCAGACTATCCTCTAGATCTATGCCAAATTTCATCCAAATCCGTTCAGCAGTTTAGGCTACAAACTCTAACAAACATCCATCTAAATTATCGCATTTATAATGTTAGTACTAGCTACGCATGTGTCCAATCCTGATACGAAAATGTATTTATTATATCACATTAGAAACCTCTAAAATAATCAGCATTTCTCTACTAAGTATACTAATATTGTAAAGAGGAAATTGTATTTTTGTATGTAATGAAATAACTCAAAAACTACTGGGCCGATTTCAAAAATTCTTTCACTATTAAAAAGCTACGTTATCATTGAGTAACATAGGCTATATTGTTTATTTCAGGCGGGCGAAGTCACGAGCAACTAGTCTAATAAACCTTCCTCTTGAATCACTGCTTCAAAATTAGTGTAGTTTTGAAGATAGCATACAGAAAGCGGGAAAGTAACTTGTTATATTATGTGGTTACGAAAATGCGGAAACTTATGCCAGTGATCGGGTTAGCATGCCAGCCATGCGTTGCCATATGCCAGTAAAATCTATATCTATATCTATACTTCTATACTATTATAATAAAGCGTAAACACACAATTCTTTGTTGCCTGATGTCAGCAATTACAGCATATTTTTGAATAATCCTTTTTTTAATAAAAAGCCGTACACTTACGTCACGCTTTAGGGTATATATTTTCACGCCATTAAACTTAGGTGGTAAATATTTTGGATAAAAACCCTAATGTGGGAAAGAGACCATAAATTGCTGCCAACATCAAGAAAGAAAGATTGCTAAGGTTTGTCATGTCATGTCATTTTGACATTTGCTATTGATAATTTGACAAACGTAAACAATAAAATAAAGTTATTATAATTTCACGCGGATGAATCTGCACGCGAACAGCTAGTGTAATGTAATATAGAAATTCTTAAACACATTTTTCATAGCTGTACCTCAACCCAAGCGGAAATTATCCATAGACCTTCAAACGCAGACTCGGCAGACCAAAAACTGGCAAATTGTACAATTATGGAGATAATTTCGTCTTAATTAACGACCCGTGGCAATTCTAAATGAAGAAACTTCGTGGCAGAATTCCATTTATTTGAGATCTTTTGTATGAATTCGCTTCGAGATGTTTTTACTCAGATTGTGTACTTGGCAGAGTTGTATGGAATTATTTTGGACGTTTACCATTTTGTCTACGATATTAAATTTGGAGAGAATGTCATTTTAAACCATCATCTTGTTAAATGATAACAGCGCCATCTATGATCGAAATGATGAAAATTTAATTTAATAATCGTAATCTATCTTTATCTATATCTACGAGTATACTATTATAATAAAGCGTAAACACACACTTCTTTGTTGCCTAAGATGTCAGCAATTACAGCATATTTTTGAATAATTCTTTTTTTAATAAAAAGCCCTACACTTACGTCATGCTTTAGGCTATATATTTTCACGCCATTAAACTTAGGGGGTAAATATTTTGGATAAAAACCCTAATGTTGAAAGAGACCATAAGTTGCTGCCAACACCAAGAAAGAAAGATAGCTAAGGTTAGTCATGTCATGTCATTTTGACATTTGCTATTGATAATTTGACAAATGTAAACAATAAAATTAAATTTTTATAATTTTATGCGGATGAAGTCGCATGGGAACAGCTAGTTATATTGTATTTCATACCAACATACAAAAAAAGGAAATGTTTAACAAACACAGCTGTTGGAATTAAGTAAACGAAATAAAGTTCATTTGCATAGTAATTAGTATCACGTACAAAGCGTGATGGAAGCGGGCATGGGAAGGGACTACTGATTTCACACGAGGACAGAACAGGGCACAGCTAACTTAACCTAACTTTAATTTGAAATTTCATTCGATACTTCGTATGCGTCATTTATCAAACTAATCTATCTTATTTAGACAAACTATAGGAATCGAAGCGAGACTAAACAGTTGTGCGATTTAGTCTACACCCTCTCTTGTAAATGAAAAAATATTTTGCACTTCAACATTAGCGGAGTTATTTTTAACTCTATCTTCAGGCGAGTGAACGCCGGTTCCAAATTGAAATATTAATTAAAAGGGCCGAGGAAGTTTGTTTTAATGAAAACATTAAAATTCAGCAAATACGGGAAATAATTTGATAGCCAGTAATAAAGAAAAGCCTACATGTAGGAGAAAGTAGGAAAATACCATAAAAACTTTAAAAACATGACAAAGCATTTCTTAAAGGTGTGCAACTTTGACTAAACTATTGCAAAACTGTTTTTCGCTTTGATTCCTAGCTTATATGGAGGTACACTACTCTATTAGTGCAACTAAACAGTTGACTGCGAAACAATCGACAATCACAACTGTTGTGCGACATCATCATCATCAACTTGCTCTTTTCCCTTATGGAGGGTCGGCACAGTATGTGCTTCTCTTCCATGCGTCTCTATCAGCCGTCATATCTGAAACCACTCCTTTCTTAAGCATATGCTCTTTCACACAATCCATCCATACTTTCTTCGGTCTTCCTCTTCCTTTGTAGCCATCCACATTCATTCTTAACACTTTCTGGTTTATGTCCCCATCGTCTCGTCGCATAACTTGTCCATACGCTAACCTTTTGCTTCTCAATTTCTCCACCACTGGCGCTACTTTCAAACTTCCTCTGATATACACATTCTTAACTTTATCCATTCTTGTCACACACATCCATCTTAACATACGCATCTCAGCCACATGCAATGTCCTTTCATCCGCAACTTTGGTGGCGACAGTTAAGTCAAATGTGCGCTAGCTCCAATAAATCAAGCTATTACTTAATGGGAAGGAGGAAGAGTGGGAAACAAAACGGTGGGTACCATAGCAAATTAAATTGTACCATTTAGCAAAAAAATTACCAAAAAATTACCTACGCTATTTTGTACCTAGCTCTAAAAAAATTGTACCTTCTCCAGAACCGAATTATAACTAGTTGTTGCCCCCGACTCCGTCTGTTTATTCGTAAAAAATATGAAAGCAAGTAGCCTATATGATCTTCCAAACTAAGCTTTAAATCTTTGCCAAATTTTATCGAGATCCGTTCAGCAGTCTAGTATACAAAGTATAACAAACAACCACCTATTTAAACTTTCGCATTTATTATATTAGTAGCTGTTGCCCGCAACTTCGTCCACGCAATATTAAGAAAAAAACAGTAGCCTATAATATGCCCGTCTATCAGCTACCCTTCAGTGAAAGTCCGGTCGAAATCGGCCCACCCGTTTCGGAGATTACCCGGAACAAACGCGGCTTGCGGACATACAGACAGACAAGAAAATTTAAATTTCAGTTACAGCAACGCAAATATATCATCTTCCCGAAATCTGGAATTTTTCTTTTGACGTTACAAACAGACACTCCAATCTTATTATATTTATAGATGTAGATAGTAAGATGAATTTAACAGTATTATATTCTAATATTATATTAGAGGCGTAAAGACATAAATAGCTACGACAAATAAGTTGTTTAAACGCAAACATCGTCGTAATCTATACTAATATAATAAAGCGTAAACACACACTTCTTTGTTGCCTAAGATGTCAGCAATTACAGCATATTTTTGAATAATTCCTTTTTTAATAAAAAGCCCTATATTTACGTCACGGTTTAGGCTATATATTTTCACGCCATTAAACTTAGGGTGTAAATATTTTGGATAAAAACCCTAATGTGGGAAAGAGACCATAAGTTGCTGCCATCATCAAGGAAGCAAGGTTGCCAAGGTTTGACATCATGTCATGTCATTTTGACATTTGCTATTGATAATTAGACAAATGTAAACAATAAAATGAAATTTTTAAAATTTTATGCGGATGAAATTGCATGGGAACAGCTAGTTCTTTAATAAAGTACGTATTCATATCTAAGAAATTCTAACACTCCCTACATATTTCTTTATTACTATCAAACACGCGAAATTATACAGATTATCATGAAATGAAAGTGTTTTTTCAAGTTTTACTAGCATTTTTATTAAGCTTTTTTTAGTTTAACGCTAAAAGTAATTAAGAAATACTTATAGAGCTCAAAACTTTGAAATGTTCTTTCAGACATTTTGTGGAGGGGTACACCGGTAGAGGTAGACCTAGAAAGAGATGGATGGATTGCGTGAAAGGTGACATGATCAAGGGAGTGATGACTGAGATGACGGATGATAGAGTTATTTGGAGGACGAAAACCCGGTGCGCCGACCCTACGGGAGTAGGATAAGGCAGGGGAGACGACGATGATGATGATTTGTTCGCGAATTTTCTACGTCATATAACTCTAAATTGTCGCTAATTGGCCGAAAATTGGGTATACTAATATTATAAATGCAAAAGTTTAGATGGATGCTTGTTAGAGTTTGTTGTCTAAACAACTGAACGGATTTCGATGAAATATGGCATAGATGTAGAGGATAGTCTGGAAGAACACAGGCTACTCATTTCTGTTTTTAAATTTTGCGGACGGAGTCGCGGGCGAAAACTAGTTAAAGATATTTTTACTGAAAATCTTTACGCAGTTCTCCACTTCATTTAAGCTATGTCAATACGACTTTTATAGTATAAGGTATAAAGTAGCAAGCGGCCACCGCCGACGTAGTTATTTCTTCTTCATGTACGTCTCTTTCTCCGAACTCCCTTTACCCATTCCAGTAGGGTATGGTAAGGTGATTTAAATGTAGACCTCCAGCGCTTTAACATCTTCGCACGAAGGGGTCTGTTCGCCCGGTGCAATACCACGACCACAAGACAGGCGTGAAGTGGGAGCAATTCCGCGTACAGTCTGATGAGTGTGGTGCCGTAGGCCCAATTTTAGTCCCTTTTCCTTCCCACCCTTTTTTATGTATTGGCTGGGAAAGTGGATTTTACGGTGGAGACGCATAGGAAGGGGAAATATCCCCATTATGTGCGTCTCCTCCGTCGATTAAGGGTAGGCAACGCATCCACAATTGCGGATGTCTATGGGCAGCGGCCGCTTCGCTAGTTTGACGGATACAGGTGGCCGCTCGCTCGTTTACTACCTTTAGCTTGTTTTTTTTATTGTATAAAAAAAAGTGTACGCGATATGAAACTTGACGCCTGTTTTCTTTGTGATCGTGGTATCACGGGTCCCGATAGATCTGGTTGCTGGCTGTTATAGTTTGTATGATGTAGGATTTATCGAAAATATATCAAGGAAATACGCTCTTACGGGAATTCGTTAAGTTGTAAATTTGTCACAAAATACTTTCGCAACTTTGGCAATTTAACGTCGCATTAAAGTTTCACGAAGGTATTTGCTAAGGAGAATATTCTAAAAGGGCATTAATTCATTCTAACTTATAAGTACCTAAAGTGATATCTACAAAAACATATTGGCCTATTCTTTCTGAAAAAACTAAGATATCAAGTTTAGAGCATGCGCACACCTTTGACTAAACTATCGCAGTTTAGTCTCGCTTTGATTCCTATGAGCTTATATGGAGGTACACTACTCGATTAGTTGTGCAACTAAACAGTTGAATTAGCGAAACAATCGACAATCGCACAACAGTTGTGCGATAGTTTATTCAAAGATTTGCGCACACTCTTATAAATTAGTATCTGAAATATGCGATTACTACAAAAATGTAATATTTTGTTCATTCTTTCTGATGAAATTGAGATATCAATTGAAAAAGGATTTAATTTTCTCTTTTTTTCCTTTGGTACATTTATTTATTTCTTTAATAATACGGATTTGTTTCTGAAACACAGTTCAAAGCCTCCCACAAAACTCTATAAATGATTGTTACAAAAAGAGTGACCGCACATTGTCGATTGTCGATTGTTTCGCTGCCAACTGTTTAGTTGCACAACTAAACGTCGAGTAGTGTACCTTCATATAAGCTCATAGGAATCAAAGCGAGACTAAACAGTTGTGGGAAAGTTTAGTCAAAGGTGTGCGCTTAAGCATTTAATTATTATTAAACTAGCTTTCGTCCGCGACTCCGTCTACGTGGAATTAAAAAAAAACAAAAGTTAGTAGCCTATCTGTGCTTCCAGACTATCCTCTACATCTATACCAAATTTCATCGAAATCCGTTCAGCAGTTTAGGCTACAAACTCTAACAAATATCCATCCATCTAAACTTTCGCATTTATAATATTAGTATGATTAGTCCATTCATAATTATTCCAAACATTAACCTTTAAGTGCTAAATTTTATTCATATTAGTCTAAATCTTGATGAATATAAACGTCACATAAACAAAGAAAAAAAATAGTAAAACATTGTAATCGAAATAAAAATCTAACACAATCAAAGCGCAAAATTCACACAAACTTGAAATACAAAGTTTATGTAGTAAACGTTGATAATCGTAATATCAACGATCGCGTGCGTACACCAAATAATACACACTTTCTCGTTAGTATAAAAAATATAAAAGAATTCCACTATGACTTATTTAAACTTTTATCAAACACCATTGAAATGTTGTAGGAGCATTTAGTAGACCGAATGGCATTTTTAACCCTTTAGATTTTGATTCGATAAGTTTATAAAATGTTGCTTAGTTTACTGAAATGTTTAGTTTTTTTATATCATAAGGTGGCGAAGCAAGGCCTGAATCCACCGAAATGGCGAAGCGACTGCCCATAGACAATCGCAATAGCTGATGCGTTGTTTAAATAGTTGTTGACGGAGAAGACGCACATAAACAGGATATTTTCCCTTCCTATGCGTCTCCTCCACCGTCAAATCCACGTTCTCTTCCCATCCTTTCCTTATAAGAAATAGGGTGGGGAGGAAAAGGGATTAACACTGGGCCACAGTCTATACTAATGTTATAAAGAGAAAAGATTTGTATTTTTGTATTTTTGTATTTTTGTATTTTTGTATTTTTGTATTTTTGTATTTTTGTATTTTTGTATTTTTGTATTTTTGTATTTTTGTATTTTTGTATTTTTGTATTTTTGTATTTTTGTATTTTTGTATTTTTGTATTTTTGTATTTTTGTATTTTTGTATTTTTGTATTTTTGTATTTTTGTATTTTTGTATTTTTGTATTTTTGTATTTTTGTATTTTTGTATTTTTGTATTTTTGTATGTATTGAAATAACTCAACTGTCTTTTTTTAAATAAAAAAATGTCTAATTCAAGCATTAAATATGCAAATAGAATTCGTCACGCGACCGTTATATCGGCCGACACGTTACAATGGAAACAATTTGAATTTACAATCAGGTGACAGGGATCTTTTGTGATTCTCGCATGACAAGCGACTATAACTGACAATGTTAGTTCACAGCTATGTGGGGTAAATAAGCGGTTATTAACACTAAAAAATCTAAGAGCGGTCGCACACCTTTGACTGAGTTATAACAAACTGTTGGTCGATTGTTTCGCAGCCTTCAACTGTTAAGTTGCACAACTAAAGTGTAGTATGCACCATATAAGTTCATAGGAATCAAAGCGAGACTAAACAGTTGTGCGATAGCTTCATACATGTAGAGGACAGTCTGGAACACATAGGAGACTTTTATTTTTTAATTCGCGGACGGAGTCGCGGGGATAAACTAGTAGTTAATAAATAACCGGTCTCTATAAATAAAACTCTACTGTGAAATCGCTCCATTGAGTTAGATGTCTGATAGCTCAGACAGTGACATAGCTGTATACTGCTATACAAACTTAATGAATGATTGCAATTTACAAATTACTACACCGTAGTCTTTGACTTTAAAAATTAAACAAAAAAATGGGACCCTGCAAGCACTACCTTTCGGATAAAAAAAGAATTATCAAAATCGGTCCATTAGCGGCGGAGTAGTACTGTAACACACATAAAAAAACATGCAGACGAATTGAGTACCTCCTTCTTTTGGGAAGTCGGTCAAAAACAATGCACAATTTTATAGAAGTGTCCCTTTTGTTTGTCTTGTTAGTGCGGGGCCTTTGACTATACTATCGCATAACTGTTTAGTCTCGCTTTGATTCCTATGAGCTTATATGGAGGCACACTCGATGTTTAGTTGTGCTAAATAGTTGAAGGCTGCGAAACAATCGACAATCACACAACAATTTAGTCGTAGATGTGCACAAGCTCAAATTGTCCCATTCATTTTGACCGACTTCCCAAAAGAAGGAGGTACTCAATTCGTCTGTATGTTTTTTTTGTGTTACGGCATAACTCCGCCGCTAGTGGACCAATTTTGATAATTCTTTTTTTATCCGAAAGGTAATGCTTGCAGGTGGGTCCCAGTTTTTTGATTTTTGGAGTCAAAGACTACGACGTAGTTAAATAGTTTAGCTCAAACTCGCGCGACGAAATTTGAGGTCTTTTTTGCTGTCTTTGCTTATTTACACTCTTGTTATAAAATGCTAAGCGTTCTCCCGAGCCTGTATAAAGTTTGAATTTTGTTATACAATTCAAAGATATTAATTGGTTAGAGTTAAACCTTCCGACCACTGGAGTTTTTACTCCTCCAATGTAGCATTGATTGATGGTTTGTACAAACAAAGTCGCGTGAAAATATTGTATTCTAAGAAAGAATCGATGTGAAATTCTGATCCGTAATTTGGTTAACAATGTACAATATGATTTTATAACTGTTTCTATGTGTATTTATACTTACTGTTGCTTGTGACTTCGTCCGCGTGATATTGAAATAGTGAAAAATATAGCCTATGTTACTCACAGATAAATTACCTTTCTGATGGTGAAAGAATTTTTGAAATCGGCCCAGTAGTTTTAGAGTCATTTCAATACATACAAAAATACAAATCTTTCCTATTTATGATATTAGTATAGATATTTTATTAAGACGAGCTGTCGCCCGCAAACTTCGTTAGCGGGGATTTTAAAAAAGTCATCTATCACATTCCCGTTTCTACCTTCTACCAGCTATCTTCCAAAGTCCCGTCCAAATCCGGTCCACCCGTTCCAGAGATAGCGCTCCGGTCGCCATTCTGACAGCGCAGAATTTAAAAAAGTAGCCTATAATATGCCCGTCTATGTCAGCTACCCTCCAGTGAAAGTCCGGTCGAAATCGGTCCAGTCGTTTCCGAGATTACCCGGAACAAACGCGGCTTGCGGACAGACAGACAAAAATTTTGTATATGCTATTTTCGTTATCAGCAACGCAAATACATCATCTTCCCGAAATCTGGAATTTTTCTTTCAATATTACAAACAGACACTCCAATTTTATTATATGTATAGATAGATTTATGTAGCGAACTGTAAGATACCATAAAACCAATTTTTAGAAGGAAATACAATCATGAAACAACTCATTTCTTTGTTTATGTAAACAAATTTTCATTTGAAACGTACATATTCTCCATGTTTTATACACGTACTTTACTCGGTCTGGTTAAATTTTGATTTGGTTTCCGCTTTGGATTTGGTAATCGAACGCAGACGAATATTTGTACTTTGATTATAAAGAGACAGGATCTGTCGCACACATACTGTCAATAAGTTCAAAGAGCGCACCTTTGACTAAACTATCGCATTGTTTCTCGCTTTGATTCCTAGCTTATATGGAGGTACACTACTCGATTAGTGCAACTAAACAGTTGACAGCTGCGAAACAATCGACAATCGCACAACAGTTGTGCGATAGTTTAGTCAAAGGTGTGCGCACAGAAAACAGACAGACAAAAGTTTTGTAAATTCTTTATAAACTATAGAAAAATTAGAGAGGGTGAGAGAAGACTAATTCGACACTGAATCTTAACCGGCTAAGCAGAGCAATCTCCTTTTGCGATATGTTACAATATTTTTGATATACGTTTTTTTGTTCCGTAAACATTTTTATGGCAATAAAAAGGTTGTTTAATTATTTGAAACATACATACCTATTGTGTTTTTCGATATTAATCTTATCTTACTAATATTATAAATGCGAAAGTTTAGATGGATGGATGTTTGTTAGAGTTTGTAGACTAAACGGCTGAACCGATTTAGATAAAATTTGGTATAGATGTGGAGGATAGTCTGGCAGAACACATAGGCTACTCACTTTTGTTTTTTTTAATCCCACGCAGACGTAGTCGCGGGCGAAAGCTAGTTATAGATATATCTCTGTTAGAACACTCAAATTGTCACTTAGCCTAGTCCGTTCCTATATCATCAAAGTGAAATGATTGAACATTGTTAATTACATTGCATTCGCAATATTCATGGTTTCCCATTCATAAATGGGATTTCCCCAATATTTCGTACCACTTGAATGGGAAACCTACTTCATAGTTCGTCGAATTTAATCACAATACGGATTCCCCAATTGCTTACGTATTGTTTCAAAATACTTAACGAAATGCACATATATACTAGCTTTTTATACGATTACGTCTGCGTGGAATTAAAAAAAAACTAAAGAAAGTATCCTATGTGTTCCAGTCTATCCTCTAGTATGACAAACAACGAGATCCGTTCAGTTTAGGATTCAAACTAACAAACATACATCTAAACTTTCGCATTTATAATATTAGATTTGTATGAAACCGAGTTCGGTTCTCACTCGCCATACTTTTTTCGTTACTAAAGATTTAGTCGATCGATTAACCAGATCGTAAGGCATTATTGTAAGGTACACTTTTTTTTTGTGACTGAATGGTCACTGTTTGCCTTGAAGAGGCATTTACAGATTCACCGGGCTTGAGGTGGCCGAGCGCAGATGGCGCTTAGCCTAAACCTCGTAAAGGTACACCGTGTGTTTCCGCCACTGTACTGACGTAAGTTCACTGTTTGCGTGCCATCCATCACTTCCTCCCAGTGCACCACAGCATACATCCGTTCACGATTCTGATTTATTAGTGTCGTGTTGGCGTCGGGAGAACGCTTTGTCCATAGTCAACAATAAAATCATTGGTTCGCATTTTTCGAATATGCTTCGGTTAATCGTATCGCACACATCTTTGACTAAACAATCGCACAACTGTTTAATCCCGCTTTGATTTCTATATCCTAATATAGTGCACACTACTCGATTTAGCTGAAATAGCTAGTCTATCATACTAATATTATAAATGCGAAAGTTTAGATGGATGTTTGTTAGAGTTTGTAGCCTAAACGGCTGAACGGATTTCGTTGAAATTTGGTATAGATGTAGAGGATATTCTGGAAGAACACATAGGCTACTGACTTTTGTTTTTTTTTAATTCCACGCGAACAGGGTCGCGGGCAAAAGCTAGTACTAATATAAAGAGGAAAGATTTAGACTTTTGGATTTTTATATGTATTGTAATAACTCAAAAACTACTTGGCCGATTTCAAAAATTCTTTCACCATTAGAAAGGTAATTTATCTGTGAATAACACAAGCTATATTTTTCACGCGGACGAAGTCGCAAGCAACAACTGTTAGCTAATATTTTAGAATTTTAATTTATGCCTGTATATTAGAAGTTTGAGAGTACCCTCCAGTGGTTGAGAAAATAAGGAGTAAAAGGTTAGCGTGGTATGGGCATGTTATGAGAAGGGATGAATCGCATGTAACAAGAAGGACGTTAGTTATGAATGTTGAGGTACACCGGTAGAGGTAGACCTAGAAAGAGATGGATGGATTGCGTGAAAGGTGACATGATCCAAGAAGGGAGTGATGACTGAGATGACGGATGATAGAGTGCTTTGGAGGACGAAAACCTGGTGCGCCGACCCTACGGGAGTAGGATAAGGCAGGGGAGATGATGATAATTTATGCCTGTATATCTTGTGTGTCATAATATCTATCACCTATGACACTCTGTAGAAGAAGACGATTCTAATGACACCACATTCATTAAAATCCGTTCAGTAGTTTAAATGTAGGGCGTTACAAACAAACAAACACACATAAAACTATTGTACAATACACGGGAAAAACATTACTTTGTCAGTCGGGTAAATATTTTATTTAATTTATCATTGTTATTTCAACATCAACCAGCCACTAACTTTGAAAGAAAACATTAAAAATAAAAGAAAATCTCGTCTAAAGGTTTCCCTTCAAAAGACGTCGCTTTGTAGCTAAAAAAAACATCTTTTGTACAAGTCTTAGTGGAAATAAACTTGTATTTTCTATTATAAAACGTTATGTTAACGCTAAGGAAATACTGAGGGACTATTTAACTAATAAACTAACAAACGTACACACTTTGTTATGTTTGATGTCAATCACAGCATATTTTTGAATATATTTTTTACTAGCTGTTCCCGGCTTCATCCGTATTTAATTATAAAAACTTTATTTTATTGTTTACATTTCTCAAATTCTCAATTGCAAATGCCAAAATTACCATTACCATAATATCCTTGGTTCTTTTATGTTGGTAGCTTGTAGTTTGCTCCCTTTCGCATTTGATGGTTTATCCAATATACCTTCTAAGTTTAATAGCGTGAAAATATAGCCCGTCGTGTCGTAAGTGTGGCTTTTTATTAAAGAAAGAATTATTCAAAAATATACAGTGATTGTCATCCTACGCCACGAAGTAGTGTGTTTACGTTTTTTTTTTTTATAATACAATGTGGCAAACGTGCAAGCGGCTTGATTCCACCGAAATGGAAAGTTGGAAAGCGACCGCTGCCCATAAACATCCGCAATTGCAGCGTTGCCTACCCTTAATTGACGGAGGAGACACACTTATTATATTAGTATAGAAATACGAATGAAATCGCTTAGAGAACATTTTCGCAGACAAACCGGATCAACGTTTTATAACCCCTATTTTTACAAGCGTGAGAACAATTTAAACATTACAATAAATAAAATTATCATATACGTAACAACCCTGCAACATCAATTGCAAGATACTAGACAAAAATGTAACCAACTAACCCCTAAAGACCGATGATCTTGCACGTGTCAGCCACGCGATAGCCACGAGGACTGTCATGGATAGGGAACAATACCCATTTAACAAGGGTCCTACAAACACACAAACGTATGGGAAACTAGTCCCCGTGCGGTTTCATCCGACATAAAAAACTGTAATTTATTATTTACTAGCTGTTCGCGTGCGGATTCATCCGCATAAAATTATAGAAACTTTATTTTATTTTATTACATTTGTCAAATTATCAATAGCAAATGTCAAAATGACATGACATGACAAACCTTAGCAATCTTACTTCCTTGATGTTGGCAGCAACTTATGGTCTCTTTCCCACATTGGGGTTTTTATCCAAAATATTTACCCCCTAAGTTTAATGGCGTGAATATATATAGCCTAAAGCGTGTCGTAAGTGTAGGGCTTTTTATAAAAAAAGAGTTATTCTCAAATATACTGTGATTGACATCTAACTAAGAACTGTGTTTACGTTTAGACTTTCCATTCTATTAACTATAGGTAACTAGCTGTTGCCCGCGACTTCGTCCGCGTGATATTAATTATACTTCATACTAATATTATAAATCGAAAGTTTAGATGGATGGATGGATGGATGTTTGTTAGAGTTTGTAGCCTTAACAGCTGAACGGATTTCGATGAAATTTGTTACAGATGTAGAGTATAGTCTGGAAGAACACATAGGCTACTCACTTTTGTTTTGAGTCGCGGGCGAAAGCTTGTAAATATTAAAAAAATATAGCCTGTATTACTCACTGATAAATTTCCTTTTTAACGGTGAAAGAATTTTTGAAATCGGTCCAGTAGTTTTTAAGTTATTCCAATAAATACAAAAATACAAATCTTTCCTCTTTATAGTAATGTGGATAACTTTAGTAGCATTGCAATTCAAATAACTTGAAGTCGACTAAACAAACTAAACTCAACAAGAAAAGGCCGTAAACGAAATCTCAAGAAAAGCTAAGCAACTTTAAGATAAACAGATTCGCCGCTTAAACGTCTTATTGTGTTTGACAAGTTGGAACAAAGTTATTTCTAAGTTGTAACTTGAATGCTCGAATGTTGTAGGAACGTTTGAAAAATTGTACAAAACTTTTACTGCAATGTACATATCTATATCTATACTTCTATACTTATTATAATAAAGCGTAAACACACACTTCTTTGTTGCCTAAGATGTCAGCAATTACAGCATATTTTGTAATAATTCTTTTTTTAATAAAAAGCCCTACACTTACGTCACGCTTTAGTATATATATTTTCACGCCATTAAACTTAGGGGGTAAATATTTTGGATAAAAACCCTAATGTGGGAAAGAGACCATAACTTGCTGCCAACATCAAGGAAGCAAGATTGCCATAGTAAGGTTAGTTAAGGTAATTGGTGTTTTGACATTTGCAATTGAGAATTTGACAAATGCAAACAATAAATTTATAATTTCATGTGGATGAAGTCGCAAGGGAACAGCTAGTTATTTATATGTGAGACACTTTTTTAATGTTACATGACTTCGTTATATAAAAAATATTCAGGGGTTTGCAACATTTGGATCAAATTATAAAAACCTTTTACAGAATATATTAGTAAAAGTTTTTAATTAATATGAAAATTTACTAATCTATACTATTATAAAGAGGAAAACTTTGTATTTTTGTATTTTTGTATTTTTGTATGTATTGAAATAACTCAAAAACTACGGGGCCGATTTAAAAAATTCTTTCGCCATCAGAAAGGTAATTTATCTGTGAGTAACATAGGCTATATTTTATTATTACTAATGTTTAGGAACTATTAATAAACAGCGTGTTTCTGGACGCCGGCGTTAAAAATTTACTAAACTTTAACTTTTCTCGGCTTACGCTGCCTAAACCGTTAGAGCTATATAAAAATGATGTATGAAAAGAATTGTAGATCTCAAAAAGTTCTACAGAAAAGTCCGCGATAGCATATATTATCTATAACGGTTTTCTTACAATAACCACTTTTTTGTTTACAAAATGAATTAAAAACCTTACGCTATTTGCAGCGTTCTTTTATTGGTTTCAATATTAATCCTTATCCAAATAAATACGTTTGTTATCAGGAGAATTTAATGTAGAATAAAATTGTTCTTCACAGTAATTTAAATTGGACTAATAGTTTAGAAGATATCGCGAGCACAAACAATAAGGGTAACCGAAAAATCAGCTTTCAAGTACCGGGCTTAGAAGTTTGGAATATTGCATCTGTAGATTTCTGTTATTACCTAGATTACTACTAAGTTAATACTTTTGGTAATAGGTTGAAAAAAAAGGCGAACGTAATAGGTTATATTTGTAATTTCACGCGGGCGAAGTCGCGAGCAACAACTAGTCTATACTATTATAAAGAGGAATGATTTGTATTTTTGTATGTATTGAAATAACTCAAAAACTACTGGGACGATTTTAAAAATTCTTTCAGCGTTAGAAAGGTACTTTATCTGTGAGTAACATAGGCTATATTATTCATCATTTTTTAATATCACGACAACGAAGTCGCGAGCAACAACTAGTCTATACTATTATAATATAATAGAGGCAAGATTTATATTTTTGTATATATTGAAATAACTCACAAACAAATGTTTCCTATTTATAATCATACTTCATATTAATATTATAAATGCGAAAGTTTAGATGGATGGATGTTTGTTAGAGTTTGTAGCCAAAACGGATGAACAGATTTCGATGAAATTTGGTATAGATGTAGAGGATAGTCTAGAACACATAGGCTACTCACTTTTGATTTTTTAATTCCACACAGACGGAGTCGCGAGCGAAAGCTAGTATTAGTATAGATGAACATAATACAATCTTCATAATTTAAAGGAAGAATTAAATAAGAAAGCTGATGTTTCAATACAAATACGACAGTGAAAACAGGATAATTCCGGCTATATAATCGTTAGTAACCAACCCCTAAAAGCCTTCATCCCTTATCCGAAGCGTTGTAGTGACTGTGAATTAGCCGAAGCTGTAATATTGCGGTGAACGTGATATAAACTTTATGACACTTGGCTTTAACTTCAAGTAGAAGGCTTTAGTAAACTTTATACTAACTTATGTTACTAATGTTAAATTTGGTTGTAATTTTATAATTTATCGTACTAATGTAGACGTTTTATTTAATTCGTGTTTTCTCTGTTTTTCATTAATAGAAATTTAATCTATACGATTATAATAAAGCGTAAACACACACTTCTTTGTTGCCTAACATGTCACCAATTACAGCATATTTTTGTATAAATCTTTTTTTAATAAAAAGCCCTACACCTACGTCACGCTTTAGGCTATATATTTTCACGCTATTAAACTTAGGGGGTAAATATTTTGGATAAAAACCCTAATGTGGGAAAGAGACCATAAGTTGCTGCCAACATCAAGGAAGCAAGGTTGCCATGGTTTGACATCATGTCATGTCATTTTGACATTTGCAATTGATAATTTGAAAAATGTAAACAATAAAATGAAAATTTTATAATTTCATGCAGATGAAGTCGCATGGGAACAACTAGTTTTTAATAATTGTTGATCAAAAAGAATATTTACGATTTTTTATTGCGAATCTGTTAATTTGTACTAATATTATAAATGCGAAAGTTTAGATGGATGGTTGTTAGAGTTACTACTTAGCCTAAACTACTAAACGGATCTCGATTAAATTTGGCATAGATAAAGAACATTGTTTGGAAGACGGAAGACGGCTACTTTTGTTTTTATTTAATTTCACGCGAACGAAGTCACGAGGAACAACTAGTCTATACCAATATTATAAAGAGGAAAGATTTGTATTTTTCTATTTTTGTATATATTGAAATAACTCAAAAACCACTGGGCCGATTTTAAAAAAAAAACAAAAAAAAAAAAAAAAATTCCCTTTTCACCGTTATAAAGGTAATTTTTCTGTGAGTAACATAGGATATTTTTTATAATTACGCCCGGGCGAAGTCGCTAGCAACAGCTAGTATCAAATCATTTTACTAGAACTATTTTAACAAAAGATCCATCAGTACGAGTATATATTTTTGTTAAAAATGTTTCTCACCCCTGACTTACATTGGGTTACGTCGAATACATTCCGACAATCAAATAAATCACACGTCACCCTAATCTTTGTTTAATTCGATACAAATGTTGCCATCGTAAATCTCATTCTAAATGCTTGAATAATACTCCGTTAAACTACGTTTATTTAACAACTTGCTGTTGCCAGCTTCGTTCACGCAATATTAAGATAAAAAAGTAGCCTATAATATGCCCGTCTATGTCAGCTAGCCTCCAGTGAAAGTCCGGTCGAAATCGGTCCAGCCGTTTCGGAGATTACCGGAACCAAACGTGATTAACGTGGTCAGCCGAGGTATATACAGTGATATTTCTACGTAAGGTTTTCTACATTTTTACCATAACAATTGACAATTGAAAGTATAGTAACGTTTTTATTTTTTAGTAATGACTGACACCGACTTCAAAGTAATAATAATTGTACAATATCGGAATAACAGCTACAATAAGGGAGGTTTACTATTTTCAAGAAATTATTTCGTTTTTAATTTTTAGTGTACTGTTTTTTTGAGAAGATTTTGTTTTTAGTGTATTTTGTTTGGAAGTCGGTTTTGTTTTTTATCAAAAAGTTTATTTATTTCTCGATTTTTAGTGAATCTAGACATCGCAGTATGATAATCACTAGCTTTCAAACAAATAATGAGTTATCTAAATCGATTATCTAGAAATTAAGTAAACAACTAATACATCGTTGCGATCATTCACTCATAATTCGGTGCGGCCCGCGCGCCGTTGTTGCCCGTGAGTTTTAATATTTTGATAACTTCTAGAATCTTGCACAGAATTACATACGGTAAAGGCAATTACGATCTACATATAATACTCTATCGTGAAAACATATTTATTTGGATAAGGATTCATACGAAATAAGAATAAAAGCGTTTTAAATAAAGTCGATTGCACTTATTTGACGGTTTTCTCGAAACAAACGGTTATTGTGCGACAACCTTAATAGATAGATATATGCTATCGCAGACTTTAATTCAGCTAATTGAATGACCTACAATTCTTTCATACATCATTTTATGTAGGTCTTATAGTTTAGGCTACGTAAGCCAAGAAAGCAAACTTTGTTACAAGTTGGTATTTTTTTCTGCGACTCGTAATTTGCTATTTATGATATCTCCTAAACTATTTATCGGAATTACACAGTTTTTTCCACAAAAATCCAAGGGGGGTGGGGGGGGGGGGATGGGGTTTGAGGTTGTTGGATGGTTTTGAGAAAAAACAAGGTGCTTACCAAATTGAACAAACAATTTTGGTTTTTTTTTTTGTTGCTGTCCGTGTTTTTGGGGAATGGGAGGGGGGGGGGGGGGGGGGGGGGACAAACAAAATTTATTTTTGATACGGATTCCATACCGAACCAAAACGGGGGGGAGTATTTAAAAATAAAAAAAAGGCCGGTTGGGGTTTGGGGGGTTTTTTTTGGGGGTTTTGTGGAAAGTCGGGGGGTATAGATTTTGATCGAAATTTTAATGAAAAAAGTGGTTATTGTGCGACAACCTTAATAGATAGATATATGCTATCGCTGACTTTTATTTAGCAAATTTAAAGGGCTACAATTCTTCCATACATAATTTTGTGTAAGTCTTATAGTTTAGGCTACGTAAGCATAGAAAGCAAAAAAGACACCAAATTTCGTCACGCAATTTTGAGCTAAACTATTTAACTACGCCGTAGTCTTTGACTCCAAAAATCAAACAAAAAAATGGGACCCACCTGCAAGCACTACTTCTCGGATAAAAAAAGAATTTTCAAAATCGGTCTACCAGGGGCGGAGTTATGCCGTAACACACATAAAAAAAAAATAAAAAATAAAAAATAAAAAACACATATGGACGAATTGAGTACCTCCGTCTTTTGGGAAGTCGGTCAAAAAGTAGCCTATAATATGCCCGTCTATGTCAGCTAGCCTCCAGTGAAAGTCCGGTCGAAATCGGTCCAGCCGTTTCGGAGATTACCAGGAAACAAAAACGTGGCTTGCGGACAGACAAGACAGACAAAAAAAATGCGATTTTCGTTATCAGCAACGCAAATACATCATCTTTCCGAAATCTGGATACTCCAATTTTATTATATGTATGAGCTGTCGCCCACAAACTTCGTAAGCGCGGATCTAAAAACAAGTCATCTATCACATTCCCGCGTGCATCTACCTTCTATCAGCTATCTTCCAGTCAAAGTCCCGTCCAAATCGGTCCACCCGTTCCAGAGATAGTCCGGTCGCCATTTTGACAGCGCGGGCTAAAAAAAGTAGCCTATAATATGCCCGTCTATGTCAGCTAGCCTCCAGTGAAAGTCCGGTCGAAATCGGTCTAGCCGTTTCGGAGATAAACTCCCTAATGGCCGGTTTCCCACCTACGTTTAACCATTCATTAGTCTGTTTGGTTCGATAAATTCCTGAAATGCGTTCCCGAACTACGTAACTTGAGTCTTACTCCATTACTTAGGTCAACATAATATTAATGAATCACTAGGTAATCTATTCTAATGTTATAAAGAGGAAAGATTTGTATTTTTGTATATTGAAATAACTCAAAAACTACTGGGACGATTTTAAAAATTCTTTCACCGTTAGAAAGGTAATTTATCTGTGAGTAATATAGGCTATTTTTAAATTCGCGCGGGCAAAGTCGCGATCAACAATCTATACTTCTATACTATTATAATAAAGAGTAAACACACACTTCTTTGTTGCCTAAAATGTCAACAATTACAGCATATTTTTGAATAATACTTTTTTTAATAAAAACCCTACACTTACGGCATGCTTTAGGCTATATATTTTCACGCCATTAAACTTAGGGGGTAAATATTTTGAATAAAAACCCTAATGTGGGAAAGAGAGCATAAGTTGCTGCCAACATCAAGGAAGCAAGGTTGCCATGGTTTGTCATGTCATGTCATTTTGACATTTGCAATTGATAATTTGATAAATGTAAAAAATAAAATAAACTTTCAATAAATTCATGCGGATGAAGTCGCAAGGGAACAGCTAGTTAGTGATAAAATAAATGGAAACTTCAGCAACCCAGGATAAAACCCTTATCCGTATAAAGTTGGTAGAATTAGTAGGAACTTATTAACAATTTCCCTCATTGTTCAAAATTAACTACGCAATTAGGATTATATGGGATTATGTGTTTATACTTAAATAGTGATTATCATTAAAAATTAAACGAATTCATACAAGGCAATATAACTAAATAAAGTTATAATAACTATAAAATATAAGCTGTACCAAAAATATAGATAGACAAACTTACGCCCGCGACTCCGTCTTCTTGATTAGATTGTTCAATATTGTTTTCAAATACTAATTCCGATTACCAAATGAAGTGGTACCGATTCAAACCTTGTAACAGGAAGCATGCTTGAGTATGCTAACTGATTGTGCTACGAAAATTGGACTCCAAGTGTAGTGAGTACAGGAATTCTTGGCATTCTGATGCTTAAATACTCAAAGTTTACTAATATATGTGTTTAGATAAGCTCAAAAGGCTTATAATTAGAAGATTTATTTTTGTATTTATTATATCACTAGCTTTCGTCCGCGACTCCGTCTGATTGGAATTAAAAAAACAAAAATGAGTAGCCTATGTATTCTTCCAGACTATCCTCTACATCTATACCAAATTTCATCGAAATCCGTTCAGCAGTTTAGGCTACAAACTCTTAACAAACATACATCTAAACTTTCGCATTTATAATATTAGTATGTATAATGACGTATTTTATTTCTAAGAGCGCCGCTCATGCGATTGTCGATTGTTTCGCAGCGCATTCAATTGTTTAGTTACACCATATAAGTTCATAGAAAAAGCAAGACTAAACAGTTGTGCGATAGTTTAGTCAAACAAATATACTGCTTTTTTTTTTACTGCTTTCAGTCATATATTTTCGCAATAACTTATTCAGTGACTTGAAAAAACACATGTTTACAATCGGCATTCTTAAGGGTGTTTTCTCGTGACTGGTTTCTTAGCAATTTGAGGGGATACTAGGTTAACAATGTAAGAGCACACACCTTTGACTAAACTATCGCACGACTGTTGTGATTGTCGATCGTTTCGCAGTCAACTGTTTAGTTGGACTAAAAATCGAGTAGTGTACGCGCCATAGGAATCAAAGTGAGACTAAACAGTTGTGCGATTGTTTAGTCAAAGGAGTGCGCTCTCTATACGAGTAGTGTAAGATGTATTCTGAATTCCCCATCGATCGCATTGTATATAAACGGATTATCTTCCATTTTGTAAGTCAGGGGTGAAGTTATGGGGTTGGAAAATTGCTTATAAAAGCATTATTGGACTACAAACGCATTTAGGGTAGAACAATTCAACAAATGTAATTTTATACATGTGTCAAGATTTCAAAGGAAATCACAATTCATATATTATAAATGCGAAAGTTTAGATGGATGTTTGTTAGAGTTTGTAGCCTAAACTGCTGAACGGATTTCTTTGAAATTTGGTATAGATGTAGAGGATAGTCTGGAAGAACACAGAGGCTACTCACTTTTGTTTTTTTTTTAATTCTACACGCACGGATTACCGGGCGAAAGCTAGTAATATCTCTTCATACGTCGGTAAATTTTGTAATAATACTGGTCGAATTATAACATTAGATTTCGCCCGCGACTCCGTCTGATTGGAATTAAAAAAATAAAAGTTAGTAGCCTATGTATTCTTCCAGACTATCCTCTACATCTATACCAAATTTCATCGAAATCCATTCAACCGATTAGGCTACAAACTCTAACAAACATCCATCTATACTTTCACATTTATAATATTAGTATGAGTAAAATATTGACTCTCTGTTATTTAGATCCATACCGCGGGAAACAAATCTAGTTGCAAATAAAATTCAACTTTATTCAATTGACATAAAATTAAAATTTACTTGACACGTCTTAAAACATAATGTGTTAAGTGAAAATAAACCTTATTGTGTGATATTAAAGCTCATTTTCTTTTGCGATAAACGTCTGCATTGTGCTCCGTTGTACGAGGTTGTCAAGGGCAGAGAGGGCATTTGACTAGCAAAAGATAATCACTTTACAATAAATATTGCATTATTTGTCAACGCTTTAATACTATTTGTTTTGACCGACTTCCTAAAAGAAGGAGGTACTCAATTCGTCCATATGTTTTTTTTTGACCGACTTCCCAAAAGAAGGAGGTACTCATTCGTCCATATGTTTTTTTTTTTTTTTTTTTTTTTTTTTTTTATGTGTGTTACGGCATAACTCCGCCCCTGGTAGACCGATTTTGAAAATTCTTTTTTTATCCGAGAGGTAGTGCTTGCAGGTGGGGTCCCATTTTTTTTGTTTGATTTTTGGAGTCAAAGACTACGGCGTAGTTAAATAGTTTAGCTCAAAATTGCGTGACCAAATTGGTGTCTTTTTTGCTTTCTATGCTTACGTAGCCTAAACTATAAGACTTACACAAAAATTAAATTTCTGGAGAAATTGTAGCCCTTATAAATAATTTGCTAATAAAAGTCAGCGATAGCATATATCTATCTCTTAAGGTTGTCGCACAATAACCACTTTTCTCATTAAAATTTCGATCAAAATCTATACCCCACTTTCAACGCTATTACTCGTGTTCGGTATGAATCCTTATCAAAATAAATGTGTCCATCATCAAGAAAATTTAATGTAGATTATAAATACCCTTGGAACTGTGTAATTCCGATAAATAGTTTAGGAGATTCATAATACAAATTACGAGTCGCAGAAAAAAAATACCAACTTGTAACAAAGTTTGCTTTCTTGGCTTACGTAGCCTAAACTATAAGACCTACATTAAAATGATGTATGAAAGAATTGTAGGTCATTCAATTAGCGAATTAAAGGTCTCGATAGCATATATCTATCTCTTAAGGTTGTCGCACAATAACCGTTTGTTTCGAGAAAACCGTCAAATAAGTGCAATCGACTTTATTTAAAACGCTTTTATTCTTATTTGGTATGAATCCTTATCCAAATAAATATGTTTTCACGATAGAGTATTATATGTAGATCATAATTGCCTTTTACAGTATGTAATTCTGTGGAAGATTCTAGAAGTTATCAAAATATTAAAACTCACGGGCAACAGCGGCGCGCGGCCGCACCGAATTATGAGTGAATGATCGCAACGATGTATTAGTTCTTACTTAATTTCTTAGATAATCGATTTAGATAACTCATTATTTGTTTGAAAGCTAGTGATTATCATACTGCGATGTCTAGATTCACTAAAAATCGAGAAATAAATAAACTTTTTGATAAAAAACAAAACCGACTTCCAAACAAAATACACTAAAAACAAAATACACTAAAAACAAAATCTTCTCAAAAAAACAGTACACTAAAAAGTAACGAAATAATTTCTTGAAAAATAGTAAACCTCCCTTATTGTAGCTGTTATGTCTATATTGTACAATTATTATTACATTGAAGCGGTGTCAGTCATTACTAAAAACGTTACTATACTTTCAATTGTCAATTGTTATGGTAAAAATGTAGAAAACCTTACGTAGAAATATCACTGCATATACCTCGGCTGACACCGACATCAAAGTGATAATAATTGTACCATATAGACATAACAGCTACAATAAGGGAGGTTTACTATTTTCAAGAAATTATTTCGTTACTTTTTAGTGTACTGTTTTTTGAGAAGATTTTGTTTTTAGTGTATTTTGTTTTTAGTGTATTTTGTTTGGAAGTCGGTTTTGTTTTTTTTTTTTTTTTTTTTTTTTTTTATGTGTGTTACGGCATAACTCCGCCCCTGGTAGACCGATTTTGAAAATTCTTTTTTTATCCGAGAGGTAGTGCTTGCAGGTGGGTCCCATTTTTTTGTTTGATTTTTGGAGTCAAAGACTACGGCGTAGTTAAATAGTTTAGCTCAAAATTGCGTGACGAAATTTGGTGTCTTTTTGCTTTCTATGCTTACGTAGCCTAAACTATAAGACCTACATAAAAATGATGTATGAAAGAATTGTAGCCCTTTAAATTTGCTAAATAAAAGTCAGCGATAGCATATATCTATCTCTTAAGGTTGTCGCACAATAACCACTTTTTTCATTAAAATTTCGATCAAAATCTATACCCCACTTTCAACGCTATTACTCGTGTTCGGTATGAATCCTTATCAAAATAAATGTGTCCATCATCAAGAGAATTTAATGTAGATTATAAATACCCTTGGAACTGTGTAATTCCGATAAATAGTTTAGGAGATATCATAAATAGCAAATTACGAGTCGCAGAAAAAAATACCAACTTGGAACAAAGTTTGCTTTCTTGGCTTACGTAGCCTAAACTATAAGACCTACATAAAAATGATGTATGAAAGAATTGTAGTCATTCAATTAGGGAATTAAAGTCTGCGATAGCATATATCTATCTCTTAAGGTTGTCGCACAATAACCGTTTGTTTCGAGAAAACCGTCAAATAAGTGCAATCGACTTTATTTTAAAACGCTTTTATTCTTATTTGGTATGAATCCTTATCCAAATAAATATGTTTTCACGATAGAGTATTATATGTAGATCGTAATTGCCTTTTACAGTATGTAATTCTGTGCAAGATTCTAGAAGTTATCAAAATATTAAAACTCACGGGCAACAACGGCGCGCGGCCGCACCGAATCGCAACGGTGTATTAGTTCTTTACTTAATTTCTTAGATAATCGATTTAGATAACTCATTATTTGTTTGAAAGCTAGTGATTACCATACTGCGATGTCTAGATTCACTAAAAATCGAGAAATAAATAAACTTTTTAATAAAAAACAAAACCGACTTCCAAACAAAATACACTAAAAACAAAATACACTAAAAACAAAATCTTCTCAAAAAAACAGTACAACCTAAAAGTAACGAAATAATTTCTTGAAAATAGTAAACCTCCCTTATTGTAGCTGTTATGTCTATATTGTACAATTATTATTACTTTGAAGTCGGTGTCAGTCATTACTAAAAACGTTACTATACTTTCCAATTGTCAATTGTTATGGTAAAAATGTAGAAAACCTTACGTAGAAATATCACTGCATATACCTCGGCTGACACCGATATCAAAGTGATAATAATTGTACAATATAGACATAACAGCTACAATAAGGGAGGTTTACTATTTTCAAGAAATTATTTCGTTACTTTTAGGTGTACTGTTTTTTTGAGAAGATTTTGTTTTTAGTGTATTTTGTTTGGAAGTCGGTTTTGTTTTTTATTAAAAAGTTTATTTTGTATTTTTATGGCTTGTGGATTACGTATATGGTTTAAATATTGTAGTCTTTCTCACGCTAATATTTAAATCGACTAGGTTTATCTTATTATAATAATATTATAAATGCGAAAGTTTAGATGGATGGATGGATGTTAGAGTTTGTAGTCTAAACGGCTGAACGGATCTCGATGTAATTTGGCATAGATGTAGCGGATAATCTGAAAGAACACACAGGCTACTAACTTTTATTTTTTAATTCCAATCAGACGGAGTCGCGGGCGAAAGCTAGCTGTGTTAATATTAATGTTGTGAAATGTTTAAAATCGGCCTAGTATTTTTTTTAGTTGATTCAATATATCTTACTTCTTACTAATATTATAAATGCGAAAGTTTAGATGTATGTTTGTTTGTTTGTATACTAAACTGAACGTATACTAAATCTCGATGATTGTATACATGTAGAGGATAGTCTGGAACACAGGCTATTTACTTTGCTTTTTTAATTTCTCGTGGACGGAGTCGCGTGCGACAGCGGTGGCCAACTTTAGTCGCTATTCCTTCCATACTTTTTCTTATAAGAAAAGGAAAGGGAACTTGGATTTGAAGTTGCAGGAGAGACATAGGAAGGGAAAATATCCTCTTTATGTGCGTCTTCGTCGATTAAGGGTAGGCAACGCAATTGCGAATGTCTATGGCTTGTCGCTTTGCCATTATGTCGGATTCAGGTGATCGCTCGCTCGTTTGGCACCCTATCTAACTAATATTATAAATGAGAAAGTTTAGATGGATGGATGGATGTATGGATGGATGGATGTTTGTTAGAGTTTGTAGCCTAAACTGCTCTCGGATCTCGATGTAATTTGGCATAGATGTAGCGGATAATCTGAAAGAACACACAGGCTACTAACTTTTATTTTTTTAATTCCAATCAGACGGAGTCGCGGACGAAAGTTAGTGATATAATAAAGGTTACAAAAATAAATCTTCTAATTATAAGCCTTTTGAGCTTATCTAAACACAAACATTAGTAAACTTTGTGTATTAAAGCATCAGAATGCCAAGAATTCCTGTACTCACTACACTTGGAGTCCAATTTTCGTAGCACAATCAGTTAGCACACCAAGCATACTCAAGCATGCTTCCTGTTACAAGGTAATTGAATCGATACGGCTTCATTTGGTAATCGGAATTTGTATTTGCAAAACAATATTGAACAATCTATATCTACTAGTCTACGAATATAATAAAGCGTAAACACACACTTCTTTGTTGCCTAAGATGTCAGCAATTACAGCATATTTTTGAATAATTCTTTTTTTAATAAAAAGCACTACACTTACGTCCCGCTTTAGGCTATATATTTTCACGCTATTAAACTTAGAGGGTAAATCAATTGGATAAAAACCCAAATGTAGGAAAGATACCATAAGCTACGAGCTGCCAACATCAAGGAAGTAAGATTGCAATAGTTTGTCATCAAGTCATGTCATTTTGACATTTACCATTGATAATTTTACAAATGTAAATAATAAAATTAAAATTTTCATAATTTCATGCGGATGAAGCCGCACGGGGACAGCTAGTCTACTAATATTATAAAGAGGAAAGATTTGTATTTTTGTATGTAAATAACTCAAAAACTACTGGGCCGATTTGAAAAATTCTTTCACCGTTAGAAAGTTAATTTATCTGTGAGTAATATAGGCTATATTTTTTAATATGACGCAGACACAGTTGCGAGCAACACTATTGTATAGATATTTAATAATTGACTAGTCGTCTTCTAAAACTGAATTTTAAAATAAAGCTATTAAACAAGTAACTGGCATCGTAGCTATGCCATTTCCCTGCCAATGTATTCCCGCCTTTATTCCATTTAACCTTTAAACAACCAGCAATCAAAGATTATTTATTCAACAAAGAATAACAAAAAAAATAACTATACTCTTTGACATTTCAGCTCTTTGACAGGTCACTAGATAGCGACATCTATTGGTAAAACTGCAATGTTCTGTCCCTTACATTCTCTTTGATAAAATAGAGACAGAAAACACTGTCGAGTACTACAGTAAAGAAAAACGTTTTATAATTACAGAGTGGCTTTGTTCCGTATTTCTAAAGCCTTACGCGAAGTCTTTATTTACTCTGTGGTTTTTCATTCGTCAAAGAAAAGGCAACGGTCAAGACATCCTTATCCTAGAAAAACTTGAGAGTTTATAGAAATAAAGCTTTTTTAAACAGTTTTTATTTATATTTTCGTAGTCTTGTGTTCTTTAAATAATTAAAATGTCTTTGACAATCTCATTTTAACTATACTAATAATATAGAGAAGAATGATTTGTGTTTTTGCATGTATTGAAAGAACTCAAAAACTAATGGGCTGATTTTAAAAATTCTTTCACCATCAGAAAGTGATTTTAAGGCACGAAGTTAATAAAAGAGATAGATTCTATTGTAATTCGTAATTCTGATGAAAGATATTTGCTGTCTCTATCACTCCTAATAGTGATGAAAGGGATATAATAGAGATTGTGGTCTTGTAATATCGACGTTGTGGGTCAGGGAATGTACTATTTCCCGAGGGAACCATAACATGGAAGATAGTCAGAAAAGGGAAAGCAATTTGTAATATAAAGAAAAGATTGTTATTTTTATAATGATATATCCATTTTACTATACTATAACATTTTTATAACATACTAGCTGTTGCCCGCGACTCCGTCCGCGTGGAATTAAAAAAACAAAAGTGAGTAGCCTATGTGTTCTTCCATATTATCCTCTACATCTATACTAAATTTCATCCAAATCCTTTCAATCGTTTAGGCTACAAACTCTAACAAACATCCATCCATCTAAACTTTCGCATTTATAATATTAGCACGACTAGCTGTTGCTCGCGTCTTTTTCTGCACTGAAATAAAAATTGTAATATATAGCCTATGTTACTCAGTGATAACGTAGCTATTTCTTGGTGAAAGAATTTTTGAAATCGGACCAGTAGTTTTTGAGTTATTTCAATACATAAAAATACAAATATTTCCTCTTTATAATTAGTAGACTAGCTGTTGCTTGTGATTTCGTCCACGTTGAATTATAAAAAGCGTACTGAATATAGCCTATGTTACTCAGTGATAACGTAGCTTTTTATTGTTAAAAGAATATTTGTAATCAGCCCAGTAGTTTTTTAATTATTTCGATGTATAGATTTGTAACTTGTAACAAATAACTTCAAAAAGTACTAGACCGATTTTAATAATTCTTTTACCATTAAAAAGCTACATTATCACTGAGTGAGATAGGATTTTTAATGTTGTTTAGAAGATGTTAAAAACCGCCATTAAATTTGCAAATAGTTATATCATTCTACGATACTCTAAGCCTTCTACTTTTAAGAGCGTTCGCACATTCGAATAAACTATCGCACAACTGTTTAGTCGCTTGATTCCTATAAGCTTATATGGAGGTACACTACTCGATTTTTAGTTAGGAAACTAAACAGTTGAATTGGCTGCGAAACAATCGACAATCACAGAAAAGTGTGCGCCCGCTCTAACTGTCGAAATTGTCTGTCGCTTCAACTGATCAGTTAAAATTTTGCTTACACAATCTATACTAATATAATAAAGCGTAAACACACACTTCTTTGTTGCCTAAGATGTCAGCAATTACAGCATATTTTTGAATAATTCTCTTTTTAATAAAAAGCCTTACACTTACGTCACGCTTTAGGCTATATATTTTCACGCCATCAAACTTAGGGGTAAATATTTTGGATAAAAATCCTAATGTGGGAAAGAGACCATGAGATTGCTTGTCTTTGAAGGTTTGTCGTGTCATGTCATTTTGACAATTGCAATTGATAATTTGATAAATGTAAACAATAAAATAAACTTTTTATAAATTCATGCGGATGAAGTCGCAAGGGAACAGCTAGTTATATTATAACTGGACAGCTCGACTCTTCAATCATTCAATTAAAACTGTCTGTATAAAAAGGTTAGCAAATAAAGTACCTAAAAACAAGGAAATAAATTAGGAGTCATAAAAATTCATTCAATCTCTCCCGACCGCGTTTAAGAGCTTTTATAATCCGAGCTTTTTCTTTGAAAGCTCTCCTAAGAGGAAATCGATTTGGATTTGATGGTATTTTTAATTCAATTATAAACCCCTGTGTACTTTAGACTTGCGTTTGAAAGGTGGGTAGTTGAATAAGGGGATGTTTTAAGATTTAAAACGAATAGAGCTTTTACCCATTATAGGAGTATAAGAGAAAAGTGTGTTGCAAAGACTATGTTAGAGAAGGGAATTTAGATATTATGATGTACTAGCTTTCGCCCGCGACTCCGTTCGCTTGAAATTAAAAATAAAACAAAGTAGCCTATGTGTTCTTCCAGACTATCCTCTGCATCCATACCAAATTTCATCGAAATACCTTCAGCCGTTTAGGCTACAAACTCTAACAAACATCCATCCATCTAAACTTTCGCATTTATAATATTAGTAAGATTAGTAAGATGCAAGAGTACATACTGTACACTACGTAGGGGAATGTGTATGTATTGTGTTGGAGGATATGCTAGAGAAGGGAATCCAGATATTCTGATAGAGATATATGTTTGTACATGGGCTAACATATATTTCAATTCCACACGAAGTCACAGGCAAAAGCTAGTTATATCAAAACCTAGCAAAGGTGGATGTTAAGTTCAAATTTTACAAGATAAAGTTAGGGGTTAACTTTATTATGTTAGTAAGTTTGGATTGAGTTAACTGGGAGGTTAGTTTACCTGCTTCCGGTTAAGTTATAGCAAGTAAATATAGGTTAGGTTTCTAACTTAACTGCGGAACTATAAGTTTATTATTCATAGTTGAATAGTATTTCTATACTTACATAGAAAGTTATTTCAGAAAATATTAGAATCTTTCTAACATGGTAATATGGATGGATGTTTGTTAAAGATTGTAGCCTAAACTGCTGAACGGATCTCGATGAAATTCAGCATAGATGTAGAGGATAGTCTGGAAGAATATAGGCTATTTCCTTTTTTTTTCCACGCGGAAGGAGCCGCGGGTCAGGCTAGTATTATTATAATTGACAAACTATTTTCATATGTTATTTTTTAATTTGTTCAGTTTTTTAGTATTCACTAGACTAGAACAAATAAAATTATTTAGTTTACAATTTAATAAAGATATGTCTAATATCGATTTACAATCTGACATTGAGTTAGATTGTAAAACTCAACATAAATCTGATAGGTTTTCAATCGGAATGCTCTTACATAAATTAAGAATGTCTACACAAAAACATCCCTTGCGTAATTACAAGGGTTGATTATTAATTTGTGTGACAAGGGGGTTGTAAATCAGAGGGTTACGATAGGGGCTGGTTGTAGCTCTCAATAGGGTTAATAGAGTGTGTTCACATTGCACCACGATCAGAAAAGATTTAAACGTCACGTCATTTTAACGAAATGAATTCAGAAATAAATATCTAGCTAAATAATTTTATCGTAGAATTATACAATTTTATAATTTATTATAATGCCAACAGCTGCTCGCGAATTCGCCCGCGTATAATTAAAAAAATAATAAAAAGTATAGCCCTATGTTACTCACTGATAACGTAGCCTTTTACGTGGCAAACGAGCTAGCGATCACCTAAATCCGCCAAAATGGAAAGCGACCGCTGTCCATAGACATCCGCAATTGCAGATGCGTTGCCTACCCTGAATCGACGGAGGAGGAGACGCACATAAAGAGGATATTTCCCCTTCCTAAGCGCCTCCTCCACCATCAAATCCACTTTCCCGTCCTATCCAATCCTTATAAAGGGTGAAACGGGAAAGGGACTAAAATTGGGCCTCTAACTAATTTAAAATCGGCCCAGTAGTTTTTGAGTTATTCCAAACCATACAAAAAAACAAATCTTTCCTCTTTATAATATTAGTATAGTTAAAATTTCTTAACAAGGACCAAATTAAAAAAAAAATAATATTCCAAAGACGAAGTCGCGGGCGTAAGCCACTAATACTATAAGAAAAACGTTATACATAACGTAAAATGTACAATGGATACGTACACAAATCTATCGTGGGAATATTTCTAATTTGAAAGATCAAAACCCATGACGTCCGCGTCCAATTTGACATTTAAACTGATATGAGAGCTCATAGGGAGATCTCCCTTCCACTGACCTTTCCGTCATCTTTTATCACCGTCTCTTTCTAACATCTAACGCCCTTATTACACTGGCGTGGAACGGAGAGTCTACGCGTGTACATTCCCGTACAATTTGTATGTGTGTTTGTAACAACCTAAACTACTAAACCGATTTTGATAAACGATGTGTTGATCGATGCTACACAGAAACTTCCCAGTTTCTCCGAGGGGTTGTCCATCAGTGGATGTGAGACTTAGTTCGTATCTCACTCGCCATAATTTGTCTCACTTCCTAATTTTTTCTTCGTGTCTTTTGTTTTTAATCTATACTTATACTATAAAGATTAAATATTTCTATTTTTGTATGTATTGAAATGACTCAAAAACTACTTGGCCGATTTCAAAAATTTTTTCACCATTAAAAAGCTACGTTATCAGTAGCTATATTTTTTAAATGCGCGCGGACGAAGTCGCGAGCAACAACTAGTTATTGATAATTAGTATGATTTCAAGCCCCCCACCCTATGGAAAATGAAAATGTACATACATACTTTATTTAAAAAATATATATATTTAACTTTAACTATTTATATTGTTACTAGCTGTTCCCATGCGACTTCATCCGCATGAAATTATAAAAATTTCATTTTATTGTTTACATTTGTTAAATTATCAATTGCAAATGTCAAAATGACAAGACATGACAAACCATGCCAACCTTGTTTTCTTGATGTTGGCAGCAACTTATGGTCTCTTTCCCACATTAGGGTTTTTATGCAAAATATTTACCCCTAAGTTTAATGGCGTGAATATATATAGCCTAAAGCGTGACGTAAGTGTAGGGCTTTTTATTAAAAAAAGAGTTATTCAAAAATATGCTGTAATTGCTGACATCTTAGGCAACAAAGAAGTGTGTGTTTACGCTTTATTATATTAGTATAGAAGTATAGATATAGATATAGATTAATAAGTTGTAAATACAATACATATCTATCTATCTATGATTACAGCTTTCCAAGTTTGTTTAAATAGGTTTATTCCTCGTTTCAATTTAATATTACTTCTCAAAAGTTTGTTTAAAATTGCCGACAGTGTGATCGGGGCGTTAGATCCCCGTTATTGATGTAGTCTCATTTTGCACAGCGTTGAGTGAAATTGGTCGCACAAGTGTTCGGATTTGACAGATCGTTTTAGTACAAGGGTCTGTTTATGGATTCACGAATTAGCATGTTAATTATAATATAATGACGATTATATCGTCACTAGCTATCGCCCGCGACTCCGTCCGCGTGGAATGAAAAAAAAAACAAAAGTGAGTAGTTATGTGTTCTTTATACTATCCTCTACATCTATGCCAAATTTCGTCGCGATCGATTCAGCCGTTTAGGCTACAAACTCTAACAAACATCCATCCATCTAAACTTTCCCATTTACAATATTAGTAAGTATGAGTATGATTAGTATGAAGTATGATTTAAATATGTTAAAGCGTCTTAAATGTCATAATCGTTACTAACGCTATCTATTGGTAGATCCTCAAAACTTTTTTTATATAATATAAGGTGGCAAACGAGCAAGCGGCCTGAATCCACCGAAATGGAAAGCGACCGCTGCCCATAGACATTCGCAATTGCAGATGCGTTGCCTACCCTTTATTGACGGAGGAGGAGACGCACATAAAGAGGACATTTCCCCTTCCTATGCGTCTCCTCTACCGTCAAATCCACTTTTCCTTCCCATTCTTTCCTCTTAAGAAAAGGATGAAAAGGGAAAGGGACTGAAATTAGGTCTCCGGCACCACACTCATCAGACGAAACGAGGAATTGCTTCCACTTCACGCCTGTTTTCTGTGTGGTCGTGGTATTGCTGGGGGCGAGCCGACCCATTCGTGCGAATATGTTAAAGCGGGCTCTACCACTGTTGAGTAACATTTCTATATAATCAATTATTTAAATCGATTGCCAATAGATGTCACTAAAGCATATTTTATTGTTTTTATTTTATGACACTGTTTTGTTTGTTTTATAACAGACTAGTTGTTCCTCGCGACTTCGCCTGCGCGAAGTTAAAATATAAAGCCTATGTTAATGACTAATAACGTAGCTTTTTAATGGTGAAAGAATTTTTGAAATCTAACTAGTAGCTTTGGAGTTATTTCAATACAAAAGCATCTTTCCTCTTTATAATATTATAGATAATATAGATGGAGCTTATTATAATTTTGTTAAATATTAGTTTAGGTGTAAAATGTTCATTGTAATAACAAATTGTAGATTTTCAAGTAATAAAAAAAAATAGTTGAACATATTTACGTATAAATCTGTAATTACCTAACCAGTCTCAATTTAAGTTGTAACCCAGGGTAAGTTAAGTTCTAACTAGTTCAGCGTGGGCTAACTTGAACCAATATTGGTTTGTTCGACTTGATAGCGTTTGCATTAAATGAACTAACTTTTCAACTAACATAGTTAACTTGTTATTTTGAGAAATACTCGTTAGTATTTTCACGAATATATTTTTGTGATAACCTAGTTGTTTCTATTTCTGACAAAAATAATAACCTTTTTAAAAACCTTAAAAATTTAATAATACACGAACTAAATAAAATAAAGTGCACATCGTTTTGAAAATGTAAATTTATTTACAATAGATGGCGCTTTTTTAAATATATTTTTAACATACGAACTATAAATGAAAACTAGTAACATTGATAAAATCTTTTTTATTTGCTGATAAACACACACTATATACAAAAATTGGTGAAATTTCATTGTTAAAATAAAAAAAAACATTGTTACATTGGTCGCTTCACATTTTGTACTCTTATTCGCGCCTAAATCCTTGTTTTTTTTTAAAATTCGAATTGTGTCTAACGCTTTCTTTGCGGCCAATACGATATTTAATATTCATCTAATTTTTTTTGCAATTTAAACAATTACAAATGTTATTTGATACAAATATGCTTTTACATTTAAATGAAAGAAAAAATATTTACAATTGTATTCAGCGCCATCTAGTATCAATTATTGCTTAACCACGAACTAAAATTATATTAAAAAATCAACCCCTCCGTAACAGGTCGTGACGTCAGAAGGGGGTTGTAAGTTTATAAAGTCACAATACTGAGTGGTGAGGGTGGAAAATTACGATAAAAACCACCCTCGAAATCCAATTGATTTTCTTTTAGGGGACGTTTCACTTCGATTACTTATTGATAGAATTTATAACTAAATATAAGTGACTTATCACTACATAGAAAAATAAAAGCCGCTTCCCGCTGTCTGTCTTTATGTATACTTACATCTTTAAGTTAAACTAGCTGTTCCCGTGCGGCTTCATCCGCGTGAAATTATAAAAACTTATTTTATCGTTTACATTTGTCAAATTCTCAATTGCCAATGTCAAAATTCAAATGCACAAATGACAACGAAGGCCTTTGACATTTACTTCCATAATGTTGGCAGCTTGTGTTTATAGTCCCTTTCCCACGTGAAGATTTTTTTCTAAATTATTTACCCCCTAAGTTTAATAGCGTGAAAATAAGCCTAAAGCGTGTAAGTGTAGAGCTTTTTATTAAAGAAAGAATTCAAAAACATGCTGTAATTGCTGACATCCTACGCCACAAAGTAGTGTGTGTTTACGCTTTATTATATTAGTATAGAGTATAGATAAAAGTATAGATGAAGATTTAGAATTTTTTTAAATCGGTTCAGTAAATAGGAATAAACAGGAATGCGAAGATTATCCTCTTAACGTATAATAAACAGTTAACTTAAGTAACAATAAATCTTAAACACACATTAACAGCTTGTTAAACTTAACTAGTACTCGTAAACATAATAAATAACTCTGAGAACGAATTATTTGCCCCAATCTTATATACCAGGAGCACATAAATCTAAACGTCTAACGTTTGAGTATAATTCCTAGTGTTAATTAGAATCGAGTACTATATTACTAGCTTTCTCCTGCGACTCCCTCCGCAAGGAAATTAAAAAACAAAAGTAAGTAAGTAAGATATGACAATCATCGAAATCCGTTCAATTTAGGATACAAACTAACAAACATACATCTAAACTTTCACATTAAGAGCTCGCGCAAATTTTTGACCAAACTATTGTACAACTGTTTATTCTCGCTTTGATTCCTATGAGCTTATATGGAGGTACACTACTCGATGTTTAGTTGTGCAACTAAACAGTTGACTGCGAAACAACCGACAATCATATGTGCGATAGTTTAGTCAAAAGTTTTTTTTTATATAACATAAGGTGGCAAACGAGCAACCGGTCACCTGAATTCGCCAAAATGGCGAAGCGACCGCTGCCCATAGACATCCGCAATTTCAGATGCGTTGCCTACCCTTATCCGACGGAGGAGGAGACACACATAAAGAGGATATTACCTCTTCCTATGCATCTTCTCTACCGTCAAATCCACTTTCCCTTGCCATCCTCTCCTTATAAGAAAAGGGTGGCAAAGAGAAAGGGACTTAAAGTAGGCGCACACACGTGTTAAACACTATCTTTTTCTTCTTATTTAAATTAAATAAAAACAATTATTTTATTTCATATGTTTGTAATAGATAAACTCAAAAACTACCGAACCGATTTCAAAAATTCTTTCACCATTAGAAAGCTAAATTATCACTGACTGTTAAAGGATATTTTTATACTAGTTTTTGCTATCGTTTTACCTTTAAATTTAGTATCAAATATATCCTATAACACTCAGTGATAAAGTAGCTTTTTAATGGTGAAAGAATTATTTTAATATCTCCAGTAGTTTTTGAGTTTATTCATTACATAAACACATATCTTTCTTCTTTATAATATTAGTTTACATTTCAATAAAACGTTTGAAATGATTATTTTTGGTAGGAAAAGACTCTTTAGTTTAATTAATGATTGATTTGTATAGTTACTAATATTTTAAAGGGGAAAGATTTGTATTTTTGTATGTATTGTTAGAAAGGTAATTTATCTGTGAGTATAACATACTACTTAATTTCACATAATTTTTAATAAAATAGGTTAAATGTAACACAAAAATAGCAGTTTCTAACCTTTTTTCGATATAAGAGCACAAAACAAATATCTCCTAACCTCGAATAATGTTTTCTTTACCCCAAAAATTCCAAGCGTTCAAAAGAAAATTGAAAGAAAAAGTTCCCTGAAACTTTCCGATGTCTACGTTCCTTTGATATAAAACGAGGGTGAAGAAATAATTTACGTATTATACATTTTATTTGTAAAATAAAGAATTAAAACGCAGTACTTAGAATGGTACTTAGTTACTAACGAGACTGAACAGAATTTTGTCCACTGGTACTTTCTCTGAAAGGTACTATATCAGTCAAGTTTAGTGCCGTCTCGTGTTTTGACATGTGACATCTTACAAATATAAGCTCCATTTTATGTTATTCTAGCATTTGCCCGCTACTCCGTCCGCGAGAAAATTAAAAATAATAAAAAAATGAAAAAATATATCCTATACTCACAGATAAATTACCTTTCTAACGGTGGAAGAATTTTTAAAATCGGCAAGTAGTTTTAGAGCCTATTCATTGCAATCGTACAAAGTTTTCCTCTTTATAATATTAGTATAGAAAACAAACATTTAATTTAATGACATCTATTGGCAATTAATTTAAATACAATTATATTGACATGTTTTGAGGATTAACCAATAGATGGCATTACAAGTAAAATGTCAACTATGTCTATGTTTTCTTAAATCTGTTAGCGTGTTTTAAATTCTATACACGTACGTATTGTTACAATGTAGAAATTCGATTCTTTCAAATTCAGTTGGAATCAATACGCGAACGCCTCACAATCCAATATACTCCGTACAAAACATTCCTCCTTTAGGGAATAACGGTTTTGGGAGATTTAGAGAAAAGCAACAAAGCTTTTCTTACAAGGTCTCTATTTTGTAACGCTTTGGGAGTTTGTATGCGATTTTATATAACAAATAGATGTTTCCTTGCGGCTTCATCCGTATATTAGAAAAACTTTATTTTATTGTTTACATAAACTTTTTATGCAAATATCAAAATTCAAATGCACAAATGACAACGAAGGCTTTTGGCATCGGATAACAATTAAACCTTTGACTAAACTATCGCACAACTGTTTAGTCTCGCTTTGTTCATTCCTATAAGCTTATATTAGCGCTACTCGATGTTTAGTGCAACTAAACAGTTGAAGGCTGCGAAACAATCGACAATCACAACAGTTGTGCGATAGTTTAGTCAAAGGCGTGCGCTCGCTCTTACAGTTTCTAGCAATCTTGCTTATTTGCTATTGGCTTGTAGTTTTTGTCGCTTTCCCGCATGAGGGTTTTTTCCAAATTATTTACTCCCAAAGTTTAATAGTGTGAAAATATATAGCCTAAAGCGTGTCGTAAGTGTATGGCTTTTTATTAAAGAAAGAATTATTCAAAAATATACTGTGATTGACATCCTACATAAAGTGTCATCATCATCATCACCAGCTCACTATACGTCCTCACCGAGGGGCTCGGAGCCTACCCTAAAGTTAGGGTGACTAGGCCATAGTCAACCACGCTGGCCAAATGCGAGTTGACTTCACACATATCTTTGAATTCCTTCGCTGATATGTGCAGGTTGCATCACGATGTTTTTTTTTTAACAAAGCGTGTTTACGTTTTATTATATTAGTATAGACTGTAACAGCCTTACAAATAAACGCGGTATAAAGTTAAACTTAGGAATAAACTGAATATAAGCAAATATTAGTACAAATTTTAACTTTATACCGCGTTTATTTGTAAGGCTATTCGTTTTTGCGGAATGAAAAAATACCACATTTTTACTAATGGTCTCTTAAATCTAACAAATAGTTTAATAGTTCGTTATACACACAAAAAGTCAATTTGTCTACAACATTTGGGCATATTGCACCGGTAAAATTATTTAAAAACGCTGCATAATTGAATAAAACTACAACCCCTAACATCCCTGGGGGAGCCAATGGTACGGAAAGTAGGGTGCGTGTTATTTCGTGCGAATGGCGTATTTATTTTTTTATTCAAACGCCATGAAAATACATGACGCGGTCAAAGTTATGGAGAGTTTGACCTTTGACCTTTGAGATAGAATTTAAAAAAAAATATATTATGCGAAGTAATCTTACTAATAAAATAAACGTGAAAGTTTAGATGGATTTTTGTTTGTTTGTATCCTAAACTGAACGGATCTCGATGATTGTCATATAGAGGATAGTCTGGAACACATAGGATACTCTTGTTTTCTTTTAAATCTTACTAATATTATAAACTAGCTTTCGCCCGCGACTCCGTCCGCGTGGAATTAAAAAAAAAGAAAAGTAAGTAGCCTATGTTCCCTTCCAGACTATGTTCTACATCTATGCCAAATTTCGTCAAGATCCGTTCAGCAGTTTAGGCTACAAACTCTAACAAACATCCATCCAAACTATCGCATTCATAATATTAGTAAGATGAGAAAGTTCAGATGTATGTTTGTTAGTTTGTATCCTAAACTGAACGGATCTATATGATTGTCATATAGAGGATAGTCTGGAACACATAGGATACTTGCTTTAGTTTTTTTAATTCCACGCAGACGGAGTCACGGGCGAAAGCTACTTAATATTAGTAAGATTATATTAGCTACAGTTAACCCTTTCAATGCCTTTCAAATACATTTTAAGCCGTAAAGTCTTAAAAATCGTTCATTCAACAACAAACCGTACTACCATTATGAATTTCATGCAAAAGGCTGTCTCGAAAAGTTCCTTGCAAACGTTTCTTCAAATAATTTATATGCTTCTTAAAGATATATTTAAAATTAGACTAAAAGCGGACGAAGGAAGCTTTGTGCCGCCCCCGCGCCCCCAGCACCGCACCCCCAACACCCCCGGCAACCTAACCACCCCCAAGACCAAAGTAATCCCATGTATCACCTACAGTTTTAGAGAATAGGTGCACCATATTTTCTTAAAACCAGGACAGTCCTACTATTATATTTCTTATCTATACTAATCATCATCAACTTGCCCTTATCCCTTATGGTCGGCACAGTATGTGCTGCTCTTCCATACATCTCTATCAGCCGTCATATCTGAATCCACTCCTTTCTTAAGCATATCCTCTTTCACACAATCCATCCATACTTTCTTCGGTCTTCCTCTTCCTCTGTAGCCATCCACATTCATTCTTAACACTTTCTGGTTTATGTCCCCATCGTCTCGTCGCATAACATGTCCATACCACGCTAACCTTTTGCTTCTCAATTTCTCCACCACTGGCGCTACTTTCAAACTTCCTCTAATATACACATTCTTAACTTTATCCATTCTTGTCACACCACACATCCATCTTAACATACGCATCTCAGCCACATGCAATCTCCTTTCATCCGCAACTTTGGTGGCCCAACATTCAGATCCATACAATACGACAGGTCTAATGATGGACTTGTAGATCTGTCCCTTAAGCTTAAGAGGCATTCTTGGATCACAAGTCACACCAGTAACCTGTCGCCATTTCATCCAACCTGCATTTATTCGGCTTTTCACGTCCCGGTCAACGCCACCGTCGGACTGGACTAGAGAACCGGAGCAGGTTGGTAGAGGCACGCCATTTAAGGCGATTGGAGAGAAGCTGGTCGGACCGCCAAAATCGCAAAATAAATGTTCTGTTTTGGTCCTGCTGATTTTAAGACCAGCTCCCTCCAATTTAACTCGCCATTCTTCCAACCTGCTCTGTACCTCGCATTCATCCTCCCCGACAAGCACGATGTCATCGGCATAAAGCATACACCAGGGTGCCCTCCTGTATGTTTAATGTCAAAGCATCCATTACCAGGAGGAACAGATACGGGCTTAAAGCCGACCCCTGGTGTAAGCCCACCGAGACACCGAACCTGTCACTATCGCCAGCAGCGGACCGGACGTAGGTACTGGCTCGCCAGTACATAGCCTGAATAAGCTGCAGGTATTTCCCAGGCACTCCTTTCACTTTCAAAGCCCACCACAAAACATTCCTCGGAACCCTATCATACGCCTTTTCGAGGTCTACGAACACCATCTATCTATACTAATATAAAGAGGAAAGATTTGTATTTTTGTATCTATTGATATATCTCCAAAACTATTGGACCGATTTAAAAAATTCTTTCACTATTAAAAAGCGTTATCATTGAGTAACATAGACTTTTTATTATTATTTTAATTTCATGCGGGCGAAATCGCGAGCAACAACTAGTACTAAATACTAAGAGGAGCAATAAGACTCTAAATATGTAAGTAATACGCATAAGAAAACTGATTGAGGTCTAGTGTTGCTAAGGCTTAAGACATCACACAACGTGTTCACGCTTAGGGCATTAGGGGATTTTTGGCTGAGGTCTAGTCTATATTAGGCAAGGCTCAAGTCCCACAGTACATGTAGGGTATGGTCACCCTAATATACTGCAGTGCTTAAGAAAACTTTTAAACAACATCTGGACATCGCAAGCTAAAGTATGCTCGGTTTAAATTGAAAATCTAAAATACGATGGTTATAACTAAAAAGATATTTTTAGAATAAACTTACCTGAACTAACCTGAACGGTGTTTGTTCGTTAATTGTAACAGTGGTAGAGCCCGCTATAACTTCGCACGAATGGGTCGGCTCGCCCGCAATACCACGACCACACAGGCAGACGTGAAGTAGAAGCAATTCCGCGTTTCGTCTGGTGAGTGTGGTGCCGGAGGCCTAATTTTAGTCCTAAGGAAAAGGTCTTTTCCACCCTTTTCTTACGAGGAAAGGATTGAAAGGAAAAGCAGATTTGACGGTGGAGGAGACGCATATGAAGGGAAAATGTCCTCTTTATATGCGTCTCCTCCTCCGTCAACTAAGGGTAGGCAACGCTGCAATTGCGGATGTTTATAGGCAGCGGTCGCTTTCCATTTCGGTGGATTAAAGCCGCTTGCTCGTTTGGCACCTTATATTATAAAAAATACTCGGTTAGTTTATTTTTTTGATACTAGATGGCGTTATTCTCAATTTATGTTTCTTTTTAATATTTGGAAGATAAAAATTAAAAAACAATCATTTTAGATTTAGTAAATACATAAAAAATATCTCAAATTAATATATAATTAGTTTTAAATGTGTTTTGTTCGTATTTTAAGTATACCCTTTATTGCAAAAAAAATACATTCGCCTTCGCAATCCGCTTCGTTAACCCTAAAAAATAAGGCTAAGGGATGATAAGGGTTGGCTATTTCAGATTATCCCTTCAAGACATTAATATGAAGCAACATGTGAATAAATCTCTGTAAATATTAGGTTATTTGGAAAGGATTTAATACTCCTTTTAGGTAACTAACTGAATAGACAGATTTATAAAGATTATTTTATTTGCAATTAGCTGCTCGCGACTTCGTCCGCGTGAACATTAAAAATATAGCCTACAAGCTTTCGCCCGCGACTCCATTCGCGTAGAATTAAAAAAAAACAAAAATGAGTAAGTAGTAAGTAGCCTATGTGTTCTTCCAGACTATACTCTACATCTATGTCAAATTTCATCGAAATCTGTTCAGCCGTTCTTTTTGCGTGTACTAAGGTTGTTCGACCAATCAAACGCTTTAATAACATCTACAACGCTTTGGCACTTCAATATCAATTCAATTTGCGATACTTCTAAATTCGTACAACTGTGCAAATCGCGCTCCGCCATCTGTGAGCTCTCAATCAATAATATCGAGTTCGGACTGACGTGTACAGTGACCATGATATTGTTAAATCTATATCCATACTATTATAATAAAGCGTAAACACACACTTTTTTGTTGCCTAAGATGTCAGCAATTACAGCATACTTTTGAATAATTCCTTTTTTAATAAAAAGCCCTACACTTACGTCACGCTTTAGGCTATATATTTTCACGCCATTAAACTTAGGGGGTAAAGATTATGGATAAAAACCCAAATGTGGGAAAGAGACCGTAAGTTGCTGCCAACATCAAGGAAGCAAGATTGCCATGGTTTGTCATGTCATGTCATTTTGACATTTGCTATTGATAATTTGACAAATGTAAACAATAATATAAAATTTTCGTAATTTCATGCGGATGAAGCCGCACGGGAACAGCTAGTCTAGGATAAAACTACTGTGGTTACTGATCATCGTCTTCCTTATCCTACTCCCGTAGTGGGTCAACAGCTTTTTGTCCTAACTCTAAGAACTCTGCCTATTTGTTAAAAGTGTACTAAATTTCAATAAATATTCGTAACCTTAAATGTGTTTTCGAAAGTTAAATTATCGGTTTTTCCGAAGCAAGACCGAATGTTTCGTTTCTGTTTTTTATGAAAATCCAGTTCCAGTTGGACTTTATTTGTTAATTTAAAAGCAAGCATTGAATTCTCTTAATAATGACAATAACTCCGCATCTTACAAATAACTAATTAGATAGTAGTGAGTGCAAACGAAGAGATAATAAAAGAAACTAACAGACACATTTATTCTAACGTTCACATTTATTTTAACAGTGGTAGAGCCCGCTTTAACATCTTCGCACTGTAGGGTCGGCTCGCCCCCAG
The DNA here is from genome assembly GCA_029286645.1 of Papilio protenor. Taxonomy (NCBI): domain Eukaryota; kingdom Metazoa; phylum Arthropoda; class Insecta; order Lepidoptera; family Papilionidae; genus Papilio; species Papilio protenor. Next base: position 292,042 of record JAGSMZ010000041.1, on the reverse strand, counting down.
CAATACCACGACCACACAGAAAACAGGCGTGAAGTGGAAGCAATTCCGCGTTTCGTCTGATGAGTGTGGTGCCGGAGGCCTTATTTTAGTCCCTTTCCCTTACCACCCTTTTTCTTATAAGAAAAGGATGGGAAAGGAATGTGGACTTGACGGTGGAGGAGACGCATAGGAAGGGGAAATATCCTATTTATGTGCGTCTCCTCCTCCGTCTATTAAGGGTAGGCAACGCATCCGCTATTGCGAATGTTTATGGGCAGCGGTCGCTTTCCATTTCGGTGGATTCAGGTGGCAGCTTGCTCGTTTGCCACCTTATATTATAAAAAAAAGAGATAATAAAAGAAACTAAAAGACACATTTATTCTACGTTGTATTGAACATTCACGTCTCGTTTCATGTTCAAATGCGTGCCTTTAAAGGAGAACACGGCCAGTTTTCCAGACAAGGAAACTTACATAGGTAACTTATAAAAAGACAAAACCATTGTCACCCTAAACCCTATGTTTATTATTCACAATTCATTTTCACGAAACCAATCAAACGTGCGCATTAATTAAAATTTTGTCACGGCACTGAACCGGTTAACCGGTTACGACCGGACACAGCCGGATATATCCGGATAACCGGTTAATTGAAATTGAACATCGGCGATTTACATTTGGCGTTATTGGTCATACTGGATTAGCTGTTTTAAACTATATGTCAAAATAGCTATCGGTTTTGTGGTATTCATACTAATATTATAAAGAGGAAAGATTTGTATATTTAGATTTTTGTATACAGTGTAAACTCCACGTAACGTCCCTCGATTTAACGACAAACTCCCTAAAGCGTCGAAATCAACTGGCTTTGGTTGGTTTAGCTTGTCTTCCATACAACAATACACTCTACATAGCATTACATCCACTCTTCATAACGACTACAATTGAGTAATAAAAAGTACCTTTTAAGTTGCTAAAATTAGTAAAAACTGTGCAGCTGTGTACGTTCTTTTGCCCTTTATCGCCAAGATGGATCAATATTGCCAGATATGAAGAAAATAAGTAAAAAAGTACAAAATAATTACAGGTGCAGCAAAAGACGTCAGACAACGCAATAGCGTTCAAATAAGAATATTTTTTATATACATAACTACTAGATAACTACTAACACTATTTTGGAATAAACTTTTTTTTCTAATTTTGATTTTTCTTATCTCCATTTAACGACAACTCTCTATAACGCCATAAAATGGACAGTCCCCTCGGTGTCGTTATATAGAGTTTATACTGTATATTGGAATAACTCAAAAACTACTTGTCCGATTTAAAAAATTCTTCCACCATTAAAAAGCTACATTATCCGTGAGTAACATAGGCTATATTCTTTATTATGTTTTTAATTTCACGCGGGTGATTTCGCGAGTAACAGCTAGTGTTCTAACATAAAAACACATTTATTCCGAAAAACTGCTTTGTGGATACCGTTTAATTCGATTTAAAGCACGCGCACACCTGAAACTAAACAATCGTACAACTGTTTAGTTTCGCTTTGATTCCTATGAGCTTACATAGATGTACACTACTCGATTAGTTGTGCAACTAAACAGTTGAAGGCTGCGAAACAATCGACAATCACAACAGTTGTGCGCTTGTTTAGTCAACACAAAACACTAACATATCTATGATTAGTTAAAAATAGCCTATCTATTTGTAGACTTCAGTGTCCAATACACTTATATTGTAATTCCGTTTAACCTGGCTTGTATAAATCATCATCATCTCCTTATCCTACTCCCGTAGGGCGCAGCGGGTTTTTGTCCTCCACATAACTCTATCATCCGTCATCTCAGTCATCACTCCCTTTTTGATCATGTCACCTTTCACGCAATCCATCCATCTCTTTCTAGGTCTACATCTACCGCTCTCTGGCTTATATAATAAAAGATATTCACAAAGTTTACTAGAAACGTCTTAAAATATGCAGTAATTTATATCTTTAGTTAAAACAGATGTCTCTTACACCTGTAGTCTATATAAAAGAATGGATTTTTATATAGAAAAGTTTTATATTCCGGCTATAAATGCAAATTTTTCAATATGATTTTTTAACGCCGGCGTCCAGAAACACGCTGTTTATTAATAGTTCTAACATAAAAAAAAAAAAGTAGTAATAACAAAATATAGCCTATGTTACTCACGGATAAATTACCTTTCTGATGGTGAAAGAATTTTTAAAATCGGCCCAGTGGTTTTTGAGTTATTTCAATACATACAAAAATACAAAAATACAAATCTTTCCTCTTTATAATATTAGTATAGATATAGATATAGACAAGCGTCCATATTCTATGCCACGGCTATGTAGACATAAATAAAAATAATTAAACAAAATACACGCTCAAAAAATCAAAACCAGTTAAAACCGTTAGTTCGTGCACACCTTTGACTAAACTATCGCACAACTGTTGTGATTGTCGATCGTTTCGCAGCCTTCAACTGTTTAGTTGCACTAATCGAGTAGTGTACCTCCACAAGCTCATAGGAATCAAAGCGAGAATAAAGTTTTTTGATAGTTTAGTTTGTGCATGCTCTTACCAGTTAAAACCGGTTTAAACCAATTGTTTCTTTTCACAGATGTGGTTTTCGTCTAGCTGAGAGAAGATGGCGGGCTTCTGGCTTCTGCTCACTCTCTTGGCTGCTGTACAAGCGCAGAATAACCGCAGTGAGTTCTTTTCTTTCTACTTCTCTATCATTCTTGATAGCTTAAAGTTATACACTACTCCATTGTATCAGAGTTCTCCTACTTCAAGTTACATAAACGTAACTACAAACATTATATGTTTAATGGCACGAAGTATTCAAACATCTATCTATACTTCTATACTATTATAATAAAGCGTAAACACACACTTTTTTGTTGCCTAAGATGTCAGCAATCACAGCATATTTTTGAATATTTTTTTTTAATAAAAAGCCCTACACTTACGTCACGCTTTAAGCTATACATTTTCACGCCATTATACTTAGGGGTTAAATATTTTGGATAAAAACCCTAATGTGGGAAAGAGACCATAAGTTGCTGCCAACATCAAGGAAGCAAGATTGCCATGGTTTGACATCATGTCATGTCATTTTGACATTTGCATTTGATAATTTGACAAATGTAAACAAAAAATGAATTTTTTATAATTTCATGCGGATGAAGTCGCAAGGGAACAGCTAGTAAATGTATGAAAATGTACTTTGTTGAAATTAAAAAAAAAAAAAATTATCTGGCTATTTACTTTGCCAGTTACTGGCTTAGCATACAAACCTGCTAGTATCTGGCATAGAAGTGTGTCTTCACCTAACAGAGAAAGAAAGCTGTGCCTCTCAATGCCAATGTTTTGAGGAAATCTGAAATTACTACTAACGATAGACGAATTAAACAAAAATACAAAAATACAAAAATACAAAAATACAAAAATACAAAAATACAAAAATACAAAAATACAAATCTTTCCTTTTTATAATATCAGTATAGATATAGATATAGACAAGCGTCCATATTCTATGCCACGGCTATGTAGACATAAATAAAAATAATTAAACAAAATACACGCTCAATAAATCAAAACCAGTCACAACAGTTAGTTCGTGCACACCTTTGACTAAACTATCGCACAACTGTTGTGATTGTCGATCGTTTCGCAGCCTTCAACTGTTTAGTTGCACTAATCGAGTAGTGTACCTCCACAAGCTCATAGGAATCAAAGCGAGAATAAAGTTTTTTGATAGTTTAGTTTGTGCATGCTCTTACCAGTTAAAACCGGTTTAAACCAATTGTTTCTTTTCACAGATGTGGTTTTCGTCTAGCTGAGAGAAGATGGCGGGCTTCTGGCTTCTGCTAACTAACGTGGCTGACAGCATTGATATCGCATCCTTTGAGTCTTGATTTTGCTTATATTAAGCTGTGAGAGTGCATATTTCTTAAATAATCTTACTAATATTATAAAGAGAAAAGATTTGTATTTTTGTACGTATTGAAATAACTCAAAAACTACTAGACGGATTTCAAAAATTCTTTCACCATTATAAAGCTACGTTATAAGTGAGTAACATAGGCTATATTTTTATTATTATTTTTTTAATTTCACGCCGATGTCGCGAGGAACAGTTAGTATTTACTACTTTCATGTGTCAAAAAAGCGTACTAAAAGGAATTTCTCGCAAAATTTCCTTTTTAAATTATCGCTCGCCGTTCAAATAGTTAAAGTTCCCAGCGCCGGTTCGAACCGGTTACGACCTGTTCGGAGTGGTTCAAAGTCGATTTAACCTGAAACTAGCGGCGGGACGTAACTAACGTGGCTGACAGCATTGATATCGCATCCTTTGAGTCTTGATTTTGCTTATATTAAGCTGTGAGAGTGCATATTTCTTAAATAATCTTACTAATATTATAAATGCGAAAGTTTAGATGGATGGATGTTAGTTTGTATCTTAAACTGAACGGATCTCAATGATTGTCATGGAGCGGATAGTCTGGAAGAACAGATAGGCAAATTGCTTTTTTTCTATTTTTTTTTTTTTTTTTTTAATTCAACGAGAAGAGACTTTCGGGCAAAGATGTTAAGAGAAAAGATCTGTTTGTTTGTATAGAATAGGCTCTGAAACTACTAAACGAATTTCAAAAATTCTTTTATTATTAGAAAACTACATCAATGAATGATATAGGATATATTTTATCATAATTTAAATTAAGACAGACAAGATATGAGTATATATTATAACACTTAAGCGAAGTCGAGGCGGATCGTAAGAGCGTGCGCCTCGCTTTGATTTCTATCTTATATGGAGGTACACTACTCGATTAGTTGTGCAACTAAACAGTTGGCTGCGAAACAATCGAAAATCAGCACAAAAGTTAGTGGAGTACGATAACAATCATACACATAAAGAAAATAATTCAAATGTCATTAAATAGTAACATACAGATAAAATAAACTACCAAACAAGTTACCCGAAAAACATATTTCTTACCCCAATATTGGGGAAAATAAACTACCAAACAAGTTACCCGAAAAACATATTTCTTACCCCAATATTGGGGAAAATAAACTACACCCTGGCAACACCGGAAGAGGCGACGCGGCGCGTTTATGCCAACTTCCGGCGGCCATTACCCCGCGCCTGAAACGTTTTCCCGCCTTATTTCATTTTTATTTTTTTCGGTTCACCTTTATTGCTTTTTTTTTTTTCGGTTCACCTTTATTGCTTTATTTTATAGTAAATGCGATTTATTTCTCGCTTCCTCGCACCTCGATGTTACAATATGTAAACTGAAAGGGTTCAATTGTGTTATACAGAACGTTAAACTAACTTTTAATAGTTACTTTTTGAAAATACTAGCTTTCGTCCATGACTCCGTCTGCGTAGAATTGAAAAAAACAAAACTAAGTTTCCTATGTGTTCCAGATTATCCTCTACATGTACATCGAGATCCGTTCAGTTTAGGATACAAACTAACTAACATACATCTAAACTTTCACATTTATAATATTACTAGCTGTGGCTCGAGACTTCGTCCGCGTGAATTTAAAAAATAAAGCCTATGTTACTCACAGATAAATTATCTTTCTAACAGTGAAAGAATTTTTGAAATCGGTCCTGTAGTTTTTGAGTATAATACATATAAAAATACAAATCTTTCTTTATAATATTAGTGTAGACTAGCTGTTGCTCGCGACTTCGTCTGCGTGAATTTAAAAAATAAAGCCTATGTTACACACAGATAAATTATCTCTCTAACAGTGAAAGAATTTTTGAAATCGGCTCAGTAGTTTTTGAGTATAATACATACAAAAATACAAATCTTTCCTCTTTATAATATTAGTATAGATAGACAGGAGACTATTGTCCGTTTGTATTCGATGTCCAAAGTTGGATCTTTCAAAGACTTTTCTGGAAACTTCGATTTATAGATTCCTTTAGTTGTGTATCGACTCGGAAGAACGCTCCTTTATTTTCTGTACAAAGTATTTTGCTTAGTTTATTCGTATATTTGTGGACTGTTGAATTTCTCGATTTCATATTTACCTAACTCAATACGTACTTCTACATTTGTATGTATTGAAATAACTCAAAAACTACTGAGTCGATTTCAAAAATAATTTCACCGTTAGAAAGGTAATTTATTTGTCAGTCACATACGCTATTATTTTTATTTTACGCGGACGAAGTCGCGAGCAACAGCTAGTTACTAATGTTATAAATGCGATAGTTTAGATGTATGTTTGTTAGTTTGTAGTCTAAACTATTGAACGAATCTCGATGATTGTCATACATGCAGAGCGTAGTCTGGGAGAACACATAGGTTACTTTCTTTAGTTATTTTTATATTCACACGGACGGAGTCGCGGGAGAAAGCCAGTAACTTTTATAAAATAGAGGTCATCCTTTTGATTCTCAAACTCATCGAAATTTGATCTTAAGATAAACAATAACATAAATTAGTTTCGTCTTCAATAAATGGTAAATACTATAGGAATTTAACTAACGGCATGTTACCGATTATTTATGAAACCGGACAATATGTAACTTGCCTAAGCTATAAACAATCTACCATATCGATTTTTAGTTTGTTATTCGAATATCATAGGCTAGATACATAGCATACTTGCATGCCAGTTAGAGCAGTGGTAGAGCCCGCTTTAACAACTTCGCACGAATGGGTCGGCTCGCCCGGTGTAATACCACGACCACACAGACAGGCGTGAAGTGGAAGCAATTCCGTGTTTCGTCTGATGAGTGTGGTGCCGGAGGCCTAATTTTAGTCCCTTTCCCTTTCCACCCTTTTCTTAAGAGGAAAGGATGGGAAGGTAAAGTGGATTTGACGGTGGAGGAGACGCATAGGAAGGGGAAATGTCCTCTTTATGTGCGTCTCATCCTCTGTCAATTAAGGGTAGGCACTGCATCTGCAATTGCGGATGTTAATGGGCAGCGGTCGCTTTCCATTTCGGTGGATTCAGGTGGCCGCTTGCTCGTTTGCCACCTTATGTTATAAAAAAAAAGTTACTTGTAAAGCCAGCTACAAGCATGTAAACGTTAAAGTAACTTGAGGGAAGGGTCTACGAAGCTTGACACTGAGAAGTCACATACTCTAGGACGTTAAGAGCACACCTTTGACTAAATTATCGCACAACTGTTTGCTCTAGCTTTGCTATGAGCTTATATGGACCTCCATAATGTGCGTACCAGCACACTACTGGATTTTTAGTTGTGCAACTAGTCAGTTGAAAAAAACAATCGCACAACAGTTGTGCGATTGTTTAGTCAAAGGTGTGCCCGGTCTATACTAGCATGTGTATTTCCGCCTTTCTATATTCAATCGACTTTACAATTATTACAACACTGTTTCTTGCTATTTTCTGTTTCGATGATGATGATGATGATGATGATGATGATGATGATGATGATGATGATGATGATGATGATGATGATGATGATGATGATGATGATGATGATGATGATGATGATGATGATGATGATGATGATGATGATGATGATGATGATGATGATGATGATGATGATGATGATGATGATGATGATGATGATGATGATGATGATGATGATGATGATGATGATGATGATGATGATGATGATGATGATGATGATGATGATGATGATGATGATGATGATGATGATGATGATGATGATGATGATGATGATGATGATGATGATGATGATGATGATGATGATGATGATGATGATGATGATGATGATGATGATGATGATGATGATGATGATGATGATGATGATGATGATGATGATGATGATGATGATGATGATGATGATGATGATGATGATGATGATGATGATGATGATGATGATGATGATGATGATGATGATGATGATGATGATGATGATGATGATGATGATGATGATGATGATGATGATGATGATGATGATGATGATGATGATGATGATGATGATGATGATGATGATGATGATGATGATGATGATGATGATGATGATGATGATGATGATGATGATGATGATGATGATGATGATGATGATGATGATGATGATGATGATGATGATGATGATGATGATGATGATGATGATGATGATGATGATGATGATGATGATGATGATGATGATGATGATGATGATGATGATGATGATGATGATGATGATGATGATGATGATGATGATGATGATGATGATGATGATGATGATGATGATGATGATGATGATGATGATGATGATGATGATGATGATGTTACCCAGTGATAACGTAGCTTTATATTGGTGAAATATCTTCAAAATCGGCTTTGTAGTTTTTGAGTACAATATAAACAAAAACATAAATTAGTTTCGTCTTCAATAAATGGTAAATACTATAGGAATTTAACTAACGGTATGTTACCGATTATTTATGAAACCGGACAATTTGTAACTTGCCTAAGCTATAAACAATCTACCATATCGATTTTTAGTTGTGCAACTAGTCAGTTGAAAAAAACAATCGCACAACAGTTGTGCGATTGTTTAGTCAAAGGTGTGCCCGGTCTATACTAGCATGTGTATTTCCGCCTTTCTATATTCAGTCGACTCTACAAATTATTACAACTAGCTGTTGCTTGCGATTTCGTCGCCGTGGAATTAAAAAAATACATAAATATGCCATATGTTGCCCCAGTGGTAGAGAAGGTAAGGAGTAAAAGGTTAGCATGGGGCATGTTATGAGGAGGGATGAATCGCATGTAACAAGGAGAACGTTAGTTATGAGTGTGGAAGGGTACATCGGTAGAGGTAGACCTAGAAAGAGATGGATTGTGTGAAAGGTGACATGATCAAAAAGGGAGTGATGACTGAGATGACGTATGATAGAGTTATTTGGAGGACAAAAACCTGTTGCCCCGACCCTACGGGAGTAGGATAAGGAGATGATGATGATGATGATGATGATGTTACCCAGTGATAACGTAGCTTTATATTGGTGAAATATCTTCAAAATCGGCTTTGTAGTTTTTGAGTAAAATACAAACAAAAATACAAATCTTTCCTCTTTATCAGTGTAGATTAAATAAACGGGGTTCACAATTTGCCCGTAACATTAAAATCCGTAGGCCGTTTTACAATTTAAATGTGAAACGTTGGAAAGCCCCGAAGCTATCAAATACAAGTTTTACTTCGAATTGTTATTGGCACAGACTAATCTGTTTCGAAACGTTTCTCATTTACAAAAGTTACTTTGTTTCTTAGATACTCTATGTTATATCTTGTAATTATTGATAACCATATATCTATACTAATATAATAAAGCGTAAACACACACTTCTTTGTTGCCTAAGATCTCAGCAAATACAGCATATTTTTGTATAATTATTTTTTAATAAAAAGCCCTACACTTACGTCACGCTTTAGGCTATTATTTTCACGCCATTAAACTTAGGGGGTAAATATTTTGGATAAAAACCCTAATGTGGGAAAGAGACCATAAGTTGCTGCCAGCATCAGGGGAGCAAGATTGCCATAGTAAGGTAATTAGTATTTTGACATTTGCAATTGAGAATTTGACAAATGCAAAAAATAAATTTATAATTTCATGCGGATGAATCCGCACGCGAACAGCTATTATAATAATAAAGCGTAAACACACACTACTTCGTGGCGTAGGATGTCAATCATATTATCATACTAATATTACAAATATGAAAGTTTAGATGGCTGTTTGTTAGAGTTTGTAGCCTAAACTGCTGAACGGATTTCGATGAAATTTGGAATAGATGTAGATAGTCTGGAAGAACACATAGTCTACTCACTTTTGTTTTTTTTTATTCAACGCGAACGGAGTTGCGGGCGAAAGCTAGTCATAGCATATGTCTTTAAAAAAAAACACTACACTTACAACACGCTTTAGGCTTATATTTTCACGCTAAACTTAGGGAGTAAGTAAATTGGAATAAACCTTAATGTGGGAAAGGGACCATAAACTAAGCTGACAATATCAAGGAAGCAACATAGCTGACCGGTAATTATGATCCAATGTCAAAGGCCTTTGTCATTTGTGCATTTGAATTTTGACATTTGCAATTGAGAATTTGACAAATGTAAACTATAAAATAAAGTTTTTTATACTTTAAAAGTAACTAGTACGTTAATGAAAGATCGGTTTTATTTGCTTTGATTCCTATGAGCTTATTTGGAGGTACACTACTCGATTTTTAGTGCAACTAAGCAGTTGAAGGCTGCGAAACAAACGACGATCACAACAGTTGTGCGCTTGTTTAGTCAAAGGTGTGCATTGCTCTTAAGATTATAAAACAAACGAAATACAATACAAATGAATTCAACTGATTTATATCCCAAGAGTGGCCATAACGTAAACTGCTATAGGTAAGAAATTTTCATTAACTGACAACAATAGTAAATTTACAATTTCCGACTTACCCCCTAACCGGAACCATCCCCAGACTCGTAAATACAAAAGGGGGGTGGATTGTAAAACCAATTAACCCATACGATTTATTGTCGTTTCAAAGAAAAACAAAATATAACGCAATTAACGCGGGAATCTTAAGCCATAGTCGGACGTGACGTAACGAGCGGCTCCCGACTTCCGGTGGTCGACATATTTACTACTTCCGGTAGTACTGATCCTACACTAGCGCTACAACGGAAACTGAGAACACTGGCTGGTTTTTTGTTTTACTTTTTTAAAGTTATAACTACAAATTATTCTATCAAAATCCAAATGTATTAAAATCTACAGAAAACAATTATCAGTTCAAGACATTCTTTACATACTTTAATTTAACATATTATACACTAGCTGTTGCTCGCGACTTTGCCCGCGTCAAATTAAAAAAAATACCCTGTGTTACTCACAGATAAATTACCTTTCTAACGGCGATAGAATTTTTAAAATCGGCCCAGTAATTTTTGAGTTATTTCAATATATATACTACAAATCTTTCCTCTTTATAATATTAGTATAGATATAAATGAAATAAAATAAATACCTTTAACATAAAGGTCTCGAGAAATATATTATATTTATAGAACCCGCTTCAAAGCTCTCAGCTTGGGAACTAAAGCTCTTTGTTAAATGTATTCTTGAATAGATCCTATTCCTTTGCAAAACGAGACGTCACCGGGGAGTAGTGAACACCGCTCGTATGTAATTTGTCTATTTAAAGGCAAATTTCATCACCTCCGACCTTATTCTGGATTCCCAACCGTCACCCCACTCTGTCCCCACGTGGGAACAGATGAGAATGAAAAGTTACATCCGTCCCACTTTACCGTCCATTTAAGCTCATATGAATCATAGAATAGTTGTGCGATAGTTTAGTCAAAATGTGCGCTCTTAAAATATCTGTTTGGTTTTAAACTTTATGTGATGACGTCCCAAGCCAAACGCTCAGTTCCTCTCTATCACTTGTAACCTCTCGCTCGCACACGGCTTAGGAACATCAAAATTAGTCACTCGAGCTGCCGGCATTCGTCAATTTATAATAGGAAATTTATTTAGCGTTCCTGTGAAAATTTTACTTTAGCGGTTACCTAAGTTTACATAAGGACCTTGGATGTTTTGTAATGTTTCCGCAGCGAAAATATTATAAACGCGAAAGTTTAGATGGATGGATGTTTGTTAGAGTTTGTAGCCTAAACAGCTGAACCAATTTCGATGAAATTTGGTATAGATGTAGAGGATAGTCTGGAAGAACACATAGGCTACTTGCTTTTGTTTTTTTTTAATCCCACGCGGTCGGAGTCGCGGGCGAAAGCTAGTTTATAATATCAATAAGATTAACCAGTATAAAACAATACAATACCTAAGTTACGTCTAGAAATTAACTCTAGCAACCGGAAATGCTACAAGAAATGCTATTACTTCCGGTCTAGTCGACATATTTATTGCTTCCAACGCAACTAACCAGAAACTGTTGTTACAAAAGGTGCTTGTTACCGTAAAATTGTGAACTCAGTCAGTTAACAATAAAACTAGTAATTACAAAATAGAAATTTTATTTAGCGTTCCTGTGAAAATTTTACTTTAGCGGTTACCTAAGTTACGTCTAGAAATTAACTCTAGCAACCGGAAATGCTACAAGAAATGCTATTACTTCCGGTCTAGTCGACATATTTATTGCTTCCAACGCAACTAACCAGAAACTGTTGTTACAAAAGGTGCTTGTTACCGTAAAATTGTGAACTCAGTCAGTTAACAATAAAACTAGTAATTACAAAATAATAAATTTATTTTCAAAAATAATGAGAATCAGGTTTCATATAGAATTAGCTGTTGCCCGCGACTTCGCCCGCGTGAAATTAAAAAAATATAGCCTATGTTACTCACAGATAAATTACCTTTCTAACGGTGAAAGAGTTTTTAAAAATCGGCCCAGTAGTTTTTGAGTTATTTCAATACATACAAAAATACAAATCTTTCCTCTTTATAATATTAGTATAGAAGTATAGATTAGTATTATTATATAAGAATAATATAAATTCTTAAATATTCTTCCGTACCATTAGTTTTATAAGAACGACAACTTTCCAGAACTTTTCAGAATAAATCTTATTAAAATGGAACCGTCTAGAACTTTGCACATTCATTAAGAACTGATAATAGTTCTTGAAATCAATTTTCTTTGTCATTCAGTCATTCATTCATAATCTTTTCCATTCACTTTTAACTAAGAAAAAAAATTACGAAGTTTTATATCTTTACTAGCTTTCGACTGAGACTCCGTCCGCGTGGAATTAAAAACTAAAGTGAGTAGCATATGTGTTCTTCCAGACTATCCTCTACATCTATACCAAATTTCATTGAAATCCGTTCAGCCGTTTAGGCTACAAACTCTTACAAACATCCATCCATCTAAACTTTCGCATTTATATCTAATATTACTGATTGGAGTGTCTGTTTGTAATATCAAAGGAAAAATTACAGATTTCGGAAAGATGATGTATTTGCGTTGCTGATCACGAAAATCGCATTTAAAAAATTTTTGTCCGTCTGTCTGTCTGTCTGTCTGTCTGTCCGTCCGCAAGCCGCGTTTGTTCCGGATAATCTCCGAAACGACTAAACCGATTTCGACCGGACTTTCACTGGAGGGTAGCTCACATAAACCCGCATATTATAGCCTACTTTTTTAATTCCTTGCTGTCAAAAAGGCGACCGGACCACTATATCTGGAACGGGTGGACCGATTTGGCCGGGACTTTGACTGGAAGGTAGCCAGGTAGAAGGTAGACGCGGGAATGTGATAGATGATTTTTTTTTAATTCGAGCTAACGAAGTTTGCGGGCGACAGCTCGTTCAAATATAAGAAACTAGCTGTTCGCGTGCGGATTCATCCGCGTGAAATTATAAAAACTTTATTTTATTGTTTACATTTGTCAAATTATCAATAGCAAATGTCAAAATGGCATGACATGACAAACCTTAGCAATCTTTCTTTCTTGATGTTGGCAGCAACTTATGGTCTCTTTCCCACATTAGGGTTTTTATCCAAAATATTTACCCCCTAAGTTTAATGGCGTGAAAATATATAGCCTAAAGCATGACGTAAGTGTAGGGCTTTTTATTAAAAAAAGTATTATTCAAAAATATGCTGCAATTGCTGACATCTTAGGCAACAAAGAAGTGTGTGTTTACGCTTTATTATAATAGTATAGAAGTATAGATATAGATAGATAGATATAGATCAACCAACCCGCAGTTGACCAGCGTGGTTGACTAAAGTCACCCCTAACTTATAAACTTACTTAAATTGATTTGAAATAAGTTAATACCTTTGTCTAAATCAAACTTCAAGCACCAATTCTTTTGAATAAATCGTAAAACCCAAAGTTCTTGCATAAATCCTTACTAGTGCGAAACTTTCTTACGGATTCTGAAATTCGGTCGAAAAAGATTTACTTTGACGCGTCAGCTGATGTCGGGTTTAAGAAAATCAATGCCTTTACCGTACTATTCGAGATTTTAAAATAGTTTTCGTATAGTCACCGAACAATAGTAAATTCGGTTATTTTATAGTCGGTCTAATAGTGGGTTGCAGAAGTTTCCATTTATTTTATCACTAGCTGTTGTCTGCGACTTCGTCCACGCAATCATACTATCATACTAATATTATAAATTCGAAAGTTTATATGGTTGGATGGATGGATGTTTGTTAGAGTTCGTAGCCCAAACGGCTGAACGGGTTTTGATGAAATTTGGTACAGATGTGGAAGATAGCCTGGAAGAATACATAGGCTACTCAATTTTGTTTTTTTTTTTTTAATTCTACCCGAACGAAGTCGCGGGCGAAAGCTAGTATACAGATGAAAGTAGCCTATTATATGCGGGTCTATGTCAGCTACCCTTCAGTGAAAGTCCGGTCGAAATTGGCCCAGCCGTTTCGGAGATTACCCGGAACAAACGCGGCTTGCGGACAGACAGACAGACAAAAAAAATTAAATGCGATTTTCGTTATCAGCAACGCAAATACATCATCTTCCCGAAATCCGAAATTTTTCTTTTGATATTACAAATAGACGCTCCCATTTTATTATATGTATAGATAAGATAACCTAGTGATTTATAGTGTTAGGTTGAACTAAATTTGGATTATTCCCAACCGTCACCCCGCTCTGTCCCCAAGTGGGAATAAAAAGATTCATCCGTTTCACCTTTTGCGACGAGGGGACGGTTGGAACTTATTTGTTTTCATAACGGTTTCTGTCACGTTATTGGTGATAGTGAGACTAAAAGGTGGGACGGATGAAACTTTTTTCCCACGTGGGGACAGAGCGGGGTGACGGTTGGGAATACGTGGGCAACGCATCTGCTATTGCGAATGTATATGAGCAGTCGCTTCGCCATTTTGACGGATTCAAGTGGCCGCTTGCTCGTTTGCCACGTTATGATATAAATAAAAATTGTTTAGTCTTTTTCAAACAGTAATCTCTGATCCAAATTCATTTATTTATTCAACCGTTCCTTATTTCGTGTTAATATTGAAAACTTTCTCAATTACAGTAAAATTAATAGTCAACGAAAGAATTAACACTCCATAAATCTTTTAAAACTATCTTAAAGCTTTAGTTCATAAATCTTTTAGCAATCGTCTGTAAAGTTTTCTCTCACAAATAGATTTATAGAAAGAGTTTCCTCAAATGCATTCAATAAAAACGCAGACAAAAGGAAGTTTCAATTTTTCATAGATAAAAATATTAATCGAACTAGACTTTGTATGCAAATTAGCTTTCGCCTGCGACTTCGTCCGAGTGGACTAAAAAAATGAATAGCCTACATGTTCTTCCAGACTATCCTCTACATCTATACCAAATTTCATCTAAATCCATTCAGCCTTTAGGCTACAAACTCTAACAAACATCCATCTAAACTTTCGCATTTATAATATTAGTAAGATTAATTGTTAGAGCAGGCTCACACCTTTGACGAAATGGTCGCACAACTGTGATTGTCGATTGTTTCGCAGTCAACTGTTTAGCACAACTAATCGAGTAGTGTACCTCCATATAAGCTCATAACAAAGCGAGACTAAACTGTTGTGCGATTGAATCAAAGGTGTGTTCGCACTCTTCTATACTAATATTATAAAGAGGAAAGATTTGTATTTTTGTATGTATTGAAATAACTCAAAAACTACTGGGCCGATTTTAAAAATTCTTTCACCATTAAAAAGCTATGTTGTCACTGAGTAACATGGGCTATATTTTTTTTTATTTTTATTTTTCACGCGGGCGAAGTCGCGAGCAACAGCTAGTTTATTTATAAAGTTAAAAACACTTAAACACTGTTGACGTTAACTGACGTGTTCTTTGATGCAATCTGTCAAACTTTCCCGCCAAAACAAAATGGCGCTGACAGTAATCGCATCATACGCTTTTACTTTTGTAACGTTAAATATGGATCTATACTAATATTATAAAGAGGAAAGATTTGTATTTTTGTATGTATTGCAATAACTCAAAAACTACTGGGCCGATTTTAAAAATTCTTTCACCATTAGAAAGGTAATTTATCTGTGAGTAACATGGGCTATATTTTTTTATTATTTTTATTTTTCACGCGGGCGTTGTCGCGAGCAACAGCTAGTTTATTTATAAAGTTAAAAACACTTAAACACTGTTGACGTTAACTGACGTGTTCTTTGATGCAATCTGTCAAAGTTTCCCGCCAAAACAAAATGGCGCTGACAGTAATCGCATCATACGCTTTTACTTTGTACCGTTAAATATGGATCTATACTAATATTATAAAGAGGAAAGATTTTGTTTTTAGTGTATTTTGTTTTTAGTGTATTTTGTTTTTAGTGTATTTTGTTTTTAGTGTATTTTGTTTTTAGTGTATTTTGTTTTTAGTGTATTTTGTTTTTAGTGTATTTTGTTTTTAGTGTATTTTGTTTTTAGTGTATTTTGTTTTTAGTGTATTTTGTTTTTAGTGTATTTTGTTTTTAGTGTATTTTGTTTTTAGTGTATTTTGTTTTTAGTGTATTTTGTTTTTAGTGTATTTTGTTTTTAGTGTATTTTGTTTTTAGTGTATTTTGTTTTTAGTGTATTTTGTTTTTAGTGTATTTTGTTTTTAGTGTATTTTGTTTTTAGTGTATTTTGTTTTTAGTGTATTTTGTTTTTAGTGTATTTTGTTTTTAGTGTATTTTGTTTTTAGTGTATTTTGTTTTTAGTGTATTTTGTTTTTAGTGTATTTTGTTTTTAGTGTATTTTGTTTTTAGTGTATTTTGTTTTTAGTGTATTTTGTTTTTAGTGTATTTTGTTTTTAGTGTATTTTGTTTTTAGTGTATTTTGTTTTTAGTGTATTTTGTTTTTAGTGTATTTTGTTTTTAGTGTATTTTGTTTTTAGTGTATTTTGTTTTTAGTGTATTTTGTTTTTAGTGTATTTTGTTTTTAGTGTATTTTGTTTTTAGTGTATTTTGTTTTTAGTGTATTTTGTTTTTAGTGTATTTTGTTTTTAGTGTATTTTGTTTTTAGTGTATTTTGTTTTTAGTGTATTTTGTTTTTAGTGTATTTTGTTTTTAGTGTATTTTGTTTTTAGTGTATTTTGTTTTTAGTGTATTTTGTTTTTAGTGTATTTTGTTTTTAGTGTATTTTGTTTTTAGTGTATTTTGTTTTTAGTGTATTTTGTTTTTAGTGTATTTTGTTTTTAGTGTATTTTGTTTTTAGTGTATTTTGTTTTTAGTGTATTTTGTTTTTAGTGTATTTTGTTTTTAGTGTATTTTGTTTTTAGTGTATTTTGTTTTTAGTGTATTTTGTTTTTAGTGTATTTTGTTTTTAGTGTATTTTGTTTTTAGTGTATTTTGTTTTTAGTGTATTTTGTTTTTAGTGTATTTTGTTTTTAGTGTATTTTGTTTTTAGTGTATTTTGTTTTTAGTGTATTTTGTTTTTAGTGTATTTTGTTTTTAGTGTATTTTGTTTTTAGTGTATTTTGTTTTTAGTGTATTTTGTTTTTAGTGTATTTTGTTTTTAGTGTATTTTGTTTTTAGTGTATTTTGTTTTTAGTGTATTTTGTTTTTAGTGTATTTTGTTTTTAGTGTATTTTGTTTTTAGTGTATTTTGTTTTTAGTGTATTTTGTTTTTAGTGTATTTTGTTTTTAGTGTATTTTGTTTTTAGTGTATTTTGTTTTTAGTGTATTTTGTTTTTAGTGTATTTTGTTTTTAGTGTATTTTGTTTGGAAGTCGGTTTTTTTTTTTTTTTTTTTTTTTTTTTTTTTTTTTTTTTTGTTTTTTTTGTGGTCAGTCATTACTAAAAAACGTTACTATACTTTCAATTGTCAATTGTTATGGTAAAAAGTTTGGTAGAAAACCTTACGTAGAAATATCACTGCATATACCTCGGCTGACACCGACATCAAAGTGATAATAATTGTACAATATAGACATAACAGCTACAATAAGGGAGGTTTTACTATTTTCAAGAAATTATTTCGTTACTTTTAGTGTACTGTTTTTTTAAGAAGATTTTGTTTTTAGTGTATTTTGTTTTTAGTGTATTTTGTTTTTAGTGTATTTTGTTTTTAGTGTATTTTGTTTTTAGTGTATTTTGTTTTTAGTGTATTTTGTTTTTAGTGTATTTTGTTTTTAGTGTATTTTGTTTTTAGTGTATTTTGTTTTTAGTGTATTTTGTTTTTAGTGTATTTTGTTTTTAGTGTATTTTGTTTTTAGTGTATTTTGTTTTTAGTGTATTTTGTTTTTAGTGTATTTTGTTTTTAGTGTATTTTGTTTTTAGTGTATTTTGTTTTTAGTGTATTTTGTTTTTAGTGTATTTTGTTTTTAGTGTATTTTGTTTTTAGTGTATTTTGTTTTTAGTGTATTTTGTTTTTAGTGTATTTTGTTTTTAGTGTATTTTGTTTTTAGTGTATTTTGTTTTTAGTGTATTTTGTTTTTAGTGTATTTTGTTTTTAGTGTATTTTGTTTTTAGTGTATTTTGTTTTTAGTGTATTTTGTTTTTAGTGTATTTTGTTTTTAGTGTATTTTGTTTTTAGTGTATTTTGTTTTTAGTGTATTTTGTTTTTAGTGTATTTTGTTTTTAGTGTATTTTGTTTTTAGTGTATTTTGTTTTTAGTGTATTTTGTTTTTAGTGTATTTTGTTTTTAGTGTATTTTGTTTTTAGTGTATTTTGTTTTTAGTGTATTTTGTTTTTAGTGTATTTTGTTTTTAGTGTATTTTGTTTTTAGTGTATTTTGTTTTTAGTGTATTTTGTTTTTAGTGTATTTTGTTTTTAGTGTATTTTGTTTTTAGTGTATTTTGTTTTTAGTGTATTTTGTTTTTAGTGTATTTTGTTTTTAGTGTATTTTGTTTTTAGTGTATTTTGTTTTTAGTGTATTTTGTTTTTAGTGTATTTTGTTTTTAGTGTATTTTGTTTTTAGTGTATTTTGTTTGGAAGTCGGTTTTTTTTAATTTCACGCGGGCGAAGTCGCGTGTAACAGCATTTTGTTAATATTGAATTAAAGGTTGATTTTATAATACACTAGCTGTTCGCGTGCGGATTCATCCACATTTGTCAAATTATCAATAGCAAATGTCAAAATGACATGACATGACGAACCTTAGCAATCTTTCTTGCTTGATGTTGGCAGCAACTTATGATCTTTCCCACATTAGGGTTTTTATCCAAAATATTTATCCCTAAGTTTAATGGCGTGAAAATATATAGCCTAAAGCATGACGTAAGTGTAGTGCTTTTTACTAAAAAATGAATTATTCAAAAATATGCTGTAATTGCTGACATCTTGCAACAAAGAAGTGTGTGTTTACGCTTTATTATAATAGTATAGATTAAACAAAATCTTTATTTTTTATATCGTTTAAAGAATTAACTAACTTTTGAAACAATGTTATTTACATGAGAATGTCATTGACGCATTAAAAAGCTACAAAACCCGCTATCATTTATAAAAGTAAACTATAAAACTAATAAGCAATCATTTGTTTTATAATTGAACGAAATTTCTAGTACAAAAAAAACGGAGTTTCTATCTGTCAATGTTACTTATGACCGGTTTCCAAGCTAAATCTAACCATTCGTATTTTAGGTGCGAAAACTTCATGAACTGCGTTTCCGAACGTAACTTGAGTTTTACTCCGTTGAAACTTAGTTTAACTTAACACTAATGAATCACTAAGTGACTACAAAATTGATGGAAACTTCAGAAACCTGGTTATTAGACAGATTATCATGTCACTAAATTCTTCATTTAACGGTGACATTTAAAAAGTGACCATATTAAAACTAAATACAAGACAAATCTCTTTCAATAAATTCGTATAACTTAGGGGTAGTTTGGACCGTACGTCAACCCTTGTCTAGAAAAGGGATGCATTGATTTCCTCGTTTCAGTAAATTGTTCAGTAAAACGTGAATATTGTGTTAGCTTTTTAACTATTTTGATATATTCTGTATTCTTGCAGGTTATTTAGTCTGTGCTATAAATCAATACCGTTTATCTTTATTTAAAACTAGCTGTTCGCGTGCGGCTTTCATCTGCATAAAATTGTAAAATTTTTATTTTATTGTTTACATTTGTCAAATTATCAATAGCAAATGTCAAAATGACATGACATGACAAACCTTAGCAATCTTTCTTCTTGATGTTGGCAGCAACTTATGGTCTCTTTCCCACATTAGGGTTTTATCCAAAATATTTATCCCTAAGTTTAATGGCGTGAAAATATATAGCCTAAAGCATGACGCAAGTGAAGGGCTTTTTATTAAAAAATAATTATTCAAAAATATGCTGTAATTGCTGACATCTTAGGCAACAAAGAAGTGTGTGTTTACGCTTTATTATAATAGTATAGAAGTCTAGATAACAATATAAACATTGTAATTGTGATCCAACACATTATTTAAATATTTATATTATGGTTTTAAAATGCCGGAATTCTATTTGTTATGTTAATAATCGGACAGTAGTCAGATGTCAGAATAAGGGTGTTGCATTGGCTCGACGACACGACGGCCATATTGGTAGTGGCGAGCGTTGAGACATGGAAAAACGCTGTTATTGGTAAGGTTATTCTGTGCAAATTGGAAGAAAACATAATAGGTAAAGAAGACTATATTTTATTAAAGCATAACATGGTTGTGACGGCAATAATTGATGCAAAATGTATAATATTTTTTATTTCATTGTTTTCATATTAAAACTGGCTGTTACTCTAGGTTCTGCGCGTAATAAAAGAAACATAGAAGACTATGTTCTACATCTGTGAGAAAGGCGAGATTTGTTTAATGTTTTGGAGATTCCTCGTAATAAATCCATCCCTTATAATAACTTAATAAGGCAGTTTACGAACCCCCCCAGTATGTTTGTTAGTTCGTATCCTAAACTGAATGGATCTCGATAATTGTCATCCATCTAGAGGATAGTCTAACATAGCGGATACTTACTTTTGTGTTTTTAATACACACGGACGGAGTCGCGGGCGAAAGCTAGTTATAATTCACAGCTAACGGAGGGATCCCGTTGTTTATTTTTTTTATAATATAAGGTGGCAAACGAGCAAGCGGCCACCTGAATCCACCGAAATGGAAAGCGATCGCTGCCCATAAACATCCGCAATTGCAGCGCTGCCTACCCTTCATTGACGGAGGAGGAGGAGAGGCACATAAAGAGGACATTTCCCCATCCTATGCGTCTCCCCTCCACCGTCAAATCTACTTTTCCTTCCCATCCTTTCCTCTTAAGAAAAGGGTGGAAAGGGAAAGGGACTAAAATTAGGCCTCCGTCCCGTTATCTCTATATTCAACTTGTTAATGTTGCTTTCTCTTAATAGATTATGTTATTTTTATTGCAGATGACGGACCGCGGTTCCTATCTCGTGGTCATTCGTTCAGGACAGTGGTGGGAGACACTTTGCTGCTGCCTTGCCAAGTCCAGAACTTGGGTAAGTCTATTGATGTGTTAAATCTATATAGTTTATTCAATCTGCAATTTTCATCATCGTATCCCAATATATAAACAACTAGCTGTTCCCGTGCGACTTCATCCGCATGAAATTATGAATATTTTTTTATATTGTTAACATTTGTCAAATTATCAATTACAAATGTCAAAATGACATGACATAACAAACCTTAGCAATCTTTCTTTCTTGATGTTGGCAGCAACTTATGGTCTCTTTCCCACATTAGAGTTTTTATCCAAAATATTTACCCCTTAAGTTTAATGGCGTGAAAATATATAGCCTAAAGCATGACGTAACTGTAGGGCTTTTTATTAAAAAACGAATTATTCAAAAATATGCTGTAATAGCTGACATCTTGCAACAAAGAAGTGTGTGTTTACGCTTTATTATAATAGTATAGAAGTCTAGATAACAATATAAACTTTGCAATTGTGATCCAACACATTATTTAAATATTTATATTATGGTTTTAAAATGTCGGAATTCTATTTGTTATGTTAATAATCGGACAGTAGTCAGATGTCAGAAATAAGGGTGTTGTATTGGCTCGACGACACGACGGCCATATTGGTAGTGGCGAGCGTTGAGACATGGAAAAACGCTGTTATTGGTAAGATTATTCTGTGCAAATTGGAAGAAAACATAATAGGTAAAGAAGACTATATTTTATTAAAGCATAACATGGCTGTGACGGCAATAATTGATGCAAAATGTATAGTGTTTTTTATTTCATTGTTTTCATATTAAAACTGGCTGTTACTCTCGGTTCTGCGCGTAATAAAAGAAACTTAGAAGACTATGTTCTACATCTGTGAGAAAGGCGAGATTTGTTTAATGTTTTGGAGATTCCTCGTAATAAATCCATCCCTTATAATATCTTAAATCGGACAGTTTAGATGTATGTTTGTTAATTCGTATCCTAAACTGAATGGATCTCGATAATTGTCATCCATCTAGAGGATAGTCTAACATATAGGATACTTACTTTTGTGTTTTTAATACACACGGACGGAGTCGCGGGCGAAAGCTAGTTATAATTCACAGCTAACGGAGGGATCCCGTTGTTTATTTTTTTTTATAATACAAGGTGGCAAACGAGCAAGCGGCCACCTGAATCCACCGAAATGGAAAGCGACCGCTGCCCATAAACATCCGCAATTGCAGCGTTGCCTACCCTTAATTGACGGAGGAGGAGGAGACGGACATAAAGAGGACATTTCCCCATCCTATGCGTCTCCTCCACCGTCAAATCTACTTTTCCTTCCCATCCTTTCCTCTTAAGAAAAGGGTGGAAAGGGAAAGGGACTAAAATTAGGCCTCCGTCCCGTTATCTCTATATTCAACTTGTTAATGTTGCTTTCTCTTAATAGATTATGTTATTTTTATTGCAGATGATGGGCCGCGGTTCCTATCTCGTGGTCATTCGTTCAGGACAGTGGTGGGAGACACTTTGCTGCTGCCTTGCCAAGTCCAGAACTTGGGTAAGTCTGCTGATGTGTTAAATCTATATAGTTTATTTAATCTGCAATTTTCATCATCATATCCTAATATATAAACAACTAGCTGTTCCCGTGCGACTTCATCTGCATGAAATTATGAATATTTTATTATATTATTATATTTGTCAAATTATCAATTACAAATGTCAGAATGACATGACATGACAAACCTTAGCAATCTTTCTTTCTTGATGTTGTCAGCAACTTATGGTCTCTTTCCCACATTAGAGTTTTTATCCAAAATATTCACCCCTTAAGTTTAATGGCGTGAAAATATATAGCCTAAAGCATAACGTAACTGTAGGGCTTTTTATTAAAAAAAGAATTATTCAAAAATATGCTGTAATTGCTGACATCTTAGGCAACAAAGAAGTGTGTGTTTACGCTTTATTATAATAGTATAGAAGTATAGATAGATAGAATGAACATAATTTCATGGGGATGAGACCGCATTAACAGCTCGTTGATAATGGTGCAAAGTCAGATAAATCACATTGTCCTCTCTTCTCAGGTTCCCTGGTGTTGCTGTGGAGACGTGGACCCGCTGTGCTAACGGCTGCCAGCTTGATGGTGACAAGAGATGAGAGGTTCAGACTTGTAGATGGATATAATTTGCAGATAACTGATGTTGGGCCACAGGTATTGTACATTTATAATAAATCAAATACATTTAAATATTTATCGAAGCGAACAAAATTTTTATCGGTACTTTGTCTGAAAGGTACTATGTTAGTTGTCAAGTTTAGTACCGTCTCGTGTTGTATTGACATGTAATATTTTATTATTATAAATTACAGTAAGCTTCATCTATCTATACTAATATTATAAAGAGGAAAGATTTGTATTTTTGTATATATTGAAATAACTCAAAAACTACTGGGTCGATTTTAAAAATTCTTTTACCGTTAGAAAGGTAATTTATCTGTGATTAACATAGGCTATGTTTTTTATCATTTTTAATTTCACGAGGGCGAAGACGCGAGCAAGAGCTAGTTATATTATAAAGAGGAAATATTTGTATTTTTGTATGTATTTGATTTACGTAAAAACTGTGTTGATTTTAAAATTTCATTCATCATTAGAAAGGTAATTTATCTGTGAGTAATATTATTCAAACTAAACAATTTTATTAAGAAGAATGTAAATATTTAAATATTTTTTTTGAGGATTTACCAATAGATGGCGTTAGTGAGAAATACATACGTGAAAATGTTTCAAGTGAAGTGTCAGTTCTCCCTACTCTATATTCTTTTACAATCTCTGTTATAAATCTAATACGCAGTTCACACTTCGCCAGTACAGTTAGACAGTTGCGCCAACTGGACTTTCAACTGGCCCTGGAACGTTTACTGGCGCCAGTAAGTTAATACAATCTATGACTGCCTGTTACAATTGTCTAACTAAACTGGTGAAGTGTGAACCTTTACTAAAGGTTTATACTAACACGTAATTTGAAAAAAAACAACGATGGCATTAATACAATGAATCTTGATTATTCATAATATGAAAATAAAATATAACAATAATTTTTCACACTGCAAACGCCGCCAAAATGCTAAACATCACCCTAAATGATAATCCGCCAAGGAAGCCATAATTGGTATATTTTATATGGCAATTATGGTTTCCTACCGACGCTCGTTATTTTTTATATGCGGCAACACTGAGATACGATTCCCGCGCAATTTGATGCAGACATCTTGAGCTTGTGTCATTTTGCCCTTGAACGTATATAAATATAAAACGCACTTATATTGTGAGAATATAAGATATCTTTCGTAATTGAATATCTTTGAATTAAAAGCAATGATTTTATTCTTGAGGTCTCTTAGTATTAATTAGTATCTCTATGGAGTCAATAGATGGCGTTACGAGTAGTTTAATTCTTAATGTGATTTGTTACACACGATATCTATTTTTTTTAATTCCACGCAGACGGAGTCGCAAAAGCTAGCGTCTTATGTTTGAACAAGCGAAAGCGATCATAATTTATTTGCTCAAGCATTGAGCAAATTTTATCACTCCTTTATATTTCCCGAGGATATTCTTACATTTTTCTCTTAACAATATAATCCAGTGAATAGCTATTCCGACGGCAATAAACTGTGCCGCCGTTTCCTCTGAAAATCAAGATGGAAGACGCTTTTGACAAGATGGCTGTCACAAATTGCGCGCGAAAGATTTAGGCCTAACGAAATAGTAACCGTTAATATTTCGTCGTAACCGTTTTTTTAACTAGTTGAATTCAACTTATTTAACGAATTTTTAAAACACGTTATTTAACTTATTTTTGAAAAGTTTGTTTTTAACTTTGACAATAAAATTCGTGAACAAAATAAATCTAGTAAAAGCCTTTCACGTAACTTTATAACATTATCTATTATTGCTAATATAATTTCGATTTATCTCATAATTTTCACTAAATAATTGAAAACATGACATATAGTTATTGCCGCCATGTGCCGATACAAATATAGCTGACGAAAACTATTATCAATAGATCAATTAAAAAAAAACAACGTTATTTTCGCTGAAGAAAAAACAGCCAACGTCCCATCTCTACCGACAATAGGCGTAAGAAATTGCGCGGGAATCGTACTGCAGTGTTGCCACACGTAAAAAATAACGAGTTGGTTTTTTTATATGCCAATTACGGTTTCTTCGCTGCCAATTATCGTTTAGGGTGTTGTTTAGCATTTTTTCTCGTTGTAAAAAAATTTATAATCGTGTTTCAGGATTATCGAGTTCACATTTACTGTGATATATTTAATTATACTGTTGTAAGAATATTTTGAGGTTATTTTTCGTAATCGTATAAATTTAAGGTGTACTTTCTTTTTATTTTTTAACCTAAATTCGATGACTCTTATTTTGTGCTAATTTTCGAGAATACTGTTTTGTTTTCTTTTTTTTTCTTTTTATATTTAAAATAGTATTGCTGGTTAAGTTAATAACCTACAAATAGACATTAATTTAGGAAACTCTAGTACTTTTTATATTTCTTTCATTCAAGAAATATTATCAAAATCTGGACGAGTGTTATAACCTCAAATCTTTGATTTAAAAAAAACAAAACGTCAGTACAAACGAGAAAAACAAAATGGCTGTCATAAACAAAAAGGTAGATTGAATGATTTTACAAACCGAAAAGAATTTCATTCGATTATAATCGAAATATTCATCTTTTATTAAAATCTCAAATCTGATTAATTAATGAGGTGGAGTGTCCTCGAATCGATATTAAAACGAACCGCTCTTCAAATATTATCTGAAGGTGAATTTATTTCTTTCCTTTCATCGAGCGAATTCTAAAAAGTATTAACTTTTATGTGCCTTTTCAATTCAGAATTATATCTATCTTTATCTATACTAATATTATAAAGAGGAAAGATTTGTAGTTTGTAATTCGATTCACGTAAAAACTACTGGGCCGATTTTAAAAATTCTTTGACCCTTAGAAAGGTAATTTATCTGTGAGTAACATAGGCTATAGTTTGTCTAAATAAGATAGATTAGTTTGACAATTCATGTGACAATTTAGTATGGGGATGGTTGTGTAAAATCAAGCACGATTTTTTTCTATTTTCTATTTTCGATTTTTATTCTTATAGAAGTAGGAATCGATAGATATAACATAGTTATAACTTATGAATTAAAGGAAAAACACTGATTTCTCAAATTAATAATGACCTGCAGAACCATTACAAATAATGAGAGTAAATAAATATTTATTACTACTACAGCCGTATGTAATCGAATTGGATTTCGCTATTATTTCTGTCATCGCTAAATTCTCTACACTATAATCAATACTAGAATTGTCCTCTAAATTAGTTAATAAGAAAATAATAATTTTACTTGAGTTCGATAAATTTTATTTAAACCGAATATCGATAGTTCATAATTGTTCGCTGCGTGTTTCGTCACTACGATACTTATCTATTAAGTACATTTGCCTTCATACAAATTTAATTCGATATTTTATATGCGTCATTTATCAAACTAATCTATAGATCTTATTTAGACAAACTATAGTAACGTGTGTGTTTTATGAAATTCGAGCATTAATAGGGAACAAAATTAATAACGATAATTGATTTTACAATTAAATAGATCATAAAGCATTGCTGACCGTACTTAGGTTACGTCATTGTACGGTTAGCACATTAATTCATGTAATTACGAGAATTATGGTTGCGGTAACCTTATTGATCACGTCCGGGTTTATGCTCGCCTGGTACTTGTTAATAGCTATCATAATACTGTCCACCCGATTTCCCACTTTAAATCTTATCTATACACTAGCTGTTCCCGTGCGACTTTATCCGCATGAAATTATGAAAATGTTATTTTACTGTTTACATTTGTCAAATTATCAATTACAAATGCCAAAATGACATGACATGATGACAACCTTGCTTCCTTGATGTTGGCAACAACTTATGGCCTCTTTCCCACATTAGGGTTTTTATCCAAAATATTTACCCCCTAAGTTTAATGGCGTGAAAATATATAGCCTAAAGCGTGACGTAAGTGTAGGGCTTTTTATTAAAAAAGGATTATTCAAAAATATGCTGTTATTGCTGACATCTTAGATAACAAAAAAGTGTGTTTTTACGCTTTATTATATTAGTATAGATATAGATATAGATATAATAAGTGTCTGTTTGTAATATCAAAAGAAAAATTCCAGATTTCGGGAAGATGTATTCGTGTTGTTGATAACGAAAATCGCATTTTAAAAATGTCTGTCTGTCCGCAAGCCTCGTTTGTTCCGGGTAATCTCAGAAACAGCTGGGCCGATTTCGACCGGACTTTCACTGGAGGGTAGCTGACAGACGGGCATATTATAGGCTTTTTATCTTAATATTGCGTGGACGAAGTCGCGGGCAACAGCTAGTTAAATAATTCTTATTTGTTTATGTACCTAATAAGGTTTCAACATTACATAAAGCTCCACTATAAATAGATTATCCTGATCCTATAAGACCTTAATCTCTTGTTTACTGAAATATACATAACTAGCTGTTCCCATGCGACTTCATCCGCATAAAATTGTGAAAATTTTATTTTATTGTTTACATTTGTCAAATTGTCAATTGCAAATGTCAAAATGACATGACATGACAAACCTTAGCAATCTTTCTTTCTTGATGTTGGCAGCAACTTATGGTCTCTTTCCCACATTAGGGTTTTTATCCAAATATTTACCCCCTAAGTTTAGTAGCGTGAAAATATATAGCCTAAAGCGTGACGTAAGTGTAGGGCTTTTTATTAAAAACTAGCTGTTGCCCGCGCTTCGTCAACGCAATATTAAGATAAAAAAGTAGCCCGTCTATGTCATCTACCCTTCAGGGAAAGTCCGGTCGAAGCGACCCAGCCGTTTCAGAGATTACCGGAACAAACGCGGCTTGACAGACAGACAAAAAAATTTTGAATGCGAATTTCGTTATCAGCAACGCAAATACATCGTCTTCCCGAAATCTGGAATTTTTCTTTTGATATTACAAACAGACACTCAATTTTATTATATGTACATATAGAATTTCATTTGGCGTGGTTTCGTGTCTATAAATAAGTATGTTTCCACGCGACTTCGTCAGCGCAGCATTAAAATAAAAAAAAGACACGAAGTACATAATTAAATTGGCAAAATTTGAATAAATGATAACCGCCTGCTTCACCGGTTGCCAACAGTCTTCAGCTGTAAATCATCCAAAACCACCAAAAACTAACTTAAGCGAGCAACAGCGGTAGGAGCCGCTTTAACAGCTTCCTACGATGGGCCGGCTCGCCCGGTGCAATACCACGACCACTCAAAAGACAGGCGTGAAGTGGGAGCAATTCCGCGTTTCGTCAGATGAGTGTCGTGCCGGAGGCCCAACTTTAGTCCCTTTTCCTTCTCACCCTTTTTCTTATAAGAAAAGGATGGAAGGGATTTGACGGTGGAGGAGACGTATAGGAAGGGGATATATTCTGTTTATACCTGCTTCCACTTGTATTCATTTGCAAATCAGATACAATTACCAGAAACCACCTTAATTGAATAGGATCTCCTTGCAATCTTTTATATCCACCTGTACTTAACCTACAACTTCCTAAACTGAGATGAACCACCTGTTACTACCTTCAAGCACCTACTAATATTTGCAACTCCCTTAATCCACCAGAATCTAACTGCAAACGCCTGACACTATCTGCAGTCTCTTGTAGTGACATGTAACCTTTTTTTTCTGTAACCCCTCGCAACCACATAGTCCATGTGTTACTCCAGACTTTATTTTATTCCTATTCAAAATCTCAATTAGATAAGTCAAGGCATTGCGGAATTATCGAGTAAATACGTAAATAACAAATAACTACACATCCCTCCGGAACCCGACATTTTTCGCCGATGAAAAGTATCACACATGTTATTACTGACTATGTTCTAACTGTACTAAATTTCAGTAAAATATTTTTAGCCGCTGCGGGGTTAACGCGTTAACATGTTAAATAAGAAAACAATACATATCCTCGGAAACCTAACATTTTCGGGGTAGAAAAGGATTCCATGTGTTATACCATACTATGGTCTGTATCTATACAAAATCACAATAAGTTGTTTAGCCACTACGGACTAATCGTGTAATATGTAAATAACAAAAAAAAACTACATATCCGTCGGGAAACCTGACATCTTTCGGGGATGAACCTTTCCCACTGTGGTCCAGACTTTGTTAAATATATGTATGTGCCAAATTTCAATAACATAAGTTGAACCGTTGCAGAATTATCGAGTAAACGTTAAAAACAAAATTAATGTCTCCCACGGGAACCGTAACTATTTCCAGGATAAAAAATAGTAGTAGTGTGTTCTTCCAGACTATGCTCTACATCTGTGCCGAATTTCATGGAGATCCGTTCAGCCGTTTAGGCTACAAACTCTAACAAACGTCCATCCATAGATCTAAACTTTTTAAAAAAGTTTAAAATGTATAGTATTTAAATATGAATTATGATTGCTCACGACCCACGACTTCGTCCGCGTGGAGTTTAAAGTTCAAAACTTACGTTCGCCCTTTTTTTCATCCTATTACCTAAATTATTATCTTAGTAGTAATCTACGTAATGGACTACTACGGTGAAGGAAAACCACAGCAACCTGCACATATCGGAGAAGAAATTCAAAGATACATATGTGTGAAGTCAACCAACCCGCAGTGGTCCAGCGTGGTTTACTATGTCCTAGTCACCCTAACTTAGGGTAGGCTCCTAGCCCCTCAGTGGGGACGTATAGTGATCTGGTGATGATGATGAATCTACGTAATAACAGAAATCTATTGTTGAAAGATTCCAAATTTCTGAGCCCGATAGTTTGTGAGCTGATTTTTCGGTTACCCTTATTGTTTGTGTTCGCGATATCTTCTAAACTATTAGTCCAATTTTAATACTGTGAAGGACAATTTTGTTCTACATTAAATTCTCCTGGCAACGAAGGCATTTATTTGGATAAGGATTAATACTGAAACCAATAAAACAACGACGCAATTAGCTTGCGATATTTAATACATTTTGTAAACAAAAAAGTGGTTATTGTAAGAAAACCGTGAAAGATAGATATATGCTATCGCGGACTTTTCTGTAGAACTTTTTGAGATCTACAATTCTTTCATACATCATTTTTATATACCTCTAACGGTTTAGGCAGCGTAAGCCGAGAAAAGTTAAAGTTTAGTGAGTTTTTTTAACGCCGGCGTCCAGAAACACGCTGTTTATTAATAGTTCCTAAACACAAGTAAGAATAAAATATAGCCTATGTTACTCACAGATAAATTACCTTTCTGATGGTGAAAGAATTTTTAAAATCGGCGCAGTAGTTTTTGAGTTATTTCAATACATACAAAAATACAAAAATACAAAAATACAAATCTTTCCTCTTTATAATATTAGTATGAAGAATTATTCAAAAATATGCTGCAATTGCTGACATCTTAGGCAACAAAGAAGTGTGTGTTTACGCTTTATTATAATGGTATACATAGATATAGATAGTATAGACTAAATTATTTTTCTAATATGTTAAATACAGTTATGTCGTTAAGTTTAAAATCTTCAGTACTTTTACTAGTATTTAAACTTACTAAGCCTATGAGCTCTTCCAGACTATGTCTACTTCTCCGATAGGACTGGGCCGATTTTGACCGGACCTTCACTGGAGGGTAGCTGACATAGACGGGCATATTATAGGGTTTTTCTATTTTTATTTTGCGTGGACGAAGTCGCGGGCAACAGCTAGTCTGTGATAAATATCGTAGAGTTCCGTAAAGCCGTTTTGTAAATACACACATAATAAAATTATTAACTTTAAGGCGATTGTAGTATATTGCGCATCTTTGGAAGCATAGAAAGGATTATTCCCAACCGTCACCCCGCTCTGTCCCCACGTGAGGACAGATGAGAATAAAAAGATTCACCCGTCCCACCGTGTGTGACGAGGGGACGGTCCAGTAGTTTTTGAGTTATTTCAATACATACAAAAATATAAATCTTTCTTCTTTATATAGTACGAACCGTTGCTCGCGACTTCGCCCGCGTGAAATTACAAATATAACCTATTACGTTCGCCCTTTTTTTCAACCTATTACCAAAAGTATTAACTTAGTAGTAATCTATGTAGGTAATAACAGAAATCTACCGATGCAAGATTCCAAATTTCTAAGCCCGGTAGCTTGAAAGCTGATTTTTCGGTTACCCTTATTGTTTGTGTTCGCGATATCTTCTAAACTATTAGTCCAATTTAAATACTGGAAAGAACAATTTTATTCTACATTAACTTCTCCTGATAACAAACGCATTTATTTGGATAAGGATTAATATTGAAACCAATAAAAGAACGCTGCAAATAGCGTGAGTTTTTTAATTCATTTTGTAAACAAAAAAGTGGTTATTGTAAGAAAACCGTTAAAGATAGATATATGCTATCGCGGACTTTTCTGTAGAACTTTTTGAGATCTACAATTCTTTCATACATCATTTTTATATACCTCTAACGGTTTAGGCAGCGTAAGCCGAGAAAAGTTAAAGTTTAGTGAGTTTTTAACGCCGGCGTCCAGAAACCACGCTGTTTATTAATTGTTCCTGAACATTAGTAATAATTAAATATAGCCTATGTTACTCACAGATAAATTACCTTTCTGATGGTGAAAGAATTTTTAAAATCGGCGCAGTAGTTTTTGAGTTATTTCAATACATACAAAAATACAAAAATACAAAAATACAAATCTTTCCTCTTTATATAGTACTAGCTTTCGCCCGCGACTCCGTCCGCGTGGAATTAAAAAAAAACTGAGTAGCCTATGTCTTTTTCCAGACTATCCTCTACATCTATGCCAAATTTCATCGAATTCCGTTCAGCCGTTTAGACTACAAACTCCAACAAACATCCAGCCATCCATCTAAACTTTCGCATTTATAATATTAGTATGAAGTATGATAGATTACTAAGTTGCATCCGCAATATTACAAGTAATTAACTAATAGAACATTTTATTAGTACCAGAAATCAGTAAAAGCTAACAAAAAATATTTATATAACAAATCAATTTATCTTTTATCTATTCTTTGCAAAACATAATCCTCTTACGAACTCATTAGACGATTTATTCCGTCTTAGAAGCTAATGGCTTACATTCATATAGATAAGTAAATAAATCATTTTATTTACTACATAACATAAATAACATACACTAAGTAGTTATCATAATGAACATCGTTAACTTTTTGTCCGGCTTGAAGGACCAATATTAATGGAGCTTTTAGCTTAATTCTTGTGAATCTTAATATCATAAAGAGATTTATATTTTTGTATATTGAAATAACTCAAAAACTACTGGGACGATTTTAATTCTTTCACCATTAAAAAGCTACGTTACAGCGAGTAATATAGTCTATATATTTTATTTCACGCGAGCGAAGTCGCGAGCAACAGCTAGTTTTTGTAATATATTGTATATTGTTAGATACTCAAAACATGTGAAAATAATTAATTTGTATTTAAATTAACTGCGTACTTGAATATTCATATTTGTTTTAACAGTGTTTAGTTTATTTTATGAAAGACTAACTGTTGCTCGCGACTTCGTCTGGGTGAAATAAAAATAATAAAATATAGCCTATGTTACTCACAGATAAATTACCTTTCTGATGGTGAAAGAATTTTTAAAATCGGCGCAGTAGTTTTTGAGTTATTTCAATACATACAAAAATACAAAAATACAAAAATACAAATCTTTCCTCTTTATAATATTAGTATAGACTAGCTTTCGACCGCGACTCCGTCCGCGTGGAATTAAAAAAAAACTGAGTAGCCTATGTCTTTTTCCAGACTATCCTCTACATCTATGCCAAATTTCATCGAAATCCGTTCAGCCGTTTAGGCTACAAACTCTAACAAACATCCAGCCATCCATCTAAACTTTCGCATTTATAATATTAGTATGAAGTATGATAGATTACTAAGTTGCATCCGCAATATTACAAGTAATTAACTAATAGAACATTTTATTAGTACCAGAAATCAGTAAAAGCTAACAAAAAATATTTATATAACAAATCAATTTATCTTTTATCTATTCTTTGCAAAACATAATCCTCTTACGAACTCATTAGACGATTTATTCCGACTTAGAAGCTAATGGCTTACATTTATATAATAGATAAGTAAATAAATTATTTTATTTACTACATAACATAAATAACTTACACTAAGTAGTTATCATAATGAACATCGTTAATGTCCGACTTGAAGGACCAATATTAATGGAGCTTTTAGCTTAATTCTTGTGAATCTTAATATCATAAAGAGATTTATATTTTTGTATATTGAAATAACTCAAAAACTACTGGGACGATTTTAATTCTTGTACCATTAAAAAGCTACGTTACAGCGAGTAATATAGTCTATATATTTTATTATTTTAATTCACGCGAGCGAAGTCGCGAGCACAGCTAGTTTGTTGTAACACATTCTTAGATACTCAAAACATGTCAAAATAATTAATTTGTATTGAAATTAACTGCGTACTTGAATATTCATATTTGTTTTAACAGTGTTTAGTTTATTTTATGAAAGACTAACTGTTGCTCGCGACTTCGTCTGGGTGAAATTAAAAATAATAAAAATATAGCGTAAATTGTCCCAGTAGTTTTTGAGTTATTCAATACATACAAAAATACAAATCTTTCCTCTTTATAATATTAGTATAGATGGAGCTTATTATAATTTTGTTAAATATGTTTCACAGGACGCTGGCGACTATGTATGTCAGATATCAGATCGTATATCTCGTGACCAAGTTCACACAGTGGAGGTTTTGGTGCCACCGAGTGTGCGAGCCTCACCGGAGTCTCGTCACGCCGCGGCACGACGAGGCGGCGCTGCTGTACTGGAATGTAGAGCGTCAGGGAATCCAGTGCCCAGTGTTACTTGGCATAAGATGGTGAGTGGATATAGTACACTTAAGAGCAGTAA
This sequence comes from Papilio protenor, assembly GCA_029286645.1. NCBI lineage: Eukaryota > Metazoa > Arthropoda > Insecta > Lepidoptera > Papilionidae > Papilio > Papilio protenor. The sequence continues at coordinate 257,627 of JAGSMZ010000041.1, read as the reverse complement.
AACCGGGTCACTTTAAAAAAATATCTTAAACTAAGGATACTTAAACTATACTAATACTAGCTGTTCCCATGCGACTTCATCCGCATGAAATTATAAAAAAATCATTTTATTGTTTACATTTGTCAAATTATCAATAGCAAATGTCAAATGACAACATGACAAACCTTAGCAATCTTTCTTTCTTGATGTTGGCAGCAACTTATGGTCTCATTCCCACATTAGGGTCTTTATCCAAAATATTTACCACCTAAGTTTCATGGCGTGAAAATATATAGCCTAAAGCATGACGTAAGTGTAGGGCTTTTTATTAAAAAAAGAATTATTAAAAAATATGCTGTAATTGCTGACATCTTAGGCAACAAAGAAGTGTGTGTTTACCTTTATTATAATAGTATATATATTATAAAGAGGAAAGATTTGCATTTTTGTATGTATTGAAATAACTCAAAAACTACTGGGCCGATTTTAGAAATTCTTTCGCCGTTAAAAAGGCAATTTATCTGTGAGTAACATAGGCTATATTTTTTATTATTTTCTTAATATAACGCGGGCGAAGTCGTGAAATATACAGTGCTCAATATGCAATTAAATACTATAAACTAAGGTGTCAAAACTTCTTAGTTTCTCTCTTACACAGAGAAATGGGAGAGAATTAACGAAAATATAAGAAACTTGGTGTACAGCACTAAACCGCGTAAACGCAGTAATGAAAGCACGAGCCAAGACAAACACATTAAAATTCAATAAAATCGTGTACAAAAGTCATATTTTAAAATATATTTCACTAAGTGTTGCTCGCGACTTCGTCCGTGTGAAATTAATGAATAGTAAAAAAATATAAGTAGTAAAAAAGACTATGTTACTCACAGATAGATTACATTTCTAACGGTGAAAGAATTAAAAATCAGCCCAATAGTTTTGGAGTTTCAATACATACAAAAATACAATTCTCTCCTCTTTATAATATTAGTATAGATAAATTAAGCTAGCATTCTTAGCTTAACTTATTGTTTTTTTAAGTGAATTAATCTATCTATCTAATCTAAAATTAATAATAATTAGACATGTTCAACTTTTTTGTAAACTTTAAAGCCCATGGAATAAAAGACTTTTTTTTAAGTGACCCGGTTTCATTGCTCTTGAGTGTACAATGTGTTTTTTAAAATCGTTTCTTTAGATCGACAGCTACAATACAAACATCAACGAGAGCAATCTGCGCCTAGCAGATGGACCCCAACTCCAGTTATCTCGGCTTGAGAGGTCTCACAGTGGTCGATATGCCTGTACTGTGGACAATGGAGTTGGTCCTCCCGTCGTCACTGAATTCCAATTACAAGTATTATGTAAGTATATATATACTAGCTGTTGCCCGCGACTTCGTCCGCGTGGTATTAGAAAACATACGAACTATATAAATAACAAAAAGCTACGTAACCCTCGGGAACCGGACATTTCTCGGGGATGAACCTTATCCCACGTGTACTCCAGACTTTGTTTTATATCTGTGCCAAATTTCAATAAGATATGTTGAACCGTTGCAGAATGATCGAGTAAACATTAAAAAACTAAATTAATGAATCCCACGGGAACCGTAATTATTCCCGGGATAAAAAGTAGCCTACATGTTCTTCTAGACTATGCTCTAAACCTGTGCAAAATTTCATGGAGAGCCGTCCAGCCGTTTAGGCTACAAACGCTAACAAACATCCATCCATCCATCTAATTTTGACATCTTAAAATCTAATTAAAACGCATTAAAATCGACACATTTTTAACTAAAAACCAATAACAAATAAATGACATGTTAACCAAAGTAAAATTGAACTAAACAGCAATTTATTTTGTCGGTAAAGGTGTGAAAGGGTCGAGGGTCACTTACAAGGGTAAATTGTTGACCCTTTTGTGTACAAAATCTAGATAATTGCTGTAAAATATATAGCAAGTAATTACGCTATTGAAACCCTAAAACTAACAACTAACAATTTTAAAAGACCTAAATAGGTTATGTTTTTGAAAATAATAAAACACAAAACAAATCTCATTTTTTTTTATATCATAAGGTGGCAAACGAGCAAGCGGCCACCCAAATCCGCCAAAATGGCGAAGCGACCGCTGCCCATAGACATTCGCAATAGCGGATGCGTTGCCTACCCTTGATTGATGGAGGAGACGCACATAAAGAGGATATTTCCCCTTCCTATGCGTCTCCTGCACCACCAAATCCACGGTCCCTTCCCATCCTTTTCTAATAAGAAAAAGGGCAGTAAGGAAAAGGGACTAAAGTTGGGCCTCCGGCACCACACTCATCAGACGAAACGCGGAATTGCTTCCACTTCACGCCTGTCTTCTGTGTGGTCGTGGTATTACACCGGGCGAGCCGGCCCATTCGTGCGAAGATGTTAAAGCGGGCTCTAAATCTCGGCTCATATTTAGACAATTTATTTATTAATTTAAAACAACAATAAAAACCAAACAATTTGAACCTATTTCAACGAACAAGGTGTCAACATTGATCCTTATAAATAGATAGGCGATTGTTTGGAAATAACAGCTTTTAACTTAAACGCGATTAAATTTGGTATAGATGAAGAACACATAAGCGATTCTCTTTTGGTTTTTTTTTATTCCAAGCGGACGGAGTCGCGGGCAAAAGCTAGTTATAATATAAGTGAAAACTTCAGTAACCTTACGTGTTTTTATAAATAGGATATTATTTTATTTTCTAGTAATATATTAAGAAGATCGTATTATATTTAATCTCGTCGCCATAATTCTCGCTTCCCGTCTCACGGATTCGTCACAATTTAATTTGCCGGCGTAAATCCAATTTCCGTCTCCAACAAACACTCGAGCGACGACTTGATAAGATTAAAACCTCCCCCAAGTTGTCAACACTTTTACATATATTATAAGAGCACACCTTTGGCTAAATCTTTAACATCTTCGCACGAATGGGTCGGCTCGCCCGGTGTAACGACCACACAGAAAACAGGCGTGAAGTGGAAGCAATTCCGCGTTTCGTCTGATGAGTGTGGTGCCGGAGGCCTGATTTTAGTCCCTTTCCACCCTTTTCTTAATAGAAAAGGATGGAAAGGAAAAGTGGATTTGACGGTGGAGGAGACGCATATGAAGAAGGAATATGTCCTCTTTATGTGCGTCTCCTCCGTCAATAAAGGGTAGGCAACGCTGCAATTGCGGATGTCTATGTGCAGCGGTCGCTTTCCATTTCGGTGGATTCAAGCCGCTTGCTCGTTTGCCAGCTTATATTATAAAAAAAAAAAACAGATTATTTGAAGACAGATTCTTTTAACCATAAGAGCGTGGACATCTTTAATTTAACTATCATCAAGCTATACATCACTGAGGGGGTCGGAACCAACCCTAAGGGTGACTAGGACATAGCCAACTGCGACTTCACATATCAAGAGGATATTTCCCCTTCCTATGCGTCTCCACTGTCAAATCCACTTTCCCTTCCCATCCTTTCCTCTTAAGAAAATGATGGAAAGGGATTGGGACTAAAATTAGGCCTCCGGCACACTCATCAGAGTGTACGCGGAATTGCTTCCACTTCACGCCTTTCTTGTGTGGTATTGGCGAGCCAACAGTGCGGAGATTTTAAAGCGGGCTCTACCATTGTTAAATTTAGTTATTAATGAGTTGTATAATTTAATTGCAGACCCTCCAGAGATTACTGTCGAAAGATCCTGGGTGCATACTGGAGAAGGCTTCAGAGCTGAACTGCTTTGCACCGTGCTGGCTGACCCGCCCGCTGAGGTAATATCCATACTAATCTATACTTCTATATCTATACTATTATAATAAAGCGTAAACACACACTTCTTTGTTGCCTAAGATGTCAGCAATTACAGCATATTTTTGAATAATTCTTTTTTTAATAAAAAACCCTACACTTACGTCGTGCTTTAGGCTATATATTTTACGCCATTAAACTTAGGGGGTAAATATTTTGGATGAAAACCCTAATGTGGGAAAGAGACCATAAGTTGCTGCCAACATCAAGAAAGAAAGATAGCTAAGGTTTGTCATGTTATGTCATTTTGATATTTGCTATTGATAATTTGACAAATGTAAATAATAAAATAAATTTTTCATAATTTCATGCGGATGAAGCCGCACGGGCACAGCTAGTCTATACTAATATAATAAAACAAACACACACTTTATGTAGGATGTCAATCAAATGACGTCATTTTTAAGCTATTAGAGCCTGTATCAGCCAGTAGTGGGACAGTTTATGCTACAAACTCTAACAAACATCCATCTAAACTTTCGCATTTATAATATTACTAGTTTTAGTCCGCGACTCCGTCCGCGTAGAATTTAAAAAAAAACAAAAGTAAATAGACTATGTGTTCTTCCAGACTAACTTCTACATCTATACCAAATTTCATCGAGATCCGTACAGCCGTTTAGGCTACAAACGCTAACAAACATCCATGTACACTTTCGCGTTTATAATATTAGTAAGATGAAATTGGAAAAATCACATTGCTACTTTGGATTCGAACCCAGGATCTGTAGATTACAAGTTAAGTGTTTAAACTCTTGAGCCACCGACGCTCTACTAAACTAAACTATCGCACAACTGTTGTGATTGTTTTGCAGCCACCAACTGTTTAGTTGCACAACTAATCGAGTAGTGTACCTCCATATCTTACTAATATTATAAATTCGAAAGTTTAGATGGATGGATGTTTGTTAGAGTTTGTAGCCTAAACAGCTGAACGGATATCGATGCAATTTGGTATAGATGCAGAGAATAGTCTGGAAGAACACATAGGCTACTCACTTTTTTTTTAATACCACGCGGACGGAGTCACGGGCGAAAGCTAGTAGACTATATTTTCAAAACGTGGACGGAGTCGCGAGCTACAGCTAGTTATAAACAATCCTGTACCAATTTTGCAGGTTTCATGGTATCAGAATTCGTTTCCTCTGAGTGCTTCCGAGCGCGTTACGATGTCGGCGCGAGGAAACAATCATACATTACTGATAGCTAATGTACAGCCTGAAGACTTCGGTAACTATAGGTAAGTAGGAAACCACTCTGATATCTTTAATATCCTTGTAATTTACTTAACGGGGCGAAATTATTGATACTTTTTGAACGATTAAAGTAACTGGCAACTAATAATTTTGAGTACTGGCTGAATGTGCATCGTGCATATAGATGTCAAGCGACGCGCGACAAGTACAATCTGTAGGTTAAGGCTAGGACATACGTGTACCCCCGTCCATTTGGCTAAACTTCATATCAGGGACAGTTCCGTTTGCGAATGTGGTCTTGACGAAGGCTCTCCAAATCACATCTTTTTCAGTTGCCCCCGTCTATCTTCCTCCCTGTATGATCTCATTCCTCCTGATATTCCTCGCCCCATTCATCTCAAATCGCTTCTTTCCCTTGTGAACTCTCCTTTCGTTTATATTCTTAGTTCATTCATCAATCACAACAATATTAAGCTGTAGATTGTCTGTCGTTTTTCCACCAAACTCCTGTATATGCACCGCGGTAGTCTTAGTTGTGTTAGAGTATTATATGTACTTGACATTGGCGAAATCTCTATGGAAACGCCATTAACACAAAAGTGAAGTGAAGTGAAGTGATGTCAAGCGGCGATCGAATGACAGATGACAGTTGTCTTTGAATGGTGGAACGATGCGCTTTGTTATTATAAAATCAATTGGTTAATCTCTGTGAATGTTTGTAATTCGATTAGAGTGTGTTGTGGAGTTAACAATTAAGATGGTGGTCAAATAAGAATAGTGTTTCTAATGTTACGCGATTGTTATTTCATTATCTCCGACATACGCACGCCCACAATGAAAGATCGTTACCGTGTACATAATCTACCTTCGGAATTGAATTCTACAAACCGCTCGACTCTCCGACATACTTATCTATTTATTTAATTATTTATCGATTACACTACATTGATTTATTCATCATTTATAATATTACATACACGCATTCATACACATACATACACATTCCCTCCCTCCCAACCCTCACGATACAGGCATGGCCTAGTGTGAGGGTGTTGGTATTTTTGGAAAGTGATTTAAGAAGTAAGAAATAATGTATTATATGATAGGACAGTGTAGATTGATATATTTTTTTGGAATAAATTATAATTTCATTTTTTTTTTCATTCATAATTCACAACATAACATCACTTTCGTAACTTATAACAAACAGACAAGGGGGGGGGGGGTGATTTAGTGTACTTTTCTATTTATTTGATTTATTACAATTTATTTATTATATTACATTCATACATCACACATTCAAAACACATACAAAATACAGATATAGTAATATATGAACAATTTTGTTTACCGGTAACTTCTTTGAAAGGTACTATGTTGAGTTTATTGTCACCTCATGTCTTGTATTGTATAGTTTGTCTAAATAATTTAGATTAGTTTGACAATTCATGTCAATTCATGTGACAATTTAGTAGGGATGGGTTGTGTAAAATCAAGAATGAATCTTTTCGATTTTCGATTTTTATTCTTATGGAAGTTGGAATCGATAGATTCATAGTTATAACTTATGAATTAACAAAAAAAACACTGTTTACTAAAATTAATAATGACCTGCAGAACCAGTACAAATGATGAGAGTGATTAAATATTTATTACTACTACAGCCGTACGTAATCGAATTTGATTTCGCTATTATTTCTGTCATCGCTAAATTCTCTACACCATAATTAATACTAGAATTGTCCTCTAAATTAGTTAATAAGAAAATGATAATTTTATTTAAGTTCGATAAATTTTATTTATCGAATATCGATAGTTCATAATTGTTCGCTGCGTGTTTCGTCACTACGATACCTGTCTATTAAGTACGGCATTTACCTTCATACAAATTGAATTCGATACTTCATATACATCATTTATCAAACTAATCTATCTTATTTAGACACACTATAATAAAACATTTCACTAAATTATAATAAGCTCCATTTGTTACGAACTGAATAGTGTCTAAATAAAATAAACATTAAATGTGACATGTTTTGTCGTTCTAATCAATAGATGGCGTTAGTGAGATAGATGTGGAAAATGTTTCAAGTGAAGTCAACTTTGCTTACTCTATATATTTTTTGGATCTTGCCTCCTACTTTTATATTTGTCTTTATTCTACCAGTTGCCAGTTGTTTGACAGTCCAGTTTTTTTGACATTCCAGTTAGAGAACCAACTGTTTTCCAAGTGAACCTGGTATTAAGCGATTCGCTTTATATTTGCCCCATAGTTTCTTCAAATATTTATTATTCTACTAGTTGTTGTGCCAATCGATTTACAGTCCAGTTTTGACATTCCAGTTATAGAGCCAAGTTGGCCAAGTGAACTCGGCATTATGCTATTCGCTTCATTTTTGCTCCCTACTTTCTTAAAATCTCTATCATTCTACCAGTTTGAAATTTCAGTCATAGAGCCAACTGTTGGCCAAGTTGGCCAAGTCAACCTGGCATTAGCTTCGCTTCATTTGTCCATATTTCTATGTTTATCTTAGTTGCTGTCCCAATTGATTTACAGTCCAGTTATCATTTCTCTTATAGAGCCAAGTTGGCCAAATCGACCAAGTGCACCTGGATATTCGCTATTGCCCCTATATTTATCAAATGTCCATTGGTCAAACCACTGGGGCTACTCTCATTTCTATGTATATCTTGAAATCTACATCATTCTAGCAGTTGTCCTACTTGATTTACAGTCCAGTTTTGACATTCCAATTATAGAGCCAAGTTGGTTAAATTGGCCAACGAACTTTTGCCCCTTTTTCTTTGTATATCTTGAAATCTGTGTGCCAGTTGTGTGGCCGACAACAGCCTGGGCCGGGCTCGCCAGCACGTGGAGGTGTCTGGGCGGCCGGGGCCCGCGCGCTTCACGTCGCCGCCCGTCGCGCGCCGCGCCGCATACACCCTCGCCTTCACTGTGGACAGCTACCCGCCGCTAGATGAACTTAGACTGCTCTACAGGCAGCTTGCGGTTAGTATAACAATGATATTAAAAAAAAAAAAATGTGAAAATTAGTAACAAATGGTGAAAGGGGGAGTCTCAGCTTAACCAATACTAGTTGAGATCCAGTTTAGTTGGTTTTCAGCTACCCACTTTCCCAAGTAAAAGGAAGATCATACTAATATTACTTTAACTAGCTGTTGCTCGCGACTTCGTCCACGTCAAATATAGTATTGCTCTCAGTTATAACGTACCTTTTTAATGGTGAAAGAATTTTTTAACGGTCCAGCAGTTTTTTAATTATTTCATTACATACACAAATCCAAAAATACAAATCTTTCCTCTTTAAAATAATTTACTAATACTATAAATATGACAGTTTAGATGGATGTTTGTTAGAGTTTGTAGCCTAAACGGCTGAACGGATCTCGATGAAATTTCGCATAGATGTAGAGCTTAGTCTGGAAGAACACATAGTCTACTTACTTTTTTAATTCCACGCGGACGGAGTCGCGGGCGAAAGCTAGTTTAACATAAATCGAAGCAAACAAAAACTAGTAGCCGGTTAACCTACATTTAATTATAGAAACTAATATTACTTTAAACGGTTAAAGGAAATATTAGTGAATTAACAAAAATATTTCAACAGTGGTAGAGCCCGCTTTAACATCTTCGCACTGTAGGGCTCGCCACAATACCACGACCACAAACAGGCGTGAAGTGGAAGCAATTCCGCGTACACTCTGATGAGTGTGGTGCCGGAGGCCTCATTTAAGTCCCTTTCTCTTTACCACCCTTTTCTTATAAGGAGAGGATGGGAAGGGGAAGTGGATTTGACGGTAGAGGAGATGCATAGGAAGGGGAAATATCCTCTTTATGTGTGTCTCCTCCTCCGTCGGATAAATGTAGACAACGCATCGGCAATTACGTATGTCTATGGGCAGTCGCTTCGCCATTTTGGTGGATTCAGGACGCTTACTCTTTTGCCAACTGATGTTATAAAAAAAAACATTCTTTAACCCTTAATTCGATAGAGTTTTTATAGAAAAAAAAAATTTTTTTTTAGTAAAATCGTATTTTTAGATATAACAATTACAGGAAAAATGCAAAAAAATCAGTGCTGTACATTTTTGATAGAATGCATGTCCGTCGCAGTGGACAGTGTCAAGTATTATATGTAACGAATTACGAGTACTTGTGAAACTACCAAATGATAAAGCAATGATAAGTAAAACAAATGTACAGCAAAAACAAAAAAAACTCTAATGATATATATAATAATATAACTATGAACATAATTGTTTTGTATGAAATTTCAAATGGCAATTACGAGGGTTCTTTCCTGTTACAAAACATTGTCTTACGTCACATTTTATGCAAAAGACAGTAGTCTTTTTACTACACTCCATGCAAACGAGGTTTAGGCTAATCTGTAAATGCCTCTTCAAGGCAAGTGGCCATTCAGTCACAAAAAAAATCCATGCAAAGACCTTCTTCCTTTTTTTTTTCATTTAAAAAAAAATTCTTTGACGTTAAGAAATGACCAATATTGTCAAAATCACACAATGTACTTTAAGGGTCTAGGCTTACAAGGAACGGTTTCCCAGTCAAACATCTTGAACAGTACATTTAGTTGCGCAGAAGTCGATTTTTGGGTCTTTTTGGCGGGGCAAGGGGGGACGCGAGCGCGCGCTCGCTTGCTATTGGTTAATCAGTGGGCCTTTGCGTCCCGCTTCTTTCCTCACGTTCCGTTTACTCCCGAGTACACTTATCTCCAATTTTGTTGACCCATTTCCCTGTTACTTGTTTTCGGTAATAATTGTTTGTAGATTTTTTCTGATGTTGTTATTGTTGAGTCTTATTTGTTTATTATTGTTTAGTTTTATTTGATTGTTATTTTTTACAATTTTCGTGTTGAGTGTGCCACAAAAAAGTCACATTGTTCTAAAAAGACAAGCCAGAAAAATTGTATATGATGTATATTATTTCATAAAACAAGAATCATCTAAAGAAATTGAAGTATTACAAAGAACAACACAAGCTGTTTATGCATGTCTGTCATATATTTAGAATTATATTTTTTCATTCCCAATTATTACAAATACTTAAAAATGTCAATTATTTTGTCTGAAAGTGTACGTGCGCGAAACTTCCCCCACTACGCCGCTTTTTGTTCAAGAAGTTTGCCGGGCGTTATACATTTAATTATAGTTTTAACAAACGTCTGCGCAGTTCAACGAGTCGTACCAGCAGCCGGGGCGCTGGCACGACGTGGTGATAGCGCCGCCGCCGCCCGCCGGCGCGCTGACGCACCGCGTGGCGCACGAGCTGCGCGGCCTGCAGCCCGCCGCCGTCTACGAGGCGATAGTGCAGGCCAAAAACAGATATGGATGGAACGAGGTAATATATTCTAAGGTAAAAAAGTTAAAAGTCTAATCCAATAAAGAAACATGTATTGAATGTTGGGCAGCAAAAGGGACTGATGAAAGGAGACATGTGGCGGAAATGCGAATGTTAAGATAGATCACGATTGGATAAGATACGAAATGAGTATATTAGAGGAAGTTTGAGAGTAGCCCCAGTGGTTGAGAAGGTAAGGAGTAAAAGGTTAGAGTGGTATGGGCATGTTATGAGAAGGGATGAATCGCATGTAACAAGACGGACGTTAGTTATGAGTGTGGAGGTACACCGGTAGAGGTAGACATAGAAAGAGATGGATTGTGTAAAAGGTGACATGATCAAGAAGGGAGTGATGACTGAGATGACGGATGATAGAGTGCTTTGGAGACGAAAACCTGGCGCGCCGACCCTACGGGAGTAGGATAAGGCAGGGGAGATGATGATGATGATGATGTATTGCATTATTTACAGACAAAGTTGGGGATTCTTTGCTTACTGGTAACTCTAAAACTAGTCAATATCAAAAAGTGCCATAAAATCCTTGTAGGTCTATACTTGTAATTGACATTGACAGTCATAGGGATGTGTAAACCTATAATTAGGACAATTATCGGATTATTCCCAACCGTCACCCCGCGATGTCCCCACGTGAGAATAAAAAGTTTCATCCGTCCCACCTTTCGCGACGAGGGGACGGTGAAGACTTATTTTATTTCATAACGGTTCCTGTCATCTTATTGATAGTGGGACTAAAAGGTGGGACGAATGAAACGTTTTATTCTCATCTGTCCCCACGTGGGACAGCGCGGGGTGACGGTTGGGAATAATCCAGATTATCTGCATGTTACTTGTTGTATTGTGTAAAAATGTGTATGTGTTATGATTTTGTCCTGTTTATCTCAATAAATAAATTATATTCCAGGTGAGTGATATTTTCCAATTCCACACATTGGGAGGTGAACAAACAGCACACGCGGGAGAACTCACACCAATGTTCTCTGGTCAAAGAATAACCAGATATAACATCTATACAATGGTCAATCTGGCCTTCTTTACTCTATGGAATCTCGTCCTTACCGATTAACCGGTTTAGATTTGTCGGTTTTATAAAATGTTTTACAATAATCGTTTTTCACTTTGTATTCTATAGAGATTATGATGAAACAATTTCTATCGATAAAATCGGTAATATCTTTCCGGTTTTTACAACACTAGTCACATTTGATTGGCTGTTAAAGATACCTGTCATTTTTATTAATACAAATAGGAATATTTTATTTATTACCTGTCGCTAATTAATAAAATAGTTTAAACATTGCAGATATTTAATTTGTGTTAGTTTTAAAGTTTATTTGTTCAAATTTATTGTTTGAATTCCCAACAAATTATATTTGTTGTGAAAACATCGCTATATTAATACATATTTTATAAATATTTATATCAATATAGATCGTGAGCGCTTATAGATATAAATGTAAATAATGCTTTTTAAATTTTAAATTTCAAACCCGAACCAACCCAAAATGTTCAAGAAAAGAACGCGCCTTTTCTATTAGTTTTATTGTAAATGGCCTTAATGTATAGTTGGTAAATGTTTTTGGGATAACTAGTGTTTACAAATTTAAGAAACATTTTAATATTGCCCCAATAGATTAAATTAATATAAGCTTTTTTAACATATTGGTCACATTGCCCACATAATGCAATAATCATTCTGTATTACCATGCTAAATAGCCTTTTTATTTTACACCTTGCAGACGCACAGTATAATAAATCTATTTGTCTTGTTTTAACATATTTAAATGATTTACAACATATTAATATTGAAAGAAATGTTATCGAGGTTGAATATTTCCAGTCTTTTCAACGTCATTTAACAAGTATATTGAAATATCGTTTGTTTTTTTCTTTTTTTAAATATTAGTGGTTTTTTGTTAATTTACTAATATTTCCTTTAACCACTCCAACTAAGCTCTAGGCTTGTGCTAAGATATGGTTTACGACAATAGTCGAATGGCGGGATTCGAACCCTTGACCTCACGATCGGTAGTCCGTACCCCAAACCATTAGGCTATTTGCGCTTTATATTTAAATATTTCTATTTTTTTTTTAGTTTCCTACGTTTTAAAATTACCGGTTTTTTAATTTACCGGTAAATTGCCGATTAAATCCACATCACTATGCCTTGTCCTTCGTCGATATTTTAAATCGCATGACATCCATATAAATGAATTTATTATTAGCATTAAATTATTATAAGTAAGCAATAACTCGTGTTAGTGATAATGCTATATAGATTTATATAGTCTGTATTTTTCTCCTTGATGTAATTCTAACCTATAATTTAATATTTTAGCGCGAAATGTGCAATAATAAATAACGTAATCCAAAAGCAATATGTACACACATCATTAATTTCTATTTTTATATAATAAAGTGATTCTTTTTAAGTATTTATAAATTTCATTTGTAATTTCCAAACGCGTTGTGTATTAGGTCTAATCTAGTCAAATCTAGTCTGAATGGATTTTTGTATAAATTGTATGGTTGTAGGAATCGCGAATTTCGTTCAAAATGTTTCTTGTAAGTAGAGAATAAACGAGTTTATTACAATTGTTGTTTAATTTTTATCAACGAACTCCTGTAATACAAGGTTTTTAGTATTTTGACGTATTCCCGTTAAGTAATAAAAGGGATGATTTGTGATAATTTTGACCCCTATACGCAAAAGATAACCATTTTTGATTTTTATTTTTTTTCAAAATAAGACGTAAATGCAACTTAAAAAGGACAGATAATTGATGTTTTAATCTTGTTAAATAATCAGTGTTCAATAGTTTTTATAAATCTAAAGAAAAAATGAAGTTATAGGTTAGGAAAACGGAACAAGCCAGTTATAGTTAATGTTTTTTTATAAATATTAGTAGTTGAATTTTATTTTGAAAAAAACTAAAAATCATGATAGCTTAAAAGATTGCGTCGGTGGGTCAGTGGTTTAAGCACTTGACTTGTAATCTACAGGTCTTGGATTCGAATCGATTTTTTCGAATTTTCATATATACATAATGTACTCGACGTTCTTACGATGAAGGAAAACATCGTGATGCCTGCACATATCAGCGAAGAAATTCAAAGATATGTGTGAAGTCAACCAACCCGCAGTGGGCCAGCGTGGTTGACTATGGCCTAGTCACCCCTTATTTAGGGTAGGCTCCGACCTCGGTGAGGACGTACGAGTGTAGTGAGCTGGTGATGGTGATGGTGATGATGACAGTCTAGGTGTTAGTGTTCCACTTTAAAAACATCATTTGAACGATTTGTATGCTTAGATATATGCTTATTATTTCGTTTGTATACTACTACCTAATTGATTATTTGTGAGACTGAATTTGTCTCGTTCCAAGGAACTCTACGTTTTTAATCTGAACACCAGAGAATTCCTTTACTGTACGTAATTTTTTCCACAATATAAGGTCGGGGAAATTAAATAAAAAACACTCTTTTATAAATATTATATTTTACATGTAAACTAATTACACCTTTATAGTAAAACAAAACCATTTATTCCATTTTAAAAATCACATCTTACAAAATCTACTTTTAATGACCACAAGTCACAAAAACTTCTTTATTATTGCAGTTTATTTATAGCTTTCGCCCGCGACTCCGTCCGCGTGGAATTAAAACAAAAGTGAATAGCCTATATGTTCTTCCAGACTATCCTCTACATCTATACCAAATTTCATCGAAATCCGTTCAGCCGAGCTACAAACTCTAACATCCATCCATCCATCCAAACTTTCGCATTTATAATAAACAATTACACAATTATAGTTTGTCTAAATAATTTAGATTAGTTTGACAATTCATGTGACAATTTAGTAGGGATGGTGATGTAAGATCAAGCATGAATCTTTTAGATTTTCGATTTTTATTCTTATGGGAGTTGGAATCGATAGATTCATAGTTATAACATATGAATTAAAAAAAACACTGTTTAGTCAAATTAATAATGACCTACAGAACCACTACAAATAATGTGAGTGAACAAATATTCATTACTAGTACAGCCGTATGTAATCGAATTGGATTCGTTATTATTATTGTCATCGCTAAATTCTCTACACTATAATTAATACTAGAATTGTCCTTTAAATTAATTAATAAGAAAATAATAATTTTACTTGAGTTAGATGAATTTTATTTAAACCGAATATCGATAGTTCATAATTGTTCGCTGCGTGTTTCGTCACTACGATACTTATCTATTAAGTACATTTGCCTTCATACAAATTGAATTCGATACTTCATATACGTCATTTATCAAACTAATCTATCTTATTTAGACACACTATAAACATATTTTTAAAATAAATGTGTACATTTTCTTTAAATACATTGGTTTCTGACTTCGGTTATTATGAAAAAAGTTTTAACTAAAGAACCATTTTTATATTTTACAACCGAAACCATCTCTTGTACTGAATATCGGTTAAAACGACCGAATCACGTAGATCTATCTATACTAATATAATAAAGCGTAAACACACACTTCTTTGTTGCAAGATGTCAGCAATTACAGCATATTTTTGAATAATCCTTTTTTATAAAAGAAAAAAGTTTTTTTTTTTTTTTTTTTTTTCAAAATAGTCTATTTTTTTCTTAAACTTACTAAAAATCATATTTAATGAAAGATCGGTATTATAGATTAAAAATAAAATAAAATTTTCATAATTTTATGCGGATGAAGTCGCACGGGAACAGCTAGTTCAATATATTTATATCCAGTACTTTAATAGGTTACAAAGGCCTTTATTGCAATAATATCCATAGCGTATTTCGTCTAAATATTTACTACTTCTTCTTCGAACTTCAACACTTAACCCTTAAATGCATATTGTTGCCAAAAGTCTACAAACAAAAATATAATTTTTATTAAAACCAAGATTTTTTCATTATTTTTCCCTTAATCTGTGACTCAAAATTAAAATATTTATTCCATAATTAAATAAATCATACATTTAAGGGTTAAATGCGTGATTTTTCTTAAACTTACTAAAAATCATATTTAATGAAAGATCGGTATTATAGATTAAAAATAAAATAAAATTTTCATAATTTTATGCGGATGAAGTCGCACGGGAACAGCTAGTTCAATATATTTATATCCAGTACTTTAATAGGTTACAAAGGCCTTTATTGCAATAATATCCATAGCGTATTTCGTCTAAATATTTACTACTTCTTCTTCGAACTTCAACACTTAACCCTTAAATGCATATTGTTGCCAAAAGTCTACAAACAAAAATATAGTTTTTATTTAAACCGAATATCGATAGTTCATAATTGTTCGCTGCGTGTTTCGTCACTACGATACTTATCTATTAAGTACATTTGCCTTCATACAAATTGAATTCGATACTTCATATACGTCATTTATCAAACTAATCTAAATTATTTAGACAAACTATAGTTTATATTTTTTGTTGAATTGAGCATTTAAAAGGTTCTTAATCCTTATATGCATGATTTTTTGTCTTGAAATTGTAAATTGAACATAGACTAAGGGAAAAAAAAGAAAAAAGTTTTTTTTTTTTCAAAATAGTCTATTTTGAAAAAAGAAAAAAGTTTTTTTTTTTTTTTTTTTTTTTTTTTTTTTTTTTTTCAAAATAGTCTATTTTGAAAAAAGAAAAAAGTTTTTTTTTTTTTTTTTCAAAATAGTCTATTTTTTTCTTATTTTAAAAAAAAATTAATACTATGAATTTATCGATTCCAACTTCTATAAGAATAAAAATCGAAAATCGATAAGATTCATACTTGATTTTACACAACCATCCCTAGTAAATTGTCACATGAATTGACATGACAATTCAAGTCAATTCAAACAATTCAAACTAATCTAAATTATTTAGACAAACTATAGTTTATATTTTTTGTTGAATTGAGCATTTAAAAGGTTCTTAATCCTTATATGCATGATTTTTTGTCTTGAAATTGTAAATTGAACATAGACTAAGGGAAAAAAAAGAAAAAAATTTTTTTTTTCAAAATAGTCTATTTTTTTCTTATTTTATAAAAGAAAAAAGTTTTTTTTTTTTTTTTTTTCAAAATAGTCTATTTTGAAAAAAGAAAAAAGTTTTTTTTTTTTTTTTTTTTTTTTTCAAAATAGTCTATTTTTTTCTTATTTTAAAAAAATATGATAACAATGGGCTGCAGGCTATATATATTATATTATTCTATTGGGTATGACTGATGTATGCATCATGCATTTAAGGGCTAATTCTTTATTTCAATCAAAACTAACCAAATACTAAAACATTTATATAAAAGCATCTTATATAATTTCATATTAAAATTATTACCGGAGGCTTTATTTTAGTCCCCTTCTCCATCCTTTTTATATGGATTTGACGGAGACCAAAGACAAAATAACATATAGACGAGACTGAACAAAACTCCACTGGTACTTTCTCTGAAAGGTACTATATCAGTCAAGTTTACTGTCTCGTGTATTGACATGTATTAAACATCATCATCATCATCATCATCTCCTCTGCCTTATCCTACTCCCGTAGAGTCGGCGCACCAGGTTTTCGTCCTCCAAAGCACTCTATCATACGTCATCTCAGTCACTCCCTTCTTCATCATCATGTCACCTTTCACAATCCATCTCTTTCCATGTCTACCTCTACCGATGTACACTCATAACTAACGTTCTCCTTGTAACATGCCCTCATGCTAACCTTTTACTCCTTACCTTCTCTACTACGGAGGCTACTCTCAAACTTCCTCTTTTCTTTCTCAAACTTTTTTTATACAAATAAGGGTAAAATCATCATCATCATCTCTGCCTTATCCTACTCCCGTAGAGTCGGCGCACCAGGTTTTCGTCCTCCAAAGCACTCTATCATACGTCATCTCAGTCACTCCCTTCATCATGTCACCTTTCACAATCCATCTCTTTCTATGTCTACCTCTACCGATGTACACTCATAACTAACGTTCTCCTTGTAACATGCCCTCATGCTAACCTTTTACTCCTTACCTTCTCTACTACGGAGGCTACTCTCAAACTTCCTCTTTTCTTTCTCAAACTTTTTTTATACAAATAAGGGTAAAATCATCATCATCATCATCATCATCATCATCTCCTCTGCCTTATCCTACTCCCGTAGAGTCGGCGCACCAGGTTTTCGTCCTCCAAAGCACTCTATCATACGTCATCTCAGTCACTCCCTTCATCATGTCACCTTTCACAATCCATCTCTTTCTATGTCTACCTCCACCGATGTACACTCATAACTAACGTTCTCCTTGTAACATGCCCTCATGCTAACCTTTTACTCCTTACCTTCTACTACGGGGGCTACTCTCAAGCTTCCTCTTTTCTTTCTCAAACTTTTTTTTATACAAATGAGGGTAAAATCATCATCATCATCTCCTCTGCCTTATCCTACTCCCGTAGAGTCGGCGCAACAGGTTTTTGTCCTCCACATAACTCTATCATACGTCATCAGTCACTCCCTTCATCATGTCACCTTTTACAATCCATCTCTTTCCATGTCTACCTCTACCGATGTACACTCATAACTAACGTTCTCTAATTAAACCTACTAAATTATAAGCTCCATCTTTAGTTATAAAATAAACTAAACAGTCTCACAGAATATTATTTAATGACACTTATTGGCAATTAATTTGAATAAAAATTATATTGACATGTTTCGAGTAGTCAATAGATTTAGTGAGATTATGTGAAAAATGTTTGAAATATTTCTACTATGCCAACTCTATATATTTTTTAATCTCTTTGATAGACGGATAAGGGGAAAAAATTATATGCATCTCTTGCACGGATGTCTATGGGTTTCGCCAAATTGGCGAATTCTCGCTGCCAATTAAGACAGACTAGCTTTCGTGGAAATAAAAAAGTAAGTATGACAATCATCAAGATTCATTCAGACGCAGTTGAAAAAAATATATGCATTTCTTTTGCGGATGTCTATGGGTTTCGCCAAATTGGCGAATTCTCGCTGCCAATTAAGACAGACTAGCTATCGTGGAAATAAAAAAGTAAGTATGACAATCATCGAGATCCATTCAGACGCATAAGGGGAAAAAATTATATGCATCTCTTGCAGATGTCTATGGCGAATGTTACTGCCACATTTGACAGACCAACTTTCACGACTATGGAATTAACAAAAGTAAGACAATCATCAGGATCCATTCAATTCAGTACAAACATCCATCCATCCAATTTACAATTCAACTTCATAAACTCCTTCATACAACTCTTGTGGTTTTTCCAATTTATATAAATTAGTTTCCGGGTTCTCCACAATTTCCTCATGGTACAAATTATCCTGGAACACCTCATGGAACACCTCCCCGTCTTGGAAATAAAACTGGGCACCAATTTGTTCCTGGTTTTCAACTAAAACATCGCCTTCTTGATATTCGATGATTTCAGCTTTAATTTCTGGCTGTAATTCGATTTTTATCTCCTGCTGGTAAATATCTAGATCTTCAGGATTAATCAATTTCATATCTGGAATTGAATGTTTATATTTGTTTACATGTACTTACAAAGAAATCATACTAATCATACTAATATTATAAATATGAAAGTTTAGATGGATGTTTGTTAGAGTTTGTAGCCTAAACTGCTGAAGAGATTTCGATGAAATTTGGTATAGATGTAGAGGATAGTCTGGAACACAGGCTACTTAGTTTTTTAATCCACGCGGACGGAGTCGCGGGCGAAAGCTAGTTAGTAATAATATACTACTAGCTTTCGCCCGCGACTCCATCTGCGTGGAATTAAAAACAAAAGTGAATAGCCTATATGTTCTTTCAGACTATCCTCTACATCTATACCAAATTTCATTGAGATCTCTTCAGCAGTTTAGGCTACAAACTCTAACATCCATCCATCTAAACTTTCGCATTTATAATATTAGTAAAATAAAAGTTAATGAGAATTTAACTCTATAATAGTGAAAGAATTATTAAAACTACTTAAGTAGTTTTTGAGTTTATCTATTACAAACAAATCTTATAATATTAGTACTGGCTTTTGCCCGTGATTTCATTTATGCCAAATTAAAAAAACTATGTTCTACATCTATCTACAATTTTTATCAAGATAAACTGATATGGAGATGCATATTAGAAAATCGTATTTACGAGAATTTAAAAACAAATTAAAAAAAAATACATTATATATCATTCACTGATAACATAACTTTTTAAAGGTGAAAGAATTTTTAGAAAATCTGCAGTAGTTTCTGAGTTTACCTATTACAAAAAAAAGTCAATTATTAAAAAAATAGCTTTCTCCGACACTACGAGTGGAATTAAAAAAAAGTATCTATGTATGACAATGAACAAGATCCATTCAGTACTTTATGCTACAAACATCCATCCATCCAAACTTTGTACAAAACTAGCTTTCGCCTGCGACTTCGTCCGTGTGGAATTGAAAAAAACAAAAGTAAGTAGCCTATGTGTTCCAGACTATACTCTTTATCTATACCAAATTTCATCGAAATCCGTTCAGCAGTTTAGGCTACAAACTCTAACAAACATCCATACATCTAAACTTTCATATCTTACTAATATTATAAATGCGAAAGTTTAGATGGATGTTTGTTAAAGTGTAGCCTAAACTGCTGAACGGATTTCAATGAAATTTGGTATAGATGTAGAGGATAGTCTGGAACACATAGGCTACTTATTTTTGTTTTTTTTTATTTCCGCGCGAACGGAGTCGCGGGCGAAAGCTATATAACATTAGTAAGATTTACCTCTGGGTTTATTCCGTCTATTCTTACTTTTGTATGGAGCTGGCATCTTCAAATGTACAGTTTTCACGTGTAATTTCATTGAATTCGATTGTGTGAATGTTTTCTTACAATGCGGACACATGTATGGTTTTATGCCCGTATGTACCTGAAAGTAACAATTTTAAATTATTAGCAACTAGCTGTTCCCGTGCGGCTTCATCCGCATGAAATTATAAAAAAAAATATTGTTTACATTAGTCAAATTATCAATAACAAATGTCAAAATGACATGACATGACAACCTTGCTTTTTTGATGTCAGCTTGTATGGTCCCTTTCTCGCTTGAGAGTTTTTACCAAATAATTCACTCCCTAAGTTTAATAGCGTGAAAATATATAGCCTAAAGCGTGTTGTAAGTGTAGGGCTTTTTATTAAAAAAAGTATTATTCAAAAATATGCTGTTATTGCTGAGATTCTGTGTTACAAAGTATTGTTTACGCTTTATTATATTATCTAACAAACATCCATACATCTAAACTTTGGCATCTTACTAATATTATAAATGCGAAAGTTTAGATGGATGTTTGTTAGAGTTTGTAGTCCAAACGGCTGAATGGATTACGATAAAATTGGGTATAGATGTAGAGGATAGTCTGGAAGAACACATAGGCTACTTATTTTTGTTTTTTTTTATTTCCGCGCGAACGGAGTCGCGGGCGAAAGCTATATAATATTAGTAAGATTTACCTCTGGGTTTATTCCGTCTATTCTTACTTTTGTATGGAGCTGGCATCTTCAAATGTACAGTTTTCACGTGTAATTTCATCGAATTCGATTGTGTGAATGTTTTCTTACAATGCGGACACATGTATGGTTTTATGCCCGTATGTACCTGAAAGTAACAATTTTAAATTATTAGCAACTAGCTGTTCCCATGGCTTCGTCCGCATGAAATTATAAAAAAAAAATATTGTTTACATTTGTCAAATTCTCAATTGCAAATGTCAAAATTCAAATACACAAATGACAAAGGCCTTTGACATTGAATAATAATTACCGTTGCCATGACAACCTTGCTTTTTTGATGTCAGCTTGTATGGTCCCTTTCTCGCTTGAGAGTTTTTACCAAATAATTCACTCCCTAAGTTTAATAGCGTGAAAATATATAGCCTAAAGCGTGACGTAAGTGTAGGGCTTTTTATTAAAAAAAGTATTATTCAAAAATATGCTGTAATTGCTGACATCTTGCAACAAAGAAGTGTGTGTTTACGCTTTATTATATCATACTAATATTATAAATGCGAAAGTTTAGATGGATGTTTGTTAGAGTTTGTAGTCCAAACGGCTGAATGGATTACGATAAAATTGGGTATAGATGTAGAGGATAGTCTGGAAGAACACATAGGCTACTTATTTTTGTTTTTTTTTATTTCCGCGCGAACGGAGTCGCGGGCGAAAGCTATATAATATTAGTAAGATTTACCTCTGGGTTTATTCCGTCTATTCTTACTTTTGTATGGAGCTGGCATCTTCAAATGTACAGTTTTCACGTGTAATTTCATCGAATTCGATTGTGTGAATGTTTTCTTACAATGCGGACACATGTATGGTTTTATGCCCGTATGTACCTGAAAGTAACAATTTTAAATTATTAGCAACTAGCTGTTCCCATGGCTTCGTCCGCATGAAATTATAAAAAAAAAACAAAAGTAAGTAGCCTATGTGTTCCAGACTATACTCTTTATCTATACCAAATTTCATCGAAATCCGTTCAGCAGTTTAGGCTACAAACTCTAACAAACATCCATCCATCCAAACTTTGTACAAAACTAGCTTTCGCCTGCGACTTCGTCCGTGTGGAATTAAAAAAAAACAAAAGTAAGTAGCCTATGTGTTCCAGACTATACTCTTTATCTATACCAAATTTCATCGAAATCCGTTCAGCAGTTTAGGCTACAAACTCTAACAAACATCCATCCATGTAAGACTAAATAATGTTTTTAGCAATAAGAATGAAGCTGGATGGGAAATCTAGTTAACTAGCTGTTCCCATGGCTTCGTCCGCATGAAATTATAAAAACTTTATTTTATTGTTTACATTTGTCAAATTCTCAATTGCAAATGTCAAAATTCAAATACACAAATGACAAAGGCCTTTGACATTGAATAATAATTACCGTTGCCATGACAACCTTGCTTTTTTGATGTCAGCTTGTATGGTCCCTTTCTCGCTTGAGAGTTTTTACCAAATAATTCACTCCCTAAGCTTAATAGCGTGAAAATATATAGCCTAAAGCGTGTTGTAAGTGTAGGGCTTTTTATTAAAGAAAGAATTATTCAAAAATATGCTGTTATTGCTGAGATTCTGTGTTACAAAGTATTGTTTACGCTTTATTATATCATACTAATATTATAAATGCGAAAGTTTAGATGTATGGATGGATGTTTGTTAGAGTTTGTAGTCCAAACGACTGAATGGATTACGATAAAATTGGGTATAGATGTAGATGATAGTCTGGAAGAATACATAGACTACTCACTTTTGGTTTTTTGTCAATTCCACGCGAACGGAGTCGCGGGCGAAAGCTAGTTAGTATATATATAGATATAGACTTACTCGGTCATGTCTGAGTAGAGCCGCCTTGTTGCTAAAAGCTTTGGGACAACTCGTACATTTGTAAGGCCTCTCTCCAGTGTGTGTGCGCAAGTGAATCTGGAAATAATGAATCTATTAAAATTAGATATACTAGCTGTCGCCCGCGACTCCGTCCGCGTGTTATTAAGAAGAAAAAAGCAGAAATTTGTCAATACTTTTTTTATTTTTTTCATTTTCTTATTTTGTAATGTGTTTGTTTATTATTGTACGGTTTAGGTTTTTCGTATAAGGTATTATAGGATTCATATGTTCTAAGGAACCAAAGTCCCTATAAAAAAATCAAGTGAAAAAAAAAAGAAAAAACCAAATAGCCTATGTGTTCTTCCAAACTATCCTCTACATATAGATGTAAAGGCATAGGCCTTTCATTCAAATCCGTTCAGTTTAGGCTACAAACTCTAACATCCATCCATCCAAACTTTCTCATATATAATATTAGTAGGATTTCAAAAAATATAGTCTATAACATTCCTGAAGACATTATCTATATTTCGGTCAAAGTTTCGTCTAAATTAATAAAGCCGTTGTTGAGATTACACGGAACAAACAGACAAACGGACAAAAAATAAAATCAATATGGTTATCAGAAACGCAAATACATATTCACGAAATATTTGCCTTTTCTAAGTATTTCATAGAGATTGGGGTTTAAATTTCATATTTATGGGGAACTAGCTGTCGCCTACGACTGTGTCTGCGTGGAATAAAAAAAAATAAGCAAGTAGCCTATGTTCTAGACTATCCTCTACATATGACAATCATCGAGATCCATTCAGTTTAGGAGACAAACTAACAAAACATCCATCTAAACTATCGCATTTATAATATTAATAAGGAAAAATCTTGTATTACATATATCCTATAACTTTCAGTAATAATATAGCTTTCTAATAGTGAAAGAATTATTAAAATAACTCCAGTAGTTTTTGAGTTTACCTGTTACATACAGAAACATTCCTTACCTGCAGGAACAATGGCATTGTGAATGTTTTAGGGCACTCCGTACAATGATAGGGCCTCTCTCCGGTGTGTACTCGCTGATGATAGCGTAGGGCTGCGTTAGACTGAAATTTCATATTAAAAGAGCATATTAACATATGGAAATTACTAGTTTTCGCCTGTAACTCCGTCCGTGTGAATTAAAAAAATAAAGCCTATATACTGATAACTCAACTAATTAATGGTGAAAGAATTACAATCGGGCCAGTAGTTTTTGAGTCATTACAATACATACAAAAATACAAATCTTTCCACTTTATAATAGTATAGACTAACTTTCGCACGCCACTCCGTCTGTGTGGAATTAAATAAAACTTATCATGTGTTCCATGTGTTAATTTAGGATACAAACATCCATCCATCCATCTAAACTTTCACATCTCAATAATATTATAAATGCGACAGTTTAGATGGATGTATGAGTTTGTATCTTAAACAGCTGACTGGATCTCAATGAAACTTGACATAGATGTAGACTATAGTCTGGAAGAACACATAGGCACTACTTGCTTTTTTTTAAATCCACGCAGACGGAATCGCGGACGAAAGCTAGTTTATATTAGTCAAATAACACTTACCGCATATCTTTTCCCACAAACTTCACAAACAACATTCTTGGAATTAAAATAATCTTTCACATTTTTTGTCTTCTGATGCTTTTCCCGTTCCCGTCTCATTTCCCTATCTCTCTTCACTAATTCCCTCTCCCGCCTCACTTCATCTCTCTCCCTCCTCATTTGTTGCTTCCAGAAAACTTCGTCATTCTCTTCCCTTTCTTGTATAGGCAGGGTGTGGACACGCTGATGGATGACGCAGGCCTTCTCCGTTGGGAAGACCTTGTCGCACTGTAATGGAGTACAACTGGTGAACATTAATTATATGACTGGTTTATCTGGCTCGTAAACCAGTCTCGTTGGCATGGACATGATTTGATGCAATGATTTAACTTTTTTTTTTATAATATAAGTTGGCAAACGAGCAAGCGGCCACCTGAATCCACCGAAATGGAAAGTGACCGCTGCCCATAAACATCCGCAATTGCAGCGTTGCCTACCCTTAATCGACGGAGGAGGAGGAGACGCACATAAATAGGACATTCCCCCTTCCTATGCGTCTCTTCCACCGTCAAATCCACTTTTCCTTCCCATCCTTTCCTCTTAAGAAAAGGGAGGAAAGGGAAAGGGACAAAAATTAGGCCTCCGGCACCACACTCATAAGACGAAACGCCGAATTGCTTCCCCTTCACGCCTATTTTCTGTGTGGTCGTGGTATTACACCGGGCGAGCCGACCCATCCGTGCGAAGATGTTAAAGCGGGCTCTACCACTGTTAAAACATTATGCCAGTACTAACACATCATCATCATCATCACCAGCTCACTATATGTCCCCATATCCTAAGTTAGGGTGACTAGGCCTTAGTCAACCATGCTGCACTGTGGGTTGGTTGACTTCACACATATCTTTGAACAACACACAGCACAGCACTAGCACATCAAGTGGAAGCAATTCTGTGTTTCTTTTAGTGTGTGCAGGAGACCTATTTTAAATTTTAACCCTTCCCAACCTTGACTTATAAGGAAATGAGAGAAAAACAAGGCTTGTTGGAGTATTGGGTGTATAGAATGGAAAATATCCTCTTTATTTGCCTCCCATCCTTTGCTATAGCAACAAAACTGCAATCACAGAAGTTTATTGGCAGTGGAAACTTCACTATTTCAGTTCAGTTCAGTACTATTTAAATCACACAATAAAAAAAATAACTAGCCTAATTTACTAGCATTTTGTAAAGTGGGGATTAGTCAATAGTTTTTATAATGCAAGCCTGTATATACAAGGAGTAGGCAGGCTATGTACTTTTGTTTGGATATTCACACCTCAATCACTTCATCCATACATACACAAGGTTTAATGCTGTTTGCATTAGACTAGTAATTTAATGCATATATGATTTGCTAATCTACTTGACTAAATAATTGTTACATGTTTAGTTAGTAAATTACTTGCTCTTCAAAGGAATGAACTAGTCTAGGGTTAACTAGGGTTTAGTGACAATTACTTAGCAATTTTTGTACTGACATATATTAAGCTGGCTACAACAAAACATTAGCTAGCACATAAAAGGCTAAAATACTGTCTAAAGTCATATTTTCATAGTGATTATTGTAATTTTGTATATATACGATAATGTACAATCAAATTGTATAGGATAGATAAATAAATGTTATAAAGTATGCAAGATTTATTCAAAAAGATGTATTTCGTAAATGATTTAAAAATTTCATCTTATAAAGCAAAGTTTCTGTTTTTAAATTTCACATAACCTACCAAATTCTGCATTCTAACTTACGCTTTGTATTGCAACGCTATTCCTCACACACTTTCAAATCAAATTGAAAAAACCACAAAAACAAAAGACGTATCGATGTTCTATCAAAATATCTACAAATAATGCATTTTCGGATGCTGTAAATTGGTTTTATTTATAAATGCATCGTACATTCTATATTTACGTTTACCAAACGCGTAAATAGCACAGCTATCACAAAAATTGAACCCTAGCACAGACTAATGATTTTATAGACTATTTAAAGGAAATAGTTCAAACATTAGTATATCTGCAATAACTTACTGTTGCACAGGAGAATTCTTCATGTCTCTCCACTTCTAATTTCTGATTATGCTCGTTTTCTAAATGTTCTTTTAAAGCTTCTTCAGTAGGAAAAGTATCTCCACATTCACAGATAATATAATGTATGCTAACGAATGAGCAAAAGAACATTTTTATTTCAGGATTTAAATAAAAGCACAGATTACTAAGTTATCCGCCTTTTGGTATCTGATATGAAATTATCTTATTTTTCTATGCAATATGTAAAACCGCCATGACAGTATCTGTGGACAGGATGTGCGTTGTGTAACGCCTAGTGATGTGTCATGCGTCATTGCAATACAAATGAATCGATTAACAAAATAATCGATTCATTTTATTCGGATGACACGCAAAAAATAATGAGAAATCTTAAAAATAAGATATCTGAAATACAATTTCTACTAGATGACTGAATAAATATTTTTTTAGCTTTCTTAAGGAAGAAATATTTAAGTTTTGTTTTTCGGTCGTGTTAGTAAGAAAGGATTTTTGAGCATAGTGCTGTAGAGGTTGGTATGTATCGATTCATAGCGGGTTCATTTAAAATCGATTTTCAGTCGCCTAAAAATACGTTTTTTTGAAATTGAGTGCATTTCAAGTTTATAGAACTGACCAAAAAATACAACTAAGGAAAAAGTTTCAATTACTTTATATGTGCGAGATAATAGCTGTAACAAGTTGATGTTTTCATTTTCATTTAAAAAGTTTGGGTTTATTAAAAGAAAACAAGTAACTTAGAATAATTTTTATTTTACAGTTTAACAATACATTTTACTAATAGATAGATACATAATTTAAGCAGCAATTATTCCAATATTACTCGTATTTCGTGATGAAAAACTTTTCAATCGATTTAAACAATACATTAAACTAAAGATAAACTTTAAAAAGATTCATACAGCAGTTAAATTTGTTTTTAAATTAAATTAATACAAAATATTCTAAATGGCACATTGTAAATCAATTTTTAACATGATCGCAAGCTAAAAGGTAAATTGGTTGAGGCGCCGCTAACACGTACACAGGTGGATCTAAAAATAAATAAAATATAATGTTAGACCTTTTTTATAAATCAATTATGCAAAAATATTTACTTATTTCTTACCACAAGCCGCGATGCAATTGGATTTAAAATTATCTAATGAGTTGCTATGGCCGCCATTGTTGCAACTGAAATTTGAAAATTTTTTTATAATATAAGGTGGCAAACGAGTAAGCGGCCACCTGAATCCACCGAAATGGAAAGCGACCGCTGCCCATAGACATCCGCAATTGCAGCGTTGCCTATCCTTAATTGACGGAGGAGGAGACGCACATAAAGAGGACATTTCCCCTTCCTATGCGTCTCCTCCACCGTCAAATCCACTTATTAAGACAAGAGTTCTGCCAAAATGTGGCTGTACGACATAATGCTATATAAAAAATGTTTTACCATTGATTTCCTATGCTAACATTATTTAACGACTTCGACAATGAACATCCAGACACAGACGTATGCAAATCGGCCATTGAACAAGCTTGTCGTAAATTCGCTACTAATTTATGTTGCATTATTTTATTACAATTTATTGTAGAATTATCGGCATCTTCTACTAGAATCTGTGGCACATTCCCTTGGTTTCCGTCATTATTTAATCTGTGACAATTGCAGTTGACATTTCCAATGTTGCCAGCGGATAAATAGTCTACTGTTTTAGTAGGATTTGGTATTAAAGTATGTTTATTGCTTAGTGTACGGTGTATATTCGGGTCTGATGGGAATTTGTCGTTATTTTGTATGTTCCTTTTGCTTCTATTCATCATTGAGAGTTGATATTGTCCTCTCCTACTTGTAGTGGGTGATATATTTGGAGATCTTTCAGGAGATGTATACGCGGATGTACATTTAGAAGTTCTTCGAATCGTATCTTTTAGTTCGTATTCCGTAGCGATAGCTTCGAATACCTGAAATTAAAAGTACTTTAAGAATATACGAATATATCGATTTTAGAATTTTTGAGTTGTATTTTACCTGTTCAGCTACCAAATTCCTTGAATACGGAGAATCTTTCGAAGGTAGATTTTCTCTGCATAACGCACAACGCTCTAATCGAGTCCAACAGGCTGAAATATCAAACGATATTGAATCCATTATCAATCAATTTTAATTAGTAATTCTAGTAGAATTTGTGAGGCCAGTAGTGGACATTTTTTATGTATATCTGTTAAAATGCCACACTCAGTCATTAAATAAAGGAATCTTTTAGTTCCCCCATTTGTAAAAGAAGTAAGGCACAACTTAAGTTATGATTCAATGACTTTTGCCATACTCAAAGAAGTTATTTGGTCACTAGGGTACACTGAGGGACATCACTAAATGACTTCGAATGCGAAAGTTTATAGCAATAGGTGACACTTTTTTATTTATTTATCAAGTACATCAAAATTAATTACATATAACTTCGCCAAACTGCGAAAGCAGTTAATTGCCGAAAGATCGCACCTTTAATCTATCTGGTACACTATACTTGCTATATAATATGCTAAAACTTCTTGTAAAAACATTTTTTCTCACATATAACCTTAACTACTTACCTTCACAGTAGAGATGTGATCGGGCGCATGTCAATGCTTTAGTAGCGGTGGCGGCGCACACGCAGCACGACAGAGCTTTGATAACTCCAGCCAGAGCACGCCGGGACTTCTCACCACGGGAACCTCCGCCGCAACTCCAAAGTAACTGGAATTGTACCAGATTTCTTTACTAATCTTAGTTCTTACTAATACTATAAATGCGTAAGTAAGGATGGATATTTGTTAGAGTTTGTAGATCAAACTGCTAAACGGATCTCGATGATTGTCATACATATAAAGCATCTGGAAGAACACATAGTCTACTTACATTTGTTTTTTCAATTGCACACGGATGGGATCGCAAGCGAAAGCCAGTAACGTAATAACTAAATATTTCATACTACATACGCTTAAATTACATCAATGTAGTGAATTTTACATCGCTAACTCCCTCCTTCTCGCAGTCTATGTGATGCCGGTGAATAAAACGTTTTTGGAAAAACAAAATTTATATAATGTAGTTGATTTACTATTATACTAAAGTTGATTACGTTAGTGTTTAGTCCTAGGTACAGTATGGCCATATAAAAAACTCTACGAACCTCAGGATCATCATTAGGATCTACACCGCAGTTCCACACGAGGAGTGTGACTCCGCCGCCTGTTCCATCGCCTCTGATAAGTCCTGCTACTTGACCTACCTGGTATCGAAACAAATGTTAATAACCCGTACTACTTGTCAGTTAAAAAAACCAAAAACCCGACTCAAAGTATAATGGGGATGATTACAAATTAAATGGCACTTCATTAGTCAAAATCAAATGAGTAGTAATGGTAGAAATTTATTTTTTCCTACCGGCATCCCCAATAGATCCTTCCCATCAGCTTGTAACAAACAATCACCAGCTCTCAAACCCGCTAAATCAGCTCTTGCACCAGGTTTTACATCACGAACCTGAAAAAAGGAAATCAAGGAACATCACTATTTAAAACGCAGAACACACTAGCGCCAACGGGAAGTGATTTAATATGAATTTACAACGTAACTTACCCAAGGATATGGATCCCAAAGAGTCCTGGTCAGTCTAAATCCGAGACCTTCGCCTTCATCCTCTGGTAGATTAAGCTGGAAATAAAATGATGTTTCTATAGTCATAATAAAGAAAAAAAAACTAACAAAAACTTCTTGCCAATTAGAAGGTTCACTTGGAAACCACGTGTAATTTTCCTAACATTTAATTATTAAATAGATAAAGTTTTTTAATGAACATAAAATTGTATAACTTACAACAACAACTCTAACGCCCGCTGATCTCTGCTCATCCCCGCTGCTGCACGGATCGTTTATACACGCGTCCATATTCACTGCATATAAAATTATAACAATAATATAAAACAGTTTTTTTTTGTTACAATTATTTTTGTAATTGCACATAAAGCTTAAAAAAGAATAAAAAGTTCCTAATGACTAATAAATTATATAATCTGTTAAGCATAGACAATAATTACGTGACATAATAATAGGCGGGAAAGTTGTTTTTTTTTTAATTTCGAAAGTTTTTAGTGTGAAAAAGTTGTTGATATTCCGATACTTGTGAAATTAATTTTGTACTTACCGAAAACAAATCCGATTTTGTTTATATCGAATAAAAACTCAAATAAACAGTTTAAAGTCAAGCTTTTTGTTAAACGCACTTAATCGAACTGTTGCTTTCAATATTGGAGAATTATCGTAACTTGATAATAGTGATGTATTCTAAATATCGATAGTGTGTTTATTAAAAACAGTTGAACCGGACTTCAACTTACTTTTATTATCAATCACTAGTAGAATTAGTTTCCGTTAGTTTTTCACTTTTGTAATTATTTACTTTTTCAAATAAGCAAAAATTTTCCTTTCATCTGATCCAAAAATTGACAAACTTGAACACATCCTTTTCTGTTAACCATTAAAACTTTAATAAGCGTAAAGTTTATGTTTATCTCAGTTACGTCAGCAGTATTTTTAAATTAAACAAATTTATTTAGGATTATCAATTAATTTTACATACTCCAATCAGTCTATTGACATTATAGCATGTTTTCCTGTATCGATATTTTTTAATTATCAACTTACCACATCACTAGTAAACACGTTAGCCTCTACTCACGGTCGACGCGACCTACATGTACTTTGAGTTACCACATCGCCTTTCACAATACGATCATCTCAAGATTTAGTAGATTTTTGTAGATTTTCGGACGATTTGGTTACGAGTCCCAGGTTCAAGGTTAAAAATATTGTTTATATAATTTTATCTTATTAATAAATGCGAAAGTTTTGATGGTTTGTTAGAGTTTGTAGCCTAAACTTCTGAATATATTATGAAAAAATCATAATACACTAAAAGTTGTCCATATTTTTACGAAGGTTTTATTTTTACTGCAAACAAGTTTACCAAATAAAAGGTTTACGTTAGTTTATTGCAAGATTTAAATATGTAGATCACGAAATTTCAAGGAAAAGTCACTTTAAATAATTCTATAAGACCTTAGTATCAATGTCGTGATGTGAAATTTCACGTAAATCTGACTATTTTGTCCTGCCTAGGATATTTTCACGATGTATTTGATAAATATCTTACAGCGCCATCTAACATGATTTTTATGTACTTAACAGTCGTTTAATCCATCAAAATATGTATTTGTTAAATCTTTTACAGCGCCATCTAACATAATTTTTATGTACTAAACACTTGTTAAATCAACAAAAGATGTATTTGTTAAATCTTTTACAGCGCCATCTAACATAATTTTTATGTACTAAACACTTGTTATTTCCGACAACAGATGGCGCTTTCATGAAGTAATTTTAAAGCCTGTCATTTTACTTTCTTTTTGTGACCAAATTCTCCAATGAATTATTAATATTATAAAGAGTAAATATTTGTATTTTTGGAGTTTTGTATGTCTAGAAATAACTCAATAACTACTGAACCGATTTCAAAAATTCTTTCACTAATAAAAAGATACGTTATCAGTGAATAACATAGGCTACATTTTATTAATTCCACGCGGACGAAGACTCGAGCAAAAGCTAGTTAAATATAAAAAAAAAACACAGAAAAGTACTGAAATTATATTTATTGAATTTTACAAGTTTTTCTTCCGTCGATTCCTATAAGGGTCGGGCATTTTCAAATGCACTGTATTAACGTGAAGTTTCATTGAATTTGACTGAGTAAATGTTTTCCCGCAATGCGGGCAGATGTACGGCTTCACTCCTGTATGTACCTGATAATAAAAAAAAACAATAAAAAACCTAATTAAATTAAAACCTAATCAAACGCCATCTATTGATATAGCCTCAAAACATGTCAATACGATTGTATTTAAATTAATTGCCAATAGATGTCATTAAATGTTTTTATTTTGTGACCGTTTAGTTTATTTTATAACAAAATATGGAGCTTATAATAACTTTGAAAAATGTTTTATAACATATCAATACAACACGAGACGGCACGAAACTTGACAACATAGTATATTTTACCAAGTTACCGGTAAAAAAATGTTGTTCACTTTATCTATATGTCGCAATCAGAAGAAGAAATCAATTTGAATTTAAGTCATAATTAGAACACAAGCGCTGCCAAGCGACTTTCGAACTTAGATCATTCTGAAAATAGGGATCGTTGCGAGAACATTGTTTGAGCGATAGGAGCTTGGTAGATCGATGATATCCTGACTGTAGTATTGTGAATGTATTCCTTGAATCCGACTTTACCCATGGCCACATGTGATCTCGAGTACTAGTCATTCTGTCGTGCTAGCTCAAGCCGATATATATATTTCTTAAATATCTTTGACCTTGAAGCGGCTATCGACCGTGGATTTTGTGCCTATTTGAATTCCGCCATCTTGTCGATGACAACTTAACGAATAGGGTTGTCACAGACATTTTAAAAGTCGATATATTTAAAAATAACTGATTTTTTTTGTGTCATAAAAAGTATTTAAAATAAATAAATATAATTATTATACTTATATTATAATTGCGAAAGTTTATATATATATTTGTTAGAGATTGTATGCCAAATTGAAGGGATCTCGATGATTGTCATACATGTAGATGATAATATGGAACTTAGGATAATTACTTTTTTGTTTTTAATTCCCCGCTGAGTTAAACCAATCTATACTAATATTATAAAGAGGAAAGATTTTTGTATACATTGAAATAACTCAAAAACTACTGGGTCGATTTTAAAACTTTTTTCACCGTTAGAAAGGTAATTTATCTGTGAGTAATATAGACTTTTATCTTACTAATATTATAAATGTGAAAGTTTAGATGGATGTTTGTTAGAGTTTGTAGCCTAAACTGCTGAACTGATTTCAATGAAATTCGGCATAGATGTTGAGGATAGTCTGGAAGAACACATAGGCTACTTACTTTTGGTTTTTTTAATACCACGCGGGCGGAGTCGCAGGCGAAAGCTAGTCTTAAATAAAACAATGTTCTTACCCGGTCATGTCTGTTGAGGGCAGCTTTATGTTTAAACGCTTTAGGACAATGTGGACATTTGTATGGACATTCGCCTGTATGAATACGCATGTGAATCTGAAAAAATAAAACAATTATAAAGAAAACTTACTTTTAAACAAAATAATCTTACACTAAATTCACTAAAAGTAGCAAAAAAATCCTAAATCCATACTAATATTATAAAGAGTAAAGATTTGTATTTTTATATGTATTGAAATAACTCAAAAACTACTGGGGCGATTTCAAATTCTTTCACCAATAAAAAGCTACGTTATCGGTAGCATAGGCTATATTTTTTATACCACGTAGACGAAGTCGCGAGCAACAGCTAATCTATACTAACATTATAAAGAGGAAAGTATTGTATTTTTGTATGTATTGCAATAACTCAAAAACTACTGGGCCAATTTCAAAAATTCTTTCACCATTAGAAAGGAAATTTATCTATATCTATATCTATACTAATATTATAAAGAGGAAAACTTTGTATTTTTGTATTTTTGTATTTTTGTATGTATTGAGATAACTCAAAAACTACTGGGCCAATTTCAAAAATTCTTTCACCATTAGAAAGGAAATTTATCTATATCTATATCTATATCTATATCTATACTAATATTATAAAGAGGAAAGTATTGTATTTTTGTATTTTTGTATTTTTGTATTTTTGTATGTATTGAAATAACTCAAAAACTACTGGGCCAATTTCAAAAATTCTTTCACCATTAGAAAGGAAATTTATCTATATCTATATCTATATCTATATCTATATCTATATCTATACTAATATTATAAAGAGGAAAGTATTGTATTTTTGTATGTATTGAGATAACTCAAAAACTACTGGGCCAATTTCAAAAATTCTTTCACCATTAGAAAGGAAATTTATCTATATCTATATCTATATCTATATCTATATCTATATCTATATCTATATCTATACTAATATTATAAAGAGGAAAGTATTGTATTTTTGTATTTTTGTATTTTTGTATTTTTGTATTTTTGTATTTTTGTATTTTTGTATGTATTGAAATAACTCAAAAACTACTGGGACGATTTCAAATTCTTTCACCATTAAAAAGCTACGTTATCAGTAGCATAGGCTATATTTTTTATACCACGTAGACGAAGTCGCGAGCAACAGCTAATCTATACTAACATAATAAAGAGGAAAGTATTGTATTTTTGTATTTTTGTATGTATTAAAACTCAGAAACTACTGAGCCAATTTCAAAAATTCTTTCACCATTAAAAAGCCATGTCATCAGTAACATAGGCTATATTTTTTATACCACGTAGACGAAGTCGCGAGCAACAGCTAATCTATACTAACATAATAAAGAGGAAAGTATTGTATTTTTGTATTTTTGTATTTTTGTATTTTTGTATTTTTGTATTTTTGTATTTTTGTATTTTTGTATTTTTGTATGTATTGAAATAACTCAAAAACTACTGGGCCAATTTCAAAAATTCTTTCACCATTAGAAAGGAAATTTATCTATATCTATATCTATATCTATATCTATATCTATATCTATATCTATATCTATACTAATATTATAAAGAGGAAAGTATTGTATTTTTGTATGTATTGAGATAACTCAAAAACTACTGGGGCGATTTCAAATTCTTTCACCATTAGAAAGGAAATTTATCTATATCTATATCTATATCTATATCTATATCTATATCTATATCTATACTAATATTATAAAGAGGAAAGTATTGTATTTTTGTATTTTTGTATTTTTGTATGTATTGAGATAACTCAAAAACTACTGGGCCAATTTCAAAAATTCTTTCACCATTAGAAAGGAAATTTATCTATATCTATATCTATATCTATATCTATATCTATATCTATATCTATACTAATATTATAAAGAGGAAAGTATTGTATTTTTGTATTTTTGTATTTTTGTATTTTTGTATTTTTGTATTTTTGTATTTTTGTATTTTTGTATTTTTGTATTTTTGTATTTTTGTATGTATTGAAATTTGGCACATATATTTAATAAAGTCTGGACCACAGTGGGAAAAGGTTCATCCCCGAAAAATGTCAGGTTCCCGAGGGATATGTAGTTTTTTGTTATTAACATATTTACACGATAAGTCCGCAGTGGCTAAACAACTTATTGTGATTTTGTATAGATACAGACCATAGTATGGTATAACACGTGGAATCCTTTTCTACCGCGAAAATGTTAGGTTTCCGAGGATATGTGTTGTTTTCTTATTTACATGTTAACGCGTTAACCCCGCAGCGGATTAAAATATTTTACTGAAATTTAGTACAGTTAGAACATAGTCTGTAATAACATGTGTGATACTTTTCATCGGCGAAAAATGTCGGGTTCCGGAGGGATATGTAGTTATTTGTTATTTACGTATTTACTCGATAATTCCGCAATGGCTTGACTTATCTAATTGAGATTTTGAATAGTAATAAAATAAAGTCTGGAGTAACACATGGACTATGTGGTTGCGAGGGGTTGCAGAAAAAAAAAGGTTACATGTCACTACAAGAGACTGCAGATAGTGTCAGGTGTTTGCAGTTAGATTCTGGTGGATTAAGGGAGTTGCAAACGTTAGTAGGTGCTTGAAGGTAGTAACAGGTGGTTCACCTCAGGTTCAGGAAGTTGTAGGTTAAGTACAGGTGGATATAAAAGATTGCAAGGAGATTCTATTCAATTAAGTTGGGCCTCCGGCACGACACTCATCTGACGAAACGCGGAATTGCTCCCACTTCACGCCTGTCTTCTGAGTGGTCGTGGTATTGCACCGGGCGAGCCGGCCCATTCGTAGGAAGCTGTTAAAGCGGGCTCTACCGCTGTTGCTCGCTTAAGTTAGTTTTGGTGGTTTTGGATGATTTACAGCTGAAGACTGTTGGCAACCGGTGAAGCAGCGGTTATCTTTTTATTCAAATTTTGCCAATTTAATTATGTACTTCGTGTCTTTTTTTAATTTAATGCTGCGCTGACGAAGTCGCGTGGAACAGCTATTATACATATAGCACGAACCACGCCAAATGAATTCTATATGTACATATAATAAAATTGAGTGTCTGTAATATCAAAAGAAAAATTCCAGATTCGGGAAGAATGATTTGTATTTGCGTGCTGATAACGAAAATCGCATTCAAAATTTTTTTTGTCTGTCTGTCTGTCTATCTGTCTGTCTGCAAGCCGCGTTTGTTCCGGGTAATCTCTGAAACGGCTGGGTCGCTTCGACCGGACTTCCTTGAAGGGTAGATGACATAGACGGGCTACTTTTTTATCTTAATATTGCGTGGACGAAGTCGCGGGCAACAGCTAGTAATTTATAAAGATAAGAGTCTCTTATGTAAAAAAAAAGTATATAAAATGACAAAGAAGGTAAAGAACATTTTTGTGACATTACCAGAAGTGTTAAAGTATTGTTTAACTTATCAACCAAGTTAGAACTTTACAACTTACCGTCAATTGCTGCTGTAAACCAAACTTTTTCGGGCATTCTGAACATTGGTATGGTTTCTCCCCAGTATGGATTCTTTGATGATATGTCAATATGGCTTTAGACTGAAAATATATTACAATTATAGAAAATCATACAAATATTATAAATGCGTAAGTTTAGATGAATGTTTGTTAGAGTTTGTAGCCTAAACGGATGAACGGATTTCGATGAAATTTAGCACAGGTTTAGAGCATAGTCTGGAAGAACACATAGGCCACTTTTTATCCCGGGAATAGTTACGGTTCCCGTGGGATTCATTAATATAGTTTTTTAGTGTTTACTCGATCATTCTGCAACGGTTCAACATATCTTATTGAAATTTGGCACAGATATAAAACAAAGTCTGGAGTACACAAATGTCAACAATAAAATAAAGTTTTTATAGTTTTCCGCGGATAAAGCCGCACGGGCACAGCTAGTAATATATGAACGAGGTTTAGCTAAGCGGCACTGCGCTGTGTGTATGTGTGTGTGTGCGTGAGGGCGTGTGTGGGTGCGTGTGTGTGTATGTGTGTGTGTGCGTGAGGGCGTGTGTGGGTGCGTGTGTGTGTATGTGTGTGTGCGTGAGGGCGTGTGTGGGTGCGTGTGTGAGCGCGTGCGTGTGTGTGTGTGTGCGTGAGCGCGTGTGTGGGTGCGTGTGTGTGTGTGTGTGTGTGTGCGTGAGCGCGTGTGTGGGTGCGTGTGTGTGTGTGTGTGTGTGTGTGCGTGAGCGCGTGTGTGGGTGCGTGTGTGTGTGTGTGTGTGTGTGTGTGTGTGCGTGAGCGCGTTTTTTTTTTTTTTTTTTTTTATAGAGGGAAAAATGCTTTACAGCACCGTCAGACATGGGAGCACATGCCTGGTGTGTCGGGCTCAGGCTCATTAGTGTTCACCTAACCTAGCATGAGTCCCGTTACCGACTAAACAACCCTCTCTATGGACTTTTTGTGCCCCCACGGAACTACCGTCAGTATTACATCGTGGGGGCGGTCTCAGCAATTATGCTTTTCCTTCTTGCTATCTGCGCTTCAGCTCCTTAGTCCATTTCGTTGGCTCTTCGCCGTATTTGTTCAGCACGCCGAACTTTCTTTAGTATTATAGCGGCGTATTCGCTTACTTTGTCCCATGCTTCTTGTGTTTGAAGCATGTTGTCCACTATGCTATCGGCCGTTATCGGTCCGATAGCATCCTCTAGGTCTACCCGCTCGGTGGAGTAGGCTGGGCAAACGAAGAACACGTGCTCAGCGTCCTCGGGTACTCCGCACCCGTGTGGGCAGTCGGGGAGATCCTCATGCCCAAAGCGGTGTAGATATGCTCGGTAGCATCCGTGGCCTGTCAACATTTGTGTGAGTAGAAGTTCACTTCGCCATGCTTCCGATTAATCCATTTTCCTAGCTGGCTAATCAATTTATACGTCCAGCGGCCCTTTGTGGATTGGTCCCACTCCTGTTGCCATTTAACGATTATCTGTCGTTTGGCTAATTCTCGTGCTTTGCTCCGCGTTTCGCTTGGATCGCTTCTTCGACTAAATAAGAGTTTTCTCTCTTCCACTATCAGATGTACGGGTATTGCGCCGGCGATTACGCAGGCAGTGTCTAAGGATACAGTGCGGAACGCGCTGATGATTCTTATAAGCTTACCCGATACACTGATTCCAACTTTTTCCTATTCATCTTATTGCTAAGCGCATTCGCCCATATGGGGGCCCCATACAACAAGACAGAAGTACTTACCGACATTAGCAGACTCCTCTTCTTTGACGTGGGCCACCCACATTTGGCATGAGTCTGGCGAGCGCTGCGGTGACCTTCGATGTCTTCATGGCTGCTTGCTCCACGTGTTGGTTGAAGCTAAGCCTGAAATCTAAGTAGACCCCAAGATACCTGATTTGTGTCTGGGATGTGATACAACTTGAACCCACAGCTAGTGTGATTTTTTCTACTTTCTTCCGTCTCGTGACAAGCATTGCCTCTGTCTTGTGCTCGGCTAGCTTTAGTCCGGTCGATGTCATCCATGTTTGTATGCGACGGTACGTTTCTTCGAATATTCTGCGTATCTCTTCCGTGTGCTTTGCGACTACTGAGATCATTGCATCATCTGCGAACGCAGTGAGTTCTGCTCCAGCGGGTAGTATAAGATTCAGCAGGCCGTCATACATGATATTCCAGAGGAGCGGTCCGAGCACGGAGCCTTGTGGTACCCCTGCGGTAACTTGATAATTTTCCGGTCCATCATCAGTGTCATAGTGTAGGACCCTGTCGCTTAGGTAGCTGCGTATTATCTTCCTGAGGTATATCGGCACGTTCAATCTGTCCATTGCCTCACAGATACTGTCCCATCTAGCTGAGTTGAAGGCGTTTTGTATGTCTAGAGCTACCAATAGACAGTACTTTTTGCTCCCACCTTTCCAGCGTTCTCCCCTGATGGCATTTTTGGCGATGTTTACCACTCGTTCTATAGCATCCAGGGTAGAGCGGGCTCTTCTGAAGCCGAACTGGTTGCTGTTAATGGCGCTTCCAATTGTGGCTTCCATTCTATTGTAGACTATTCTCTCCAGTACTTTCCCTGCTGTATCCAGCATGCACAGAGGGCGATAGGACTTTGGGTCCTCTGGTTTTTATTGCCCTTAGGTATGAGTACTAGTCGTTGTCTCTTCCAAATTTTGGGAAAGGTTCCTTCTTGGAGGCACTTGTTGAATACATCCAAGAATCCATGTGGTCCTTCCTTCATTGCCACCTTTAGTGCTATATTGGGGATACGATCCATACCCGGCGCTTTCTTGTTCTTTATCGTGTTATATACACCTGCTAATTCTTCATTCGAGATTGTGGGGATTTCCACAGTGTCAGCGGGTGTTTCGTAGTCCAGCTCTTCTTGTTGTGGGAATAGCGTAGCTACGATGCTTCTTAGTAGTTGTGTTTCACGTGGTTGTTGTGTCGTCTTTAGTTTCTTCATAACAACCAAGTACGGTCTCCCCCAGGGGTCATTGTTAACTTCTTCCAGTAGTTCAGCCCAGGTTTCTCCTTTTCTTTGTTTGATCGCATTCTTCAGTTTAGCTCGGAGTTCCTTGTAGTTAGTCTGCAGTGCGGGAAATGTCTGTTTCTTTCTTGCACGTTGCGCTAACCTTCGAGCCTTTATGCATTGCTCTCGGATTTCTCTGATATCGTCGCTCCACCAGTAGACTGGGTCTCTTTTGCTTTTGCCGTTGCCAGTTCTTACCATTGCTGTGTCGCAAGCCCTGGTCAGTTTTTTCATGATGTTCTCCGCCATCTCTTCAGCAGTGTTGCCTTCGGTCTTCCAGTTCCATTGTAGTGCGGCGCGAAATGTATCCGCATCGAGGTATTCGTTTTCCAACCTACTGCAGGGCCGCTGTGTTCCGTCGGCGGGAATCTTGGTGGCAAGGGATGTTCCACGTAATAGCGCAATGGTCGCTGTGTGTGTAGATATCCGTTACCTGCCATTTTGTATCCATCTTTGCTATGCTGCTACTTGCAAAGGTTAGGTCGATATAGGATCTTGACTCCCCTTTGACGAAGGTGGGTGACTTACCGTCGTTCAGCAGGGTCAAGTCCCATCCAGTACTGCCTCTAGCAGCGTTTGACCTCGTTTATCCGTTCTGTTACTGCCCCACTCAGTTGCCCAGGCGTTGAAGTCCCCAGCAATGACGCGTGGGTTCATGTTCCTAGAGCAATTAGTGAGGTTAGTGAGCATATCTTCAAATTTGTCCTGGTTCCAGCTTGGTGGGGCATAGCAGCTGTAAAAGTGTATGCCATTCACTTTGGCGCCGATAACTCCTTCTTGAACCTTCAAGATTTTTTGTGTCGGGTACTTACCACAGGACCAGATGGCAGCTTGGTTCGCAGTATCTGATATCCAACTGGAGTGCTCTATGCTGCAGTAAGGCTCTGATATGATTGCTAAGTCAATTTCCTCCTCGCGTATTATTTGCGCGAGCAAGTCTTGTGCAATCTTACAATGGTTTAGATTTACCTGAATGATCTTAATCTTTGCCTTATAATTGTCTCCTGTAATGCTTTCTTGTATGCAGCGCAATTGCTGCTGCCGGCAATGTGTTTACTTGCTTCACCCTTATCTTTGTCGCTGCAGAGTACACAATGTGCCTCCTGTGCGCACTTGTCAATTTTGTGCCCTCTCCGCCGCATTTGACGCAGCAGGAGGACCTGTTGACGGGGCTTCTATACCACATGTTAGCCGAGGTGGCCGTAGTTCCAGCACTTATAACACTTAAGTGGTTTAACTATTTCACGAATGCGGCATATTACCCATCCTACGCGAACCTTCCCTGCGTCGAGGATTTTGTTGGCCAGTTCGATTGGTAATACAACCACAGCTGTGCGTGAGCGCGTGTGTGCGTGCGTGTGCGTGTGTGTGTATACTCACGACACACTTCTTGCCGCAGAGGTCGCAGACGGCGCAGTCTGCGGCGCGGCGCGGCGCGGGCTTGCTGAGGCGCAGTTTGACGCCGAGGTGCACGCGCTGGTAGTGCGTCGCCTGCGAGCGCGCGCTCGCGAACGTGCGCGGGCACTGACACACCACACTGATCACATCGCCTGTCCCACCACTGGCTGATAGAGGCTCAGATAGCCTAACTCTTACATGCATCACTTCTGAAGGCCCAACTTGACTCCCTTTTCCTTCTCACCCTTTTCCCCAAGAATAGGATGGGAAGGGAACGTGGATTTGACGGTGGAGACGCACAGGAAGAGAAAATATCCTCTTTATGTGCATCTCCTCCTCCGTCATTAAAGGTCAGCAACGCTTCCGCTATTGCAGATGTCTATGGGCAGTCACATCGCCATTTCAGCGAATTCAAGTGGCTGCATGCTCGTTTGCCACTTTATAATATAAAAAAAAACAACTGTGTGACTACACAGCGAGACTTCGCTATTCCTATGAGCTTATATGGAGGTACACTACTCGGTTAGTTGTGCAACTAAACAGTTGGCTGCGAAACAATCGACAATCGCACAGTTGTGCGATAATTTAGTCAAATGCGCCCACTCTTATTGTGTGTACTTATCTATATTTTAGTGGAAAGCGTTATATTAGATTCTAGACACAAGTATTGGAGTTTACCTTAATTTAGTTGGAGTGTTTTAATTGACTTATTTTCTTAATTACTTTACAAGTTATGAATCGTTGATTAAATATATATATAAAATATTGAAATTTAAAGTTTTTTAAGGACAATTGTTTAAAAAAAATAGAAATTTCCCAACACTTGTATACTTACATCTTGACATGGGACGATTTCCTTTTGATGCAATTTTATATGTTCATTGAAATTTTCTATAGCTTCTAAACCCAAACCACAATATGGACACCATCTGTAATGTCGAACAAACCAGTAAATCAGAACGCAGACTGATATTTACCAGATCATCATCCTCCTTATCCTACTCCCGTAGTGGCGCAATAGGTTTTTGTCCTCCACATAACTCTATCATACGTCATCTCAGTCATCACTCCCTTTTTGATCATGTCACCTCACACAATCCATCCATCTCTTTCCATGTCTACCTCTACCGGTGTACCTCCACACTCATAACTAACGTTCTCCTTGTAACATGCGATTCATCCCTCCTCATAACATGCCCCCATGCTAACCTTTTACTCCTTACTCTACCACTGGGACTACTCTCAAACTTCCTCTAATATACTCATTTCGTATCTTATCCATTCGTGTAACCACACATCCATCTTAACATTCTCATTTCTGCCACATGTCTCCTTTCATCCGTCCCTTTTACTGCCCAACATTCAGATCCATACATCATGACAGGTCTTACGACGGCCTTGTAGCTTGTAGATCATATGCTTGTCAATTTGTCATTTGCTAGGAACATTAAAACAATGTAATCTACCGCTTTTACTATGGCAAATACTTTAACAAACTATACTATATTTGCTAGGCTAACTAGAGAGCGTCGGTGGCTCAGTGGTTTAAGCACTCGACTTGCAATCTATAGCTCCTGGGTTCGAATCCCGCTGTACCAATGTGATTTTCGAATTTCATATGTACATTTCCACCGACGTTACGGTGAAGGAAAACATCGTGATGTACATATCGGTGATGAAATTCAAAAATGTGTGAAGGCAACCCGCAGTGCAGTTACCCTTTGGGTAAGTTTCGAGCCTTAGTGGGGACGTATAGTGAGCTGATGATGATTTACTATGCTGGACAATAATTATGATATGCAATACCAATAAGATGTGTCACTATAGTCAGGAATTCAAATATATCATTGCTATCAACATAGTATTTTATAAAAGTCAATACAACAACCGTATCCATTGTTTTTTCGCCAATACTCATGAATAAATTAAAATATATCAACAATAAACAAACAATCTTTCGACTGCATCGTCACTTCCTTCAGGTGGGATCCTGGTCAAGCGCTGGCTTAACAAAAAAAAAATTATTCACACTAAATAATATAATAAACTATCTTAAAAACACCAAAAAAAAATGTTTAAAAACGTCAGTGTAAACCCACGGTTATCTTACCTCAGATCAGTATCACAAACACCATCCTTCGCGTCATCTAAATGTTTCTTTAATGCGTCCACATTAAAGAATTCAGCGGAACATGTTGCACATTGTGATACAACTTTTGTGTCTTGTTCCTGAGAGAAAATCGAATGCAGAACTCTTACTGCCGTTTTTTTTTTTTTTATAATATAAGATGGCAAACGAGCAAGCTGCCTGAATCCACCGAAATGGAAAGCGACCGCTGCCCATAAACATTCGCAATTGCAGATGCGTTGCCTACCCTTCATTGACGGAGGAGGAGACGCACATAAAAGGGGACATTTCCCCTTCCTATGTGTCTCCTCCACCGTCAAGTCCACTTTTCCTTCCCATCCTTTCCTCTTGAGAAAAGGGTGGAAAGGGAAAGGGACTAAAATTAGGCCTCCGGCACCACACTCATCAGACGAAACGCGGAATTGCTCCCACTTCACACCTGTCTGTGTGGTCGTGGTATTGCAGGGGGCGAGCCGACCCATTCGTGCGAAGATGTTAAAGCGGGCTCTACCACTGTTAGAGTTTAGAGTTAACATTAATTCAGTATTTCAAGCTATATATAAAAACAAACTTATACACCGCGTTCGAAGGCGACTGTACTTGTCTATGGAATTCAATGGAAATGAGGAAATTAATAATTTTATGTTAAACTAGCTGTTCGCGTGCGGA
Source organism: Papilio protenor (assembly GCA_029286645.1). NCBI lineage: Eukaryota > Metazoa > Arthropoda > Insecta > Lepidoptera > Papilionidae > Papilio > Papilio protenor. Next base: position 213,368 of record JAGSMZ010000041.1, on the reverse strand, counting down.
TTCATCCGCGTGAAATTATAAAAACTTTATTTTATTTTTCACATTTGTCAAATTATCAATAGCAAATGTCAAAATGACATGACATGACAAACCTTAGCAATCTTTCTTTCTTGTTGTTGGCAGCAACTTATGGTCTCTTTCCCACATTAGGGTTTTTATCCAAAATATTTACCCCTTAAGTTTTAATGCCGTGAAAATATATAGCATGACGTAAGTGTAGGGCTTTTTATTAAAAAAAAGAATTATTCAAAAATATGCTGTAATTGCTGACATCTTGCAACAAAGAAGTGTGTGTTTACGCTTTATTATATTAGTATAGAAGTATAGATTATTTTGTTAAGTTAAGGAAGTTTGAGAGTAGCCCCAGTGGTAGAGAAGGTAAGGAGTAAAAGGTTAGCATGGTATGGGCATGTTATGAGGAGGGATGAATCGCATGTAACAAGGAGAACGTTAGTTATGAACGTGGAAGGGTACACCGGTAGAGGTAGGCATAGAAAGAGATGGATTGTGTAAAAGGTGACATGATCAAAAAGGGAGTGATGACTGAGATGATGTATGATAGAGTTATGTGGAGGTCAAAAACCTGTTGGTCCCTACGGGAGTAGGATAACGAGAAAGATGATGATATGTTAAATTATTTTGTAACACTGTTTAGTTTATTTTATAACAAAAGATGGATCTTATAATTTTGTTAAGTGTTTTATTACGTTAATACAAGGACTTGAGACGGCACTAAACTTGCCAACATAGTACCTGTCAAAGAAGTTACCGATGAAAAAAATTTCACTGTCTAGTCTATACATTTCTTTGTCATTCCCCTCTATCAATAAAAGTACAGTCAGCTTCGTTGTTGGTGTCACAAACCTGTTCATCTCTGTGTGCGCGTCTTTTATGCATTTTAAGTCCATGCTCCCCTATGAAAGATTCTCCACAAATATCACACGAGCTATTTGACGGATGTTGCAATCTCATGTGAGTCAAATGACTGGTCGATTTACTATAAAATATATTTATTTTTGAATACCAGGACTTAATAGAGTGCGCATTTGACTAAACTATCACACAACTGTTGTGATTGTCGATTGTTTTGTAGCCAACTGTTTAGCACAACTAAACATCGAGTGTAACTTCAATATAAAGGAATCAAAGCGAGACTAAACTGTTGTGCGATAGTTTAGTCAAATCAGCACGCTCTTAAATTGTGAACTCGATGCTTCATCCACATATTATAAAAACTTTATTTTATTGTTTACGTAAAATATAACGCAAATGTCATTCAAATGCTCAAATGACAAACCTCTTGCTATTGGCTGAAATATTTAAATAAACTTGATTCTCTGCTTGCTATTGGCTGGTAATTTTTGTCCCTTTCTGACATTTCATTTTCATCAAATATCTCTCTCTAAATTTAATCATACTAATATTATAAATGCGAAATTTTAGCTGGATGTTTGTTAGAGTTTGTCGCCTAAACGACTGAACAGATTTCGATGAAATTTGGTATAGATGTAGAGGATAGTCTGGAAGAACACATAGACACTTTTGTTTTTTTTTTATAATTACATAGGACGGAGTCGCGGGTGAAAGCTAGTAGCATTATAAAGCCTAAAGCGTGTCGTAAGTGTAGGGATTTATTGAAGAAAGAATTATTCAAAAATATGCTGTAATTGCTGACATCTTGCAACAAAGAAGTGTGTGTTTACGCTTTATTATAATAGTATAGATACTTACACAAAAGTAGCTCCACATATCTTGCATATAAATGAAAATCCTTTATGCCAATTGGAATGTTCTTTTGCTTTGTAACTACAAACATTTAACAATTCATTAACACAAATGTGACATGTATCTTACTAATATTATAAATGCGAAACATGTTTGTTTGTTTGTATCCTAAACTGAACGTATCTTGATGTTTGTCATTCATGTAGATAGTCTGGAACACATAGACTACTTACTAAGTTTCTTTTAATACGCGGACGGAGTCGCGGGCGCTAGCTAGTAATTTATAAAGAGGGTTGTATTTTTGTATGATAATAACTCAAAAACTACTGGGGAAATTTCAATTTCATTCACCATTAAAAAGCTACGTTAACGAGTAACATAGGCTATATTTTTTTACAATTCATACTTTCACGTGAACGAAGTCACGACCATCTGCTAGTCCATACTAACATTATAAAGAGGAAAGATTTGTATTTTTGTATGTATTACGTAAGTAAAAACTACTTGGGACAATTTGAAAAATTCTTTCACCATTAAAAAGCTACGTTATAGAACAAATTCAAAGATATGTGAAGTCGCAGTTGACTGTCCTAGTCACACTTAGGGCTCCCCTCAGTGGAGATATGCGATGAAACTCACCTTTCCCGTGACACATGGCCGCATAGCTTGCATATATATTTACGTGCATGCGAGGAGAGAACATGCGCTCGCAATAACCTCCCACTAGGACGTCGAGCAGAACATACCTCGCATACAAATTCACCGTTTTTCTTAAAATAAAAGATCACTGTTAGACCTTTGACTAAACTATCGCACAACTGTTGTGCATCGAGTAGTGTACCATATAAGCTCATAGAAATCAAAGCGAGAATACAAAGTTGTGTGATAGTTAAGTCAAAGGAGTGTGCGCGCTCTAAGATTTCCCCATAGTTTTCTTATTAGAAAAGAATGTAAATGTAAAGCTAATCGGTAGGAAGAAAATCTACGACCAAAATGTTTAAAGCATATTTCTCTTTTCCTATCCTAAGGAATGCATGGAAGAAATAGATTTAACAGAATATCCGCAAAAAAAAGGGTAATATCCCCTTTCTGGGTCCCCTCCACCATCATTACAGATGTCTATGGACAGAGCTTCGCTATTTCGGCGAATACAGGTGGCCACTTGCCACCGCCATTTAAAATGTTCCACATTGTTTGTAAATTATTGCAAATATCTTTTAACTTTCCTACTTTAATTTTTATTTATTTTAGCGATTTCAAATATCCATCAATTTACCATTATCCTACGAATTTTACTAATATTATAAATGTTTCAGTTTAGATGGATGTTTGTTAGTTGTAGCCTAAACGGCTGAAGGGATCTCGATGAAATTTTGCATAGATGTAGAGGATAGTCTGGAAGGACAAATAGACTACTCACTTTTTTTTTAATCCTACCCAGACGGAGTCAAAGAAAGCTAGTTAATTATAAATATGAAAGTTTAGATGTATGTTTGTTAGTTTGTATTCTAAACTGATCGGATCTCGATGACCATAGATGTATAATCTTGGGGAACACTAAACTATTTAGTTTTTTTAATTCCGTGCGGACGATCGCGGGCGACAGCTAGTATGTTATAAAAACTGTTTAAATTACCTGATCATATTTAGCCATATGGTTTCTAAATGTAGATTCGGTTATAAAACCTTTGTAACAATTATCACATTTGTAGAAGGAATTCAAATAATTCACAGACGTCTTCCTCGCTTCCACTTCATCTATCTGTTCTTGTTTAGTCAATACGATAATATCTACATCTTGAATGACTTCTGGAATATCACCGGAATCAGTTACTGCAAAATCCAAATCGTCATAATCAAACATTTCCTCCTCCTTCTTAACAATAACATTTTCGAAGTTAATCTCGTCTTTTTTTCGTTTCTCTTTTTTAATTTTCTTCCTAACTTTCGTATCTGGGATAATTTCATTTGTATCTTCTAATTTTATCTGTTCCTCATTGTCTATGGGTAATGTGTCAGTATTAGTTATCTGTGAGAAGTTTAGTTCCTTGTTAAATGTGTGCAGATAATTAACTGATACCTGGAATACGAAATTATATCCAATTTAATCTAACTAATATTGTAAATGCGAAGATTTAGATGGATGGACAGATCTCAATAAAATTTTGCATAGATGTAGATGATAGTCTGGAAGAACACATAGACTGACTTTTGTTTTTTTTTAATTCCACACGGACGAAGTCGTGGGCGAAAGGTAGTATCTTATATTTATTTGGTATGTAACAAGAGAAAACAGAACAAAACAAACGTAAAAATGTAAATATTTGGTAAAAACATCTTTCATTTAATTTTTACTGCACAGCATGAAAATATTATGATAAAACTATGTTTAAAAAGTTTAGAGTGTATCAAACCTTTGCCTTTTAATTAAAAACAAATAAAAAAACAATATCATTACCATTCCATGTTCCAGCACAGAGTATTTAAGAAACTCATGACTATTTAGGCATTTTTCTTTAAAAGACACACATTTCTGTAGGAGAGTACTGCAAAAACTGCATATCTTATGTGGCAGACCATCATTTTCTGATATCTGTAACATTAGAGCATTAAATTAAAAAGAAGAAAAAAAGTAAACTTGTCCATATTATAAACTGATCAAGGTACAACCCTAGCGTGTAAGAAAGAGTTGGGAATATAATTAGAAAGAGAAAGAGAATAAGATTAATACAAGGCTTTTAGTAATCGATAAATTAGATAATTAAATTAAATGGAAGTTCATAATAATTTAAAGAAAAGTATTTGTTTTTATTTTATTTGTAAGGTTAATGTCACAATATCTGGCTGAATATAAATTGTAAATGAAACAAAAAAAAACTATACATTTATTTATTCATGCCCATCTATATTAAAAACACTTTAATAGATGGCTAATTTATAAATAAAAATTACAAACCTGTATTCCAGTGAGAATTTCAAATGGTTCCGCCAATTTGTTATTAAATAAATTAAACAACTTGTTATCTTTCGACAAACAAATCCGACATACTAATATGTCTGCCATATTAATTAAACGTATCGTTTCATTTATAATTAAGCAATGTCCGGCATACAACAATAAATAACTTTACATCTTCTGTTTACAAATATTTGAATGCACAGAACAAGGAATTATAGAGATTTTGGGCTGATGTCTCTTGAAGTTACACTACAACAAGATGGCGACGGAAATTGACAGTGGTCGACAGGAATGCCGCCCTAAAACGCACAAAATGCGAATAATGTAAAATAAATCACATATCTATATAGTATCTTAATATCGCAATTTGGAGCTAAAATAAAGCTTTGGACTTTATAAAACCGCGCTTAACAAAGAGTCAATATTATTATATAATTGGTATTTTATTAATGTATAAAATAACTTTGATTTTATTCGAATAATCGATCAAAATTGTTATGAAATGCTTAATAGGTACACACCAAGACAACATTCTTACATGGTTATCCACATTTATTACAGAAAACTGTAGTAAACATTTAAAAACACGAATCTTATAATGATTTCTTGCATATTTTATCGAAGACAAATTAAAATACAGATCATAGAAAGTTGATTTTATCTGTGGTGAAATTGACATTGACAAAGCGGCACGCCATATTGTTTTTAAACCACCACAAATTGATATTTTTAGCTGTGTTTTTAATTTACTTATTATGAGTTAAGGTATAAAAAATGGAAGTTGATATATTAAGAGATAACGAAGATTTAAAACTGGAATTCGAAACGCTGAACACAATTTGCCGCTGTTGTTTATCTAAAAACAGAAATGGGAACAGTATAAAATCGTATACTGGATCATTTCAGGATTTATCTGGAATAACTGTGAGTGAATTCTTTATTTAAATGTAAAATTGTAAAACCTAAAATGTGTTAATTACATTTTTGTAATTTACATGTATCAAGATTGCTTGCTACTTGTCACCTGTCACTTTCAATAATAAACACGAAAACAAAACTTTTTTAGAGTTCAATTAAAATTATTTATCGCTAATATACTTGAGAAAATCACCATACAGAATACATATAATATGTCTTGTACCAAAATAGAAGAACAAACAAAAGAAAATATGTGTTATAGAGGACATACTAGAGAAGGGAAGTTAGATATTCTGATAGATGTATGTAAAAGTACATACTGTCACACTACGTAGACATAGATATCTTGTACCATACCATTAAGGAAATATTTTTATTTTTACAGGTAACAGAATCAGATGGCTTACCACAATGGTTGTGCTGGGAGTGCATAGCGTTGCTGCAAAAATCTGTTAGATTTAAACAAAAGATGCAGAGATCTCACATGTTATTGTATGAATATGTTACAAGATGTGCCCCGGTATGTATAAATATCATACTAATATTATAAATGCGAAAGTTTAGATGGATGGATGTTTGTTAGAGTTTGTAGCCTAAACAGCTGAATGGATCTCGATGAAATTTGGTATAGATGTAGAGGATAGTCTGGAAGAACACATAGGCTACTCACTTTTGTTTTTTTAATTCTATGCGGGCAGAGTCGTGGGCGAAAGCTAGTTGTATATAAAAATTAAGACTAACCAAGTAATAGAGTTATGTCACTTATGTGCTATGATCTGTTCCTGTGTAGCTTCATCCGCATGAAATTATAAAAACCTTTTATTTATTGTTTACATTTGTCATATTATTAATTACAAATGTCAAAATTACAGTTACCATAATAACTTTGCTTCCTTAATGTTGGCAGCTTGTAGTTTATGGTTGATTTCCCACATGAAGGTATTTTTCCAATTTATTTACCCCCTAAGTTTAAAAGTGTGAAATTATAGAGTGTAAAGTGTGTTGTAAGTGTAGGGCTTTTTATTCAAGAAAGTATTATTCAAAATTATGCTGTGAATGCTGACATACTACTCCACAAAGCAGTATGTTTACACTTTATTATATTAGTATAGAAGATTAACAAAAATCTAATAACAAAACGAAAATTAAAACGGCTTAACTCACGTATTTATTATCCGGTGTCGGCACCGACTAGTTTTAACAACAATAGCAACACCACAATATTTTTGAGCCCGTCGACATCTCCGTCGCCGAAGCACGAAGCGGCCACAACGCTCCCTGCGCCCCCCGCCCCCTCGAGCCGCGCCCTCCGCGCCCTGGCTCGCAGTGCGAGGCGCGACGGGACCGCGAACTAATACTCGCCCTGAAGAAGGACCCCCGAAGGGTCTGAAACTAGTCGGTGCCGACACCGGATAATAAATACGTGAGTTAAGCCGTTTTAATTTTCGTTTTAAAGTAATGTCTCACGATAGTTTAAACAATTTAATCTAATAACAATCAAAACTTAGGATAAAACTAAGCCAAACACATTTTAGTTGTCTATGAGGGATTAAAAAGAAACTTATTTAATAGTTTATGTGTTCTTCCAGGCTACATCTTGACATATTTAATCATGATGAGTTGTTCAGCACTTCAGGTTGTAAAGTCTAACAAACATCCATCTAAAGCAGTGTATATCAAACTTATTTCTTTTACCGCCCCCTTTGAAAATCAATGATCTTTCAGCGCCTCCCCATTTTTATACAATTTTAGTGAAATTTAAAATAGTATATAAAATAAATGAAATTACAAATTATGCATCGCCCCCCTAACCCATACCAACACCCCCAATTTTTTCTGGGGCCCTATAACGCCCCTATCTATGTTTCAAACGCCCCCGAGGCGTTATCGCCCGCTTTGAGAAACACTGATCTAAAATTACACATTTATAATATTAGTAATACAATCTACTGTATAAATTACAGTTCCCCATTGATGGACAAGATCCCGAACTAACAAAATACGAGAGTCCACAGCTCTGCGCTTCAACAACATTAATTTTTGATAATGTTGGTAGAAGTAAAAATGGTTTCCATAGAGTTCTAGAGGTAGGTTTCAATAGCCATGATAATTAAAAAATGTACATAGCTCTTTGGAATGAGTGTTAACTCGTAAATCAGTAAACTAAAAGATTTTTTAATATATTTTTTTTAATTTCGTGGTTTTGCAGTAATTTTTTTTATATTTCCAGCATGAAAAGCAGATAATAAACCAAGTAGATACGATTCTTGATGACGCAATAATTGTAGAAAAACTAGAAAACAATGTAAAGGAAGAAAATGATTTTTCCGATTTTGAAGATAATTTACCATTAGAGGAATACAGGTAAATATATATAATATATTTTCCTTTACAAATAACATTTTAACAAAATAAAATTTGCAGCTAGATTAAGTAAAATTGAAAATTTGTTCACATGAATTATTGATATTTTATTTTTGTGTTTTTTTATAGTATACAACTTTTTTAAAGTTTTTTTTTTCAATCAAACAATCTGTCAAACATATTTTTTAACATCTGCTCTTTATTGAAAAAAAAAATAGTGTTCTGTACCATTTATAATTTAAAGAGTGCAATTTATTATCTTTTACAGATCAAATGTTACAAAAGACAAAGATTTAAATATGCATGAAGAAACTACGAACTCCACAATCAAGAAGAGGAAGAGAACGAAAAACAAAGAAGACAAAGTGAGAAAGAAGAAGAAAGTGTTGGTATATTTTGTATTAACTATTTAGTGAATATAGCTTAATATATTATAGTAAAAAAATTAAGTCTAATATGATTTTTTTTTAATTACAAGTGATTTTTTTGTATAGATATTCTCTAATTTTTAAAAGCATATTACTATAAATTTGACTAACGTCAGAGAGTATTTTTGCAAAAATATGTTTTTACAAGCTTTCGCCCACGACTCCGTCCGCGTGGTATTTAAAAAAAAACAAAAGTAGCTAGCCTATGTGTACTTCTCTACTATGCTCTATATCTATGCCAAATTTCATCGAGATCCGTTCAGCCGTTTAGGCTACAAACTCTAACAAACATCCATCCATTTAAACTTTCGCATTTATAATATTACTAAGATTGTTTTTTTTTTATTTGTGTGTATACACCATAACTATGGAAGATGGTTTTTGTTTTTTTTGCTGTTAAAATTATTTTTTTCCACAGAACAGAAGTTATAGAAGTAAAAATAGAGCAAGAAGAAGAATCTCGTAAGACATCAATAAGAAAGTCTCTAGAATTAGATCCTAATAAAATAAAAGTAATTATATTGAATCCGGAAGAACAAATTAAAATGAAAGAGGTGAGTTTGAAAAAAATATGAAAAAATAATTTTTTTTTACAAAACCGGAAATCCCATTAAAAAATAAAGAGAAAAATATTGCACGTTTAAGATATAGTTAGCAGTTTTGTACTGATTCAGGATGTTTTTGGTTTATAGTCGTTTTATGTTAATTTCTCTTGTAGATACTAAGATATTTGGTTTCAGCAATATTTAAGTACCTATTCATATAAAATTTCTAATACACTCACAAAAAACATCAGTTTCTGAAAAATATGAACATTTTTCATGTATATTTTTCGACTAAGTATGAAGAAATATAAAAAAATACCCTTCAGTACTTTGTTTTTATTAAACTAAGCATAACAAATTGTAAAACATTTAACAAGCTACAAATTGGTCTGCTTAGTTAAAAAAAAAACTGAATTTTCAGGAAGAAAGTAAAACTTCAGCCAAGTTTCCTTTCCAATGCCATCTCTGCTTCAAAGGTTTTAACTTCGAGAGCAAGTTGCAGAACCACATGTTCAACATATTCCATCTTACATTTTCAACATATTCCATCATTTTTCAATATATTCCATCTTTTTCAATATATTCCATCTTTTTCAACATATTCCATCTTTCATTTTCAACATATTCCATCTTACATTTTGAACATATTCCATCTTTCATTTTCAACATGTTCCATCTTTTATTTTCAACATATTCCATCTTTCATTTTCAACATATTCCATCTTTCATTTTCAACCTATTCCATCTTACATTTTCAACCTATTCCATCTTACATTTTCAACATGTTCCATCTTAGATTTTCAACATGTTCCATCTTACATTTTCAACATATTCCATCTTTCATTTTCAACATATTCCATCTTACATTTTCAACATATTCCATCTTTCATTTTCAACATATTCCATCTCTCATTTTCAACATGTTCCATCTTTCATTTTCAACATATTCCATCTTTCATTTTCAACATATTCCATCTTTCATTTTCAACATATTCCATCTTTCATTTTAACCTGATCCATCTTACATCAACATCCATCTTTGAACATATTCCATCTTACATTTTCAACCTATTCCATCTTACATTTTCAACATGTTCCATCTTTCATTTTCAACATGTTCCATCTTACATCAACATCCATCTTTGAACATATTCCATGTTATCCGTACCCCAGTCCCGCGGCACATTCGAGTGCTCGCTGTGCCGCATGTACCTGCCGAGCGCGCACAGCGCGGCGGTGCACGCGCTCATACACACGCGCCGCTACGAGTGCCGGCGCTGCGGCCGCCGCATGATCGACCGCCACTCCATCCTGGAGCACTACAGGTCTGCATCACATGCCGCCATGCCCCACACTACATTGACACACTAACATATACACCGATACTGACACACTTCCCACCATCACACTACACACACACTTCACATATACACTGATACTGACACACTTCCCACCATCACACTACAGACACACTTCACATATACACTGATACTGACACACTTCCCAACATCACACTACATATACACTTCACATATACACTGATACTGACACACTTCCCAACATCACACTACATATACACTTCACATATACACTGATACTGACACACTTCCCACCATCACACTACAGACACAATTCACATATACACTGATACTGACACACTTCCCACCATCACACTACACACACACTTCACATATACACTGATTCTGACACACTTCCACCATCACACTACAGACACAATTCACATATACACTGATACTGACACACTTCCCACATCACACTACAGACACAATTCACATATACACTGATACTGACACAATTCCCACCATCACACTACAGACACACTTCACATATACACTGATACTGACACACTTCCCACATCACACTACAGACACAATTCACATATACACTGATACTGACACACTTCCCACATCACACTACAGACACAATTCACATATACACTGATACTGACACACTTCCCACATCACACTACAGACACACTTCACATATACACTGATACTGACACACTTCCACCATCACACTACAGACACACTTCACATATACACTGATACTGACACACTTCCACCATCACACTACAGACACACTTCACATATACACTGATACTGACACAATTCCCACCATCACACTACACACACACTTCACATATACACTGATACTGACACACTTCCCACCATCACACTACAGACACACTTCACATATACACTGATTCTGACACACTTCCCACCATCACACTACAGACACACTGATACTGACACACTTCCCACCATCACACTACACACACACTTCACATATACACTGATACTGACACACTTCCCAACATCACACTACATACACACTTCACATATACACTGATACTGACACACTTCCACCATCACACTACACACACACTTCACATATACACTGATACTGACACACTCCCACCATCACACTACAGACACCACTTCACATATACACTGATACTGACACACTTCCCACCATCACACTACAGACACACTTCACATATACACTGATTCTGACACACTTCCCACCATCACACTACAGACACACTTCACATATACACTGATACTGACACACTTCCCACCATCACACTACACACACACTTCACATATACATGATACTGACACACTTCCACCATCACACTACAGACACCACTTCACATATACACTGATACTGACACAATTCCCACCATCACACTACAGACACACTTCAATATACACTGATACTGGACACACTTCCCACCATCACACTACAGACACACTTCACATATACACTGATTCTGACACACTTCCCACCATCACACTACAGACACACTGATACTGACACACTTCCCACCATCACACTACACACACACTTCACATATACACTGATACTGACACACTTCCCACCATCACACTACAGACACACTTCACATATACACTGATTCTGACACACTTCCCACCATCACACTACAGACACACTTCACATATACACTGATACTGACACACTTCCCACCATCACACTACAGACACACTTCACATATACACTGATACTGACACACTTCCCACCATCACACTACACACACACTTCACATTAGGGTTGTAACGGAACTGCGCTTCCGCATCCGCAAATGCGGAACTTCCGCAAGAGATAACTCCGCATCCGCTTCCGTTATTTTTTAAGCGGAGTTATAACGGAGGTTAATTTACGTCTTTAACGCGAGTGGGGCGATTAGGTATCGTTTATGCGACGCGCGGGCGTGATATGTCAACTAGCTATAATTGTTATCTATATCTATACTTCTATACTATTATAATAAAGCGTAAACACACACTTCTTTGTTGCCTAAGATGTCAGCAATTACAGCATATTTTTAAATAAATTATTTTTTTAATAAAAAGCCCTACACTTACGTCATGCTTTAGGCTATATATTTTCACGCCATTAAACTTAGGGGGTAGATATTTTAGATAAAAACCCTAATGTGGGAAAGAGACCATAAGTTGCTGCCAACATCAAGAAAGAAAGATAGCTAAGGTTTGTCATGTCATGTCATTTTGACATTTGCTATCGATAATTTGACAAATGTAAACAATAAAATAAAATGTTCATAATTCCATGCGGATGAATCCGCACGGGAACAACTAGTACATTATATTTGCATAATAAACTGTATCTTGTAATTATGTACCAATCTGTATTCTGAATTAACGTAGTTTTAGTTTTTATTTCTTTAATAAATCACAATTAACAATTTATTATTGACTTCCGCTTGATGCGGTGAAGTCCTTCGCCTCCGCATCCGCATCCGCTTCCGTTAAAATGGCCTCCGTTACAACCCTATTTCACATATATACATCTATACAACAAGCGTACAACTTTTGCAAAAATCTTTTCTGAAAAATGAAGGAAGGGAAAATATCGTATATCTGCATAAGTTTATGGGCTATCGGTTCGCTATTTCGGCGAATTCACTAAAAATTAATAAAAAACACTAACAGAATAGCGGTGAAATTGAAAAAAATGTGTTTTTTTGAGGTTCAATGTTGAAAAGATATGTGATATATGTATGTTTGTTTGTATTTCAGCACACAACATGAAGGTATAGTTAAGCAATACACGTGCAACCAATGCGGTAAAGTTAGCAAGTAAGTTATTTTATACTTAGATATAGATTTTAATGAAAATGTAATTGAATTTGTGTTTTCCAGAGTGTCATAGGACATATTATAATTACCTAAGAATGAAATTAAAAAAAATAGATAAAAAAATCCGAGTTCAAATCTTGCTTAGTAAAATTTTTTCATTGTTGAATCTTTTTTTTCGATGTTTTTCGGGTATAATCTGAAATAAGAAAGTGTTATATAAAATTACAGGTTTATTTGGCTTTAAATTAAAAATTTAAAATCTTAGTTTCAAATCTCAGCCAATAGATGGCGCTATTTAGAACTTTAGTCAGTTCAATGCGCGGAATTAAAAATGAACTTAGTTGCTTATGTGTTCTTCCAGACTATGTTCTACATCTGTGACAAATTATCGAGATCTGAACAGATGTTCTTTGTATTAACAAACATCCATCCATACATAGTTTAGATGGATGTTTAAATATACGTATCTCCTAAACTACTGAACGGATCGCGTCGATATTTGACATAGATGTGAATCATATTTTTTTTAAACCGCACAGACAGAGTCGCGTGCAACAGCTAGTTTTTAATATTAGTAATTTTTATGTATTCCAGTAACAAGAAAACCCATCAAAGTCATATACGTAACCACCATTCTTCGGACAGACCGCGCTGCGACCAGTGCGGGAAGAGCTTCGTTAACAAGGACTCCCTTATAGAGCATATGCAGTGAGCCTCACACCTCGCACACCTCATACACCTCACAACCTCACACACACCTTATAACTAAACACCATAAAGTCTCACAATACACTTAATGTTGCTTACATATGTGCTCACACCCTCATGTGAGGTTATTGTATGACCTCACATGACCTAATACTATGGCACTGCCTCACATGAACTTAACATCGCTTACAGCCTTATATGCTCATATCAAAACACGTATGAGGTTATTGTATGTCCTCAAATGACCTGATACAAGCAAATATTGTGATACCATTTCATGTGAATTACTTTATGCTCGCACCACCTCATACGTATGAGGTTTTTATATGACCTCACATGACCAAATAATGTGATACCATCTCAGGAGTCTTACCTAAAGTCGGTTTAATCGCTTCATGCTTGCATCACTTTATGTGTGAGGTTATTATAAGACCTCACATGACCTCACAACACTAAATACTCTCATATATTGTACGCGATCTCGCAAACGTAACTTACATCTCTTAATGCTCACATGACCTGACATGTGTGGTTATATGACCTCACACGATCTCACATAACCAAACATAATCATATTGCCCCACATAAACCAACGTCGCTTACATCCTACTTGCTAATATCAAAACACACCTATGAGGTTATTGTAAGACCTCACTAGACCTCACATCACCAATTACCATCATACCGTCGTACGATGTCTGCTAACATAACTTCGTTTCATGTTTGCACAACCTCATGTGTGAGGTTATATGACCTCACATGACCTTACATCACTAAATACCATAAAAATGCCTCACATGAACCAACTTCACTTACATCCTACTTGATAATCTCAAAACACACCTATGAGGTTTTTGTAAGACCTCACACGACCTCACATCACCAAATATTTAAAAGATTTTATGATAGTATGATGGCATAATATCATAAAATCTATATACAAGTCGCATTTGAGAGAAAAATATCTCGTCATTGTGAGTTTTTAGCGAAAGTGCAACACCGACAATGTCCCTGCTTGTACTGTAGGATACACGATGGTGTTAAGAACTACGTGTGCGGGGAGTGCGGCGCGCGCTTCCGCACCAGGACTCAGATGAAAGATCACATGCGGAAACATTCTAATGATAGAGAATTTTACTGCGTCGAATGTGATACAAGGTGAATATATACTAGCTGTTCGCGTCAAATTATGAAAACTTTATTTTATCGTTCACATTTGTCAACATGACATGACATGACAAACCTTAGCAATATTTCTTGATGTTGGCAGCAACTTATGGTCTCTTTCCCGCATTAGGGTTTTTATCCAAAATATTTACCCCCTAAGTTTAATGGCGTGAAAATATATAGCCTAAAGCGTGACGTAAGTGTAGGGCTTTTTATTAAAAAACATTTTTTTTTCTTTATTATATTAGTATATCTATATCTATCTATACTATTATAATAAAGCGTAAACACACACTTCTTTGTTGCCCAAGATGTCAGTAATTACAGCGTATTTTTGAATAATTATTTTTTTTAATAACAAGCCCTAAACTAGCGTCACGCTTTAGGCTATATATTTTCACGCCATTAAACTTAGGGGTAAATATTTTGGAGAAAAACTCTAATGTGGGAAAGAGACCATAAGTTGATGCCAACATCAAGAAAGAAATATTGCTAAGGTTTGTCATGTCATGTCATTTTGACATTTGCTATTGAGAATTTGACAAATGTTAACAATAAAAGGTCATTATAATTTTTTGTATTATTCCCAACCGTCACCCCGCTCTATCCCCACGTGGTGACAGATGAGAATAAAAAGTTTCATCCGTCCCACCTTATGCGACGAGGGGACGGTTGGAACTTATTTCATAACGACTCCGTCTAACACCTTACTGATGATGGTGGGACGGATGAAACTTTTTATTTTCACGTGGGGACAGCAGGGTGACGGTTGGGAATAAACCATTTTTTTCGGTTATTCGATTTTTTCTTTTCTATTCTTTCTTAGCGATTATTATATTGCGAAAACTATGATGTCTAGTTTACTAAAAAATAATAATAAAAGAATACCGTGTTATAATTGTTTGTCTCTTTCCAGGTTCAAATCTCCAAGCAGTTTGAAACAGCATTTATTAAAAAGTAGAAAACACGTCGATCTTCAAAGTTTAAAGTAAGTATAGGAAATTCGTCGCACGTGACTTCTTGTGAAATTAAAAAAAATATTTTCTCGTACACATTAACTACTTTTTAGTACATTTTCTGTTCGGTCCAGATCACTCCGCGACTATTGCTATCTTTGTCATATTCTTTGCAACAAATAGAGATAGCATGTGACGCTGTGACGTCACGTCCATAATAGGTACGCTTGCGTCTGCTGCGACAAACGCTTCCCAACGGAGCGCGCGTTACATCATCACTCTATGATTACTACACTATTGCTATCTTTGTCATCCTCATACATCAGACAGAGATAGCAAGTGACGCTGTGACGTCACGTCCATAATAGGTACGCTTGCGTCTGCTGCGACAAACGCTTCCCAACGGAGCGCGCGTTACGTCATCACTCTATGATTACTACACTATTGCTATCCTTGTCATATTCTTTGCAACAAACAGAGATAGCGTGTGACGCTGTGACGTCACGTCCATAATAGGTACGCTTGCGTCTGCTGCGACAAACGCTTCCCAACGGAGCGCGCGTTACGTCATCACTCTATGATTACTACACTATTGCTATCTTTGTCATCCTCATACATCAGACAGAGATAGCAAGTGACGCTGTGACGTCACGTCCATCATAGGTACGCTTGCGTCTGCTGCGACAAACGCTTCCCAACGGAGCGCGCGTTACTTCATCACTCTATGATTACTACACTATTGCTGTCCTTGTCATCCTCATACATCAGACAGAGATAGCAAGTGACGCTGTGACGTCACGTCCATAATAGGTACGCTTGCGTCTGCTGCGACAAACGCTTCCCAACGGAGCGCGCGTTACTTCATCACTCTATGATTACTACACTATTGCTATCTTTGTCATCCTCATACATCAGACAGAGATAGCAAGTGACGCTGTGACGTCACGTCCATAATAGGTACGCTTGCGTCTGCTGCGACAAACGCTTCCCAACGGAGCGCGCGTTACATCATCACTCTATGATTACTACACTATTGCTATCTTTGTCATCCTCATACATCAGACAGAGATAGCAAGTGACGCTGTGACGTCACGTCCATAATAGGTACGCTTGCGTCTGCTGCGACAAACGCTTCCCAACGGAGCGCGCGTTACGTCATCACCGCGGAGTACAACACGAAGGCGTCCGCGCGCACCGCTGCGCTCAGTGCCCCGCCGCACTCGCGACGCGGAACTCGCTGAGTAAACACGTGCGCGCGGTGCACGCCGGCGCACGCCCGCCCGCACGACATGTCTGTGATACTTGTGGACGTGCGTTTAGAGTAAGTAAAAGTTCCTAACACTTATTTTTCTCTTAGATCCCTTGTATTCATCATCATCACTACAATCGACATCTTCTCCAACAAATGGCCAACATTTAAAAAAATATCTACGAGAGGCTATCACTTAAATTTAAATTTTACGTTTTGGGTTCAATAAGAAAAAATAGATAAAAACATATTCTGTCTACTGTTGTTACTGTTGTTGTTGTTGTTATTTTTCTATGTATGTCGTGTAAACCTGTAATTAGGAAAAATTATCTGCATGTTACTATTGTATTGTGTAAAAATGTATGTGTCATAATTTTGTCCTGTTGGTTATCTTAATAAATAAATAAAAAATAAAATAAATCACCAGCTATACATCCCCACCGAGAGGCTCGGAGCCTACCCTAAAGTTAGGGTGACTAGGCCATAGTCAACCACGCTGCCAAGTGCGGGTTGACTTCACACATATCTTTGAATTTCTTCGTCGATATGTGCAGTCATCACGATGTTTTCCTTCACTGTAATTGTTCAAATGTTTAACTTCGAGACTCCGTCCATTAGGAATAAAAAACAAAGTGAGTAGTGTTAAGAACAAAGTACCGTGCTGTAGAATTGGCGCAACTCTAGATTATCTGCATAAACGTCACGTCTAGCTGACAGCTGTCAATGTCATTAAAAGGATGGATATTCGCGCGCATCCTGAGTTCTGGCGAGAAGTGTTGCTCTGAGTTTAAAGCGACGGTATCAATAAATAAGTTGTCTAAAAGTAGTATGTGTTCTTTCAGACTATGTTCTACATATTTACCTTATTTTAGTCGCGATCCGTTTAGCAGTTTAGGCTACAAATGTAACTCCTCCATTTAAACTTTCGCGTTTATATTAATAAGATATTAGCTTTCGCCCGCGACTCCGTCTGAGTGGAATCAAAACAACAAAAGCGTATGTGTTCTTCCAGACTATCCTCTACATCTATGCCAAATTTCATTGAAATCCGTTCAGCCGTTTAGGATACAAACTCTAACAAACATCCATCCATCTAAACTTTCGCATTTATAAGAAGTGGAGTTTATATCGTTGTTAAGAAAGCAATTTAAAAGGTAACACTGGGGATTTTTCCGACTGTACGGATTTTTCCGACTGTACGGATTATTCCGACTGTACGGATTATTCCGACTGTACGGATTTTTCCGACTGTACGGATTATTCCGACTGTACGGATTTTTACGACTGTACGGATTATTCCCAACCGTCACCCCGCTCTGTCCCCACGTGGGAATAAATGAGAAAAAGTTTCTTCCGTCCCACCTTTGCGACGAGGGGACGGTTGCAACTTATTCCATCATAACGGTTCCTGTCACCTTATTGGTGATAGTGGGACTAAAAGGTGGGACGGATGAAACTTTATTCTCAACTGTCCCCACGTGGGGACAGAGCGGGGTGACGGTTAGGAATAATTCGACTGTACCTATTAGTATGTAATAATGTTTTTATATAGGGTAAGAGTGTACTATTGAATCATGTACGCACTCACACTGGGGAGAAACCGTACTCGTGTACGGAGTGCGGGCGTCGCTTCACGCAGCGCACGGCGATGCGCACACACACGCGACTTGTGCATCTTAAAGTACGCCGTAATGCTAAGGTAAGTTATAGTAACCAGCTTTGTTGAGTTAAACGATTTGTTCAGTTTTTATATAATCATCTATTTTTCATAACTCTGACTTAACAATAATACATCACTATAGTAACAAGATATATCAAAGACTATAGTGTGTCTAAATAAGATAGATTAGTTTGATAAATGATGTATATGAAGTATCGAATTCAAATTGTATGAAGGCAAATGTACTTAATAGACAGGTATCGTAGTGACGAAACACGCAGCGAACAATTATGAACTATCGATATTCGACAAATAAAATTTATCGAACTTAAATAAAATTATTATTTTCTTATTAACTAATTTAGAGGACAATTCTAGTATTAATTATGGTGTAGAGAATTTAGCGATGACAATAATAATAGCGACATCCAATTCGATTACATACGGCTGTAGTAGTAATAAATATTTATTAACTCTCATTATTTATAATGGTTCTGCAGGTCATTATTAATTTTAGTAAACAGTGTTTTTTTTTATTCATAAGTTATAACTATGAATCTATCAATTCCAACTTGCATAAGAATAAAAATCGAAAATCGAAAAGATTCATGCTTGATTTTACACAACCCATCCCTACTAAATTGTCACATGAATTGACATGAATTGTCAAACTAATCTAATCCACCAATAGTAAACGCAACAAATGTTCTTGTTTTTTTATTCCCAGCAATGACTTTACTTTTCTATAACAGATAAAACCAGAACCAGACCCAACAGAAGATATCCAACTAAAGATAGTGGAAACGTACCCTAAGAAAGAAACCCAACAGATAAAATTAGTGGAAACGGTCGCTAAGCAAGAGAATATAGTGTTCGGGGAATGGCAGGGACCTGTTAATTCTGAGGTCTACTTCCATGTTACAGCTGGACCCTGACCTCGAGACAGAAAAGAGAAGATAAATATCATAGTGAAATCCTATAGTTTTTCCTTCTTGCAGGAAAAAGAGGTTTTGTCAAGGAAGGGATCTCTAAGACGGGAGTTTCTATTACAATGTACCAAGATTATATTAAATCTTTCATTTCATTTTCTTTAAACATGGCCATATTATTTTAAATCTGAGTTATTGATTTTTTTCTATTAATAAAGAATTTTGTGTGACAAGTTTGTTTTATTACCTTGTTAATGACTTATACAGACAAAGTAGAGGAAAAAATATTTTTGTAAGAAATTCAAAAAGTACTGAACCGATTTTAATAATTAACTATTTCAAAGCTAGATTATTTTAATCGACTTCCAAAAGGAAGTGTAAAAAAATTGAACTAAAGAGATTCAAAAAATATATGGATTAGGCAGAATTGACACTTCACTTGAGACTAACGCCATCTATTGGTAGATCCTCAATACCACGTCTATAAAAATTGTAAACACTGTTTAGTTATATTTTATAACAAAAGATGGAGCTTATTACGATTTAATAATTTTTTATTTACGAGACGGCACTAAACCTGACTGACCTTTTAGAGCAAGTCCGATGATTTATTTTGGACGGATTGGATATCTTTGGACGGAGTGTAAAAGTATAAATACAGTTAGTCAACGCAGGTTTTTTATCTCAACTTTTACCTCAGTGTTGTACAACTTGTTACCTTAATTTTTGAACGTCACAGCCAATGAAAATCAAAAACAATGAATTTTTACTTATACTCCCGTAGTTAAGGTCGAAGTTAAATTAGAAAATACCTGTGTGTGCCTAAACCGTTCGTCAAATTAAAATTTAGAGAACAAAAATATTTTAAAATTATGTTGTCTAAGAAAAAAACTTCACAGTGATTGTACAGGTGGTTATAAAAATATTAGTAAAAATTGATGATTTCATGACAAAGCTTTGTTCTACAAAAAAGTGTAGTATAACAAAATAAAACAAGTTTCAATATGAATTTTATTTAAGGGTTTTTAATATATTTGAATTTGAATAAATGAATTTAAAATAGTTTTAGAGCCATCTAACGTCCAAAAGAAGCAACTTCTGAAGATAAGTTGGGTCAAATCGTCATGTTTTCAAACAAGAAATCTGTGGGTTTTTTTATTTTTTTTGAAAGACATCAAAATACTAAAACCTTCGGGCAATTTTTTATTTACCTTATTTAGCTAACCGATTTAGATAATTCTTTCTCTGTTTGAAAGCTAGTGATTATCATATTGCTATGTTCGGAATCACCAAAAATCGAGAAACAAATGAAACCTTTATTAAAAAAAATCAAACAAAAAAATGGGACCCACCTACAAGCACTACCTTTCGGATAAAAAAAAAATATCATAATCGGTCCACTAGCAGCGGAGTTATGCCGTAACACACATTTAAAAAAAAACATGCAGACGAATTGAGTACCTCCTTCTTTTGGGAAGTCGGTCAAAAACAAAACCGATTTCCACTAAAACAAAACAAAAAATATGAAAAACTAGCTTTCGCCCGCGACTTCGTCCCCGTAGAATTAACGAAAAAAATGTAAGTAGCCTATGTGTTCTTCCAGACTACACTACAACTATGCCAAAAATAGAGATCCTTTCAGCTGTTTTACTACGTTAGGCTACTAACATTTATCCATCCATCCATCCAAACTTTCGCATTAATATTAATATGGTAAGAAGCTGCCTCTCTTCCCCTACAAAATTGTGTTAGATGACATTTTAAAATCTAGTCATTTTAGTTAGTGTCTATAATGAAGCCTTGGCAATTATACATCAATTTTCAAATTAAAATACGTCATTCTCGACAGCTTTGCTTAGGTTTAGATAGAAATGGGATAAACAGCCAGTGGTATTCTTTCGAAATGATGGCGCCGTTTAATTGCCAAGACTTCATAATAGACACTAACTAAAATGACTAGGTTTTATATGACATCTAACATGTTTGTAGGGGAAGCGAAACTCGTCAGTTTTTTATCTATCATAATATTATGAAGAGGAAAGATTTGTATTTTTGTATGTATTGAAATAACTCAAAAACTACTGGGCCGATTTTAAAAATTCTTTCACCGTTAGAAAGGTAATTTATCTGCGAGTAACATAGGCTACATTTTTTAAGCTCACGCAGGCGAAGTCTCGAGAAACAGGTAGTTTTTTTATATTTTTTGTGGGATTTAAATAAAAGTGTTCATTCCAATTAACCATTTATTTTCACAATAATAAAGATTTAATATTTACAACAAAATATTAATACAACTAATATTACTTTATGCACAAATTCCGAGTTTTAACAGTTTATTGATATTTATATATATTTAGTATTTTATGTGTTGTTTTGACGTTACAAAAGTTAGAAAAAATTTACTTCTTGAATTCCGCAGTACAATTATTTTATTATTACAAAAACTACATTAACAAACGCATTTATATTTCTAACATATTTTAAGCTGAAATTTTTTATTCTACAAAGTGCCAATCTTAAGCCCATACTTTTGAAACATCCTATATTTAATTCACTACAAGAATTAATTGCCCAATAAAAAGCGATTTATTTACGTGTAAAAAAATTATCTATATCTAAATTTATAATATATACTAATTTCTTCATTTATAGTAACATTTAACAACCATACAACGTAATCCAAGTTTATTAAACGAAAAAAAACATTCCAAATAAACAAAACTAAAACAAATTAGACAAAAAAAAATATTTACAACTTATATTAAAAATGAAAATAAGTGACCATTTTCTGGTATATATTTACCCAAATATTGTTACTAAAACTGCAAGAAAATTTCACTTTTTAATTATTTATAGGTCGAATTTTAGATTAAAAACATCAAATATCAAACTTACCCATAGAATTACCAGAAACTAATTTCAAAGGTAAGGAAGGACGTTACAAACGATATGCTAGAGAAGGGAAAGATTTATGTACAGTCACGAAAATCCTCGGTGTGCCAAATTCAGAATAATCGCAGAGATCTTTGCAACGAGACAAACTTCGTCTCACAAATAACCAATTTATATGCAATGAGTTGTACAAACTTTTTTCATACAAACAAAAAACTGCGCCCTTCGGTTTCGTTTCAACATACAAAACATTCAAAGTTAATGCAACACCGACAGAATCCCCAATTGTACAAAACTATAAACAAAATGAAAAAAAAATCTACACAATATTCTCTAAAATCTCTAACACTTAAATATCTAATTAGTAAAAAATCCCCACTTTTTTATAAACTAATGACCCTTATATCAATATTCAAAGAAATCTTTTTAGCAAAAGAAAGGAAAATGACCATGTATGGTTTAACTAGCTTTCGCTCGCGACTCCGTCCGCATGGAATTAAAAAAAACATAATTGAGTAGTCTATGTGTTCTTCCAGACTATCCTCTACATCTATACCAAATTTCATCGAAATCCGTTCAGCCGTTTAGGCTACAAACTCTAACATCTATTCTATTCAGGAAAAATTGCCTTGTTCATTGCAAACAAACTTCGCCTCTTACAAATAACCAATTAAATAGCTGTGTGTGGTACAAAGAGATAATAATAAAAATAAACTAGACGAGTAACCGACTTTTCGTACAGACACATTTACAAGCGTTATATTGGTTATTGTTCCGCGTCGTTTCAAAATTAGATTATTCCCAACCGTCACCCCGCTCTGTCCCCATGGAGACAGATGACAATAAAAAGTTTCATCCGTCATTTTGCGACGAGACGGTTGGAGCTTATTTTATTTCTTAGCGGTTCCTGTCACCTTATTGGTGATGGGACTGAAAGGTGGGGTGGATGGAACTTTATTCTCATCTGTCCCCACGTGGGGACAGATCGGGGTGACGGTTGGGAATAATCCTCAACATGTTCAAACTATTGTAACTATAAACACCGAGAGTATCTCGAATTGTACGTAAACGCAATAAATACGTCATTTCCCATGTCACTATAAACACCATAATTTGTTAATCTTCGTAACTATTTTGTCGCAAAACCAGTTAATTAGAGAATAAAGGTTTTTTCATAATTATACAAACACTTCAAAACCTACAAATTGTATTACTATATTAAAACAAACTCCATACTTTAATGGTCAATCTCCTTTTAAATAAAAACTTAAAGTGATAAAGTGAGAAACTTTTGGCCTGAAAACTTGATTCACAAGTTATTCCAGCTTGAAAGTTAATCACTAAGGGTCATTTAACTCTGAGTAACAATTAACATAACCTAAATTACAGATTACTATAAAAATGTAACTCTAACTACGAGATAAGAAGAAATAGCTTAAAGATTCCTAAATAGAGTTTTTATTTAAATTTTTATTGCACTGAAACCATCAAATTTTTAGTTCCTACTTATTTTTTTCAAATATAAGCAAAACACTATTAAAATAAACAATTCCATATAACCTAGACCGCACTAGAAACACTACAAAATGTGTATTATAAACCGAGTGTTAAAAAAAAAAGTTTGAAAACTAACATCAACCAATTACCACTACTTGCTAACTTATGAGACAACCAAGTTATCAAATTAAATTACTTATATTAGTCAAAATTACTATACAAGAGAATTGAATTTAAAAATACAAATAAACCTTTAACCATTTTATAAGAATTTCATACATTTTTAGATTCAAAATGCATATATCGTCAATGAAATACAAAAATATCTTTTAAAATTTACGAAAAATTAGATTATTACTAAAAAGAGCTTCACCATCATCATCACCAGCTCACTATACATCCCCACCGAGCTCGGAGCCTACTCTAAGTAAGGGTGACTATGCCTTAGTCAACCACGCTGCACTGCGGGTTGGTTGACTTCACACATATCTTTGAATTTCTTCACCGATATGTGCAGGCATCACGATGTTTTCCTTGACCGTAAGAACGTCGGGTAAATTATGTACATATGAAAATTCGAAAAATCACATTGGTACAGCGGGATTCGAACCCAAGACCTGTAGATTACAAGTCAAAAAAAAGCTTCCTGTGTAAAAATCTATACTAATATAATAAAGTATAAACACACTACTTTGTGTCGTAGGATGTTAATCACAGTATATTTTTGAATTGTTTCTTTAATAAAAAGCCCTACACTTACGACTTGCTTTAGGCTATATATTTTCACACTATTAAACCTATGGGGATAAATATATTGAAAAAAACTTAATGTGGGAAAGGGACCATAAACAAGCTGCCATTAAAGAAGCAAGGTTATTATGGTAACGGTAATTTTGACATTTGCAATTGAGAAATTGACAAATATAAACAATAAAATAAAGTTTTCAAATGATTGTCTTGTAAAGAAAGTACATTTTGAAAAGCTATTTTTCTATTTAATTGACGATAGTTGCGATGTGTTTGTGTGCTTAGGGCAGTGAGGGTGTTAACTTAGACCTTACTTAGGGTTGTTTCTAGCCCTCATAGTTCACTCCGAATCCGATTCTGTCTCCTCGGATTCCGATTCAGAGCTTGTCACAGGTTCGCATTTGATAAATTCAAATTCCTTATGAACTTTCCTTGGTCTTCCTCGTCTCTTTGCTGGTGCAGTACCAGGCTTCCGTTCATCACCCATAACTGTTTTCACCATTTGCGATATCCGTTTCAAATGTTGTTGTTCATGTCGCTGCAAATGATTGTTCAAATATCTTTTAATCTTGAATTTCTTATTGCATTGCGGACATTCGTGTTCGTATTTCGTCTCATCGACTTCTAAATGTACGGAGTTGTTGTGTCTTTTTAAATAATGTGCATGCGCAAACTCCTTGTCACATTTCTCGCATCGTAACTTCGGTTTATCGGGATGTACAATCTTTTTATGCTTCTTCAGACGGACTGCGGAGTGAAAATATTTATCACATTCATCGCATTTTACCTTCTTCTCAAATGAAGTATGCACTTGCATATGTTCTTTTAGATATTGGTCGTTTTTGAACTCTTTAAGACATTCCGGACATTGTACTTTCGACTCTAAAGGTGGATGTATATTTAAAATATGTCTTTTCATGTGATGACGAGACTTAAATGTCATCGGACAGAACACACATTGATGTCTTTCGACTTGCGAATGCTGGAAATGTAAATGTCTGTTCAAATTCAGGTGGCTTTTGTATAGTTTCTCGCAAATAGGACATTTATATTTGTCCTTATCTTCTCTGTGACATCTATCGATGTGATATCTCAGTTTGTAGGGGACACTGAATTCTTTCCCGCATTCCGGACACTTTATTTCAGGTAAAGTGTTCGGATGGACTCGTTTCACATGCATGTGTAAAGCCCTTCGTGTCCGATATTCTTGGAAGCAGAATTGACAGTAACATTTCTCTGATTCCGAGTAATGTTTGTTCATTCTATGCATATATAAGTAGTGTTTGTTTTTGAATGTTTTGACACAAATATCGCACATGACTGCGGATTCTTCTGATGAGTGTACTCTTGTTGTATGGAGGTACAGATTTTGGTAGTTTTTGAATTCCTTACTACACTTCTGGCAGATGTATTGTTTCATGCGCTTCGGAAACATCACTGGCTTCCATGTTGAGAGGACTGATTCGTACATCTCCCGTTGTTCTTCTGTGAGTATGGAACTAGTTACACTGATGAATTTGAGAGGTCCAGAGGGCGCTGGGGAGACCGATGCTGTTTCCTCGCCCTCCTCATGCTTCTCAACTTCTATTTTTATTGATCCATCCATTTTTTATCTGGAATAATTTTTAGATTTCATTGCAATTTAAAAAACATGGTTTCCCTCAAGACATGATAATTCCTGTAGTTCTTAAGTGTTAAAAACAATTCTTTGCAATTATGCTTACGTTATGCTTTTTGAAAATACAAATCGAGGACAAATATTATAAGCAATTAACTTATAAATCTCGGTTTTTTAGTAATAACACCGTATAAAGCTCTTTGATTACTTACATATCTCCGCAAAACCACTCCAAAGAAATTAACCACAATACGTCACGTACTTTATCGAAATGATCACAAAAGAACTATCAACTTCGAGATGCAAAAAATACCATTTTCCCCATGTTTTAACGATTTTGTAACATTAAATTGACATTTAGACATATTAGAAGCCAAATATACTACTTAATAAGATGATGAAAGATATGAAACGAATTATTTTCTACTATAATAAAAAGTAATCGATTTTTACAAAATAAAATATTCTATTGGCGAGTTTGTTTGACAGGTGACATATATCGCGTGCACAGATAATGTTTGATTTTTGAATTAAGAATGTAGATTATATAAAGTTAGTTTAATTAACAAACAAAAATGTATTAATTTTTTAAATATAACAAAAGCAGTTGTTTTCTCTTATTTTTAATTAAATTAAAATAACGGTCAATTCCATTATACTACGTTTTGTTATCTTTAACTATAGGTAATATACAATTATCTATTGAATATTATTAATAACTAAACCTTAAAATTTAACAATTAACTAGTAATTATAATGAAATATTATTAGGACAAGCTTTATTTATAATTACAAATCAAACAACACGCATCGCACGTGCCATCTTCTCTTAAAATAGCACATTAGTTTTCTTTTCTTGCCAACAGATAGTTTATTAAAAAATTTAAATAATGCGTGAGATAGTTCATCTCCAGGCTGGGCAATGCGGTAATCAAATAGGATCGAAGGTGTGCTTTATTTTTTACCTTTCATTTGTGTAAAGACGCAAATAGAATAGGAAATCTATTTATATTTGTGTTACGCTCTAGTTATTAGTGCGTCGCAGGATCATGGTTGAGCGACTGAGAAAAACGTAAAGAATGTTTAACTGGACAAAATAAATAATATTTTGCACTACAATATAATTACAAGAAATAATTAACTAAAATTAAAATAATGTTACGGCAGAAAACAAAAAAGATTTAAAACAAAACTTTCATAGTTTTTTAATGGCCAGTATTTAATTTTTTTTTTATTCGAACATCCTGGCAGTAACCTTGACTTATATTGAATTAATTAAAAAAAAACGGAATGATCCTCTCGATTCTGTGTAAAAAATATTTGTAGCATTTTGTACTAACGCTTCGGTTTTTAATTGTTTTAACTATACTTTTCTCTGTAGTTCTGGGAGATAATATCAGACGAGCATGGCATTGATCAAACTGGCCACTACACAGGAGACAGCGATCTGCAACTCGAGAGGATTCAGGTTTATTACAATCAAGCAGCTGATGGTGAGATCCTTTCACTTATATGTCTATATAGTGACGGCTTATCGACATCTATACTAATATTATAAAGAGGAAAGATTTATATTTTTTTATTTATTGTAATAATTCAAAAATCACTGGGGCGATTTCAACAAATCTTTCACCATTAAAAAGCTATGTTATCGCTGAGTTATAATTTCTCGTCTACTAAGTCGCGACCAACAGCTAGCAATAATTTAAAGTATTTATTAAATAATCTTAGGGCGTAAATAATAGGCCGTCGGTGGCTCAGTCGTTTGAGCACTTGACTTGTAATCTACAGGTCTTGGGTTCGAATCCCGCCATGTACCAATGTGATTTTCGATTTTTCGAATATTCATATGTAATTACATAATTTACCCGACATTCTTACGGTGAAGGAAAACATCGTGATGCAACCTGCACATATCGACGAAGGCATTTAAAGATATGTGTGAAGTCAACCAACCCGCACTTGGCCAGCGTGGTTAACTATGGCCTAGTCACCCTAACTTAGGGTAGGCTCCGAGCCCCTCGGTGGAGACGTATAGTGAGCTGGTGATGATAATTAAATAATCTTTAACAATTTCAACAATCAGATAGAAAACAGAAATATGAGTACTCTATCAAGGAGACCGATCCATAAAAGAAACAACGCAACATCGTAAGAAGTAAAAAGGGCACCAACGCCATCTATTGACACGCATCTAGTTTTAGAAAAGTAGTATCAACCCCATCTTTTGTACAGGGCCTCGTATTAATAGAGTTATCCTATTGGTTAATTTCCAGGCAACCGTTATGTACCACGCGCGGTCCTGGTTGACCTGGAGCCCGGCACAATGGATGCAATCCGCTCCTCCACCTACGGTCAGCTGTTCCGACCTGATAACTACGTGTTCGGACAAAGCGGAGCTGGTAAGACAACTAAGGATTAACTTTACTTCACACATAGAGAGACACAAATTTGACTAAACTATCGCACAACGGTTGTGTGCTTGTCGATTGTTTTGCAGCCTTCAACTGTTTAGCACAACTAAACATCGAGTAGTGTACCTCCATATAAGCTCATAGGAATCAAAGCGACAATAAACAGTTGTGCGCTTGTTTAGTCAAATTTTGGAATATCGTAATAGATATTTAGAAGTTTGAATAATAAATGTTGTATAGCGAGAATGGAAACCGGATCTAATTTTTTAAGGCCTAATTTTAGTCCTTTTTCCTTTCCACCCCTTTCTTAACAGGAAGGGATGGGAGGAAAAGGGGATTTGATGGGGAAATATCCTCTTTATGTGCGTCTCCTCCGTGGATTAAGGGTAGGCAACGGATCTGCAATTGCGGATGATCACTTCGCCATTTCGGCGAATGCAAATGGCCGTTAGCTCGTTTGCCACCTTTTAATATAAAGAAAGTTATTTGTTGTAGGTAACAACTGGGCTAAGGGTCACTACACGGAAGGCGCGGAGTTGGTAGAAGCCGTCATGGACGTGGTCAGGAAAGAATCTGAACCCTGCGATTGCTTGCAAGGTTACAATTACCTTTAATACTAAGATTTTAATTTAATCTTAGATCCTAAAACCAGTGTTTTTGATCATCAAACAATGGTAAGTTTTTTTTATGGTCTATCTGACCATAAGTCACGAGTATAATTCGCGAAATGTGATATATTACAGCTTAACCCTTAATTCGATATTGTCCAATGTGAACAACTAATTAAAAAAAATCCAGAACTAGTTTAGAGAAAAATACGTAAGAAGGTGATTTTGGTGTGTTGGTAACGTAATATTTTTTTGCTACAAAAAAGGCTCGAAACCTACCCTATAAGGGTGAGTAGGCCTTAGTCAACTACGCTGCACTGCGCGACTTCATATCTTAGAATATCTTCGCCGATATGTGCAGGCAATGTTTTCCTTCACCGTAAGAACGTCGTATAAATTAGAAAAATCGAAAATCACATCGGTACAGCGGAATTCGAACCTAAGACATGTACATTTTATTATTTTATTTGAAATCTCCTATTAAAAAATCCTAAATCATATTATAACTGAACATAATAATGTCCCTAAGATCTCTTTCTGTGGAAGGTTCTTTGCCTTTTCTCAAAAAAAATATTAGGACATTGTACGTCATGCATGTCATTGTATCGTCAGCCACGGTAGCGTACGGACGTGTGTAGGGTTCCAGCTGACGCACTCGCTGGGCGGCGGCACCGGCTCCGGCCTCGGCACGCTGCTGCTCGGCAAACTGCGCGAGGAGTACCCCGACAGAATCGTCAATACATTCAGTGTTATGCCCTCGCCGAAGGTAAAGTCACCAGAAAGGAAGATGTATGAAAATATTGTGCAATATTCTAAACTCGACGATGATACTGCAATTGAATGACAGTTCTCATAAAAATCGATTCAGTCCTTTAGGATACAGCTCATGGGCGTCGCCTAGGAAGAGGGTAGATCGAAGGTTTTACTAATAAAAGAAGATGTTTTTAATAAAAACTAACAAACTTGTAGAAACCTTAGCATTTTTAAATAATTTAATGTTTTCATTTAATTTTATCCTTTCTAATTCACAATAGATATTCAAACTAACCTCTCTTTGACTCTTTAAGTCCAATGAAAAATAAAAAACTTGCAGATCTTAAATACTTGGTCTGATTTCCATGTAGATCACGAATCCTTTTGCACTCAAAGGCCACTAAAGTGGTTTTAGATAAACCCCCCACAACCCTGTCTATCCCCCAGAAAGTAGGGTAATTTAGATTTCTCCTCGATACCAGAAAAAGGTATTGTCTTCTAATGACCGGTTTCCCAGCTACGTTTAACCATTCGTTAGTGTTTTTAGTATTATAACTTTATGAAATGAAATTTCCTTACTAAGTAACTTGAGTTTTACTCCATTGAAACTAATACTAATGAATCTAGGTGAACAATTAATATAATTTTAACTAGCGATATTAATTTAAACACTCCACTAGAGAACTCGCAAGGAATGCGCGCGAATCATCAATCCTTCTAATGACATTGACAGCTGTCAGCTAGGGACGTGACGTTTATGCCGATAATCTAGTGTTGCGCCAATTCTCATTTTCTTCTTAACAGTAATGACAAAAAAAATAGGAAATTCAGAAACCCAGCATTACAGCGTTTTTACACGGCTTTGTGCGTGTCTTGTCAGGTATCAGACACAGTAGTGGAGCCTTACAATGCGACACTGTCAGTGCACCAACTGGTAGAAAACACGGATGAGACCTTCTGTATCGACAACGAAGCTCTCTACGACATCTGCTTCCGCACTCTGCGTCTCGCCAGCCCTACGTATGGAGACCTCAATCATCTAGTCTCTGTAAGATATTACTTAGAGTGCCTAAACTGTCGCACAACTGTTCAGTCCCGCTTTGATTCCTAACTTATATGGAGGTACACTACTCAATTAGTTGTGCTAAACAGTTGGCTGAGTAACAATCGACAATCACAACAGTTGTGCGATTGTTTAGTCAAACATGTGCGCTTTTAGCATGCCTATGCAGTATTCTAGAGTTTTAGATATAAATTAATTCTATCCATCCATCTGTTCATTCGTTGTGGAGTTATAGAGTAACAAACATATACATCCATCCATTCCAACAGTCGCCATTGATATTTTAATAATTAGCTTTCGCTCGCGACTCCGTCGGCGTGAATTAAAAAAAGCAATTAGTAGCCTATGTGTTCTTCCAGACTATCCTCTACATCTATGACAATCGAGATCCGTACAGCAGTTTAGGATACAAACTAACAAACATACATCTAAACTTTCGCATTTATAATATTAGTAAGATGTATTTTTTCTGATATCAGCTGACAATGTCAGGAGTGACCACATGTTTGAGGTTCCCTGGTCAGTTGAATGCAGATCTTCGTAAGTTGGCTGTGAACATGGTGCCGTTCCCTCGTCTGCACTTCTTTATGCCAGGCAAGTGGACTTTAGTGTTGGTTTCCAACTCACAACAGGTATAGGAAGTAACTAGCACACTTGCATGCCAGCTACTGGCGTGAACGCTTACATGCATGCTAGTAGCTAGCACTATATTTGGTTTTAGAAGTAACATGAGAGGACGAGGGCTTGGTATTAATACGAATTTGAGAATTCACTGGCATGTGTAAACGCATTTCGCCAGTAACTGGCAAGCCAGTTACTATCCCATTTTGCTGGCATATGTATTTACGTCTTGTTATCTAGTGCTTTAGCTATAATTTTATATGTGAATTTAAGGTTTCGCGCCACTCACAGCTCGCAATAGTCAGGGTTACAGAGCCCTTACTGTGCCGGAGTTGACTCAACAGGTACGTAAAATTCTATCATTTTGTCTCATTCTCATTCTCATTCTCATTTTTTTTTTATAAAATTAGGTGGCAAACGAGCAAGCGGCTGAATCCGGCGAAATCGCGAAGCGACCTCTGCCGGCATCCGCAATTGCAGATGCGTTCCCTACCCTTATTCGACGGAGGAGGAGACGCATATAAAGAGGATATTTCCCCTTCCTATGCATCTCCTCCACCGTCAAATCCACTTCCCCTTCCCATCCTCTCCTTATGAGAAAAGTGTGGTAAAGAGAAAGGGACTTAAATTAGGCCTCCGACACCACACTCTACAGACGAAACACGGAATTGCTTCCATTTCACGCCTGTCTTCTGTGTGGTCGTGGTATTACACCGGGCGTGCCGGCCCTGCAGTGCTAAGATGTTAAAGCGGGCACTACCACTGTTATTCTCATTCTCATTCTCATTCTCATTCCTCATTCTCATTCTCATTCTTCATTCTCATTCTCATTCTCATTCTCATTCTCATTCTCATTCTCATTCTCATTCTCATTCTCATTCTCATTCTCATTCTCATTCTCATTCTCATTCTCATTCTCATTCTCCATTCTCATTCTCATTCTCATTCTCATCTCATTCTCATCTCATTCTCATCTCATTCTCATTCTCATTCTCATTCTCCATTCTCATTCTCATTCTCCATTCTCATTCTCATTCTCCATTCTCATTCTCATTCTCATTCTCATTCTCATTCTCATTCTCATTCTCATTCTCATTCTCATTCTCATTCTCATTCTCATTCTCATTCTCATTCTCATTCTCATTCTCATTCTCATTCTCATTCTCATTCTCATTCTTCATTCTCATTCTCATTCTCATTCTCATTCTCATTCTCATTCTCATTCTCATTCTCATTCTCATTCTCATTCTCATTCTCATCATTAAAAATATTTCATCTTTATAATATTAGTATAGATATAGATAACCGCAACAATACTGCAGGTAGACGGTAGGGGGGTGGCTGCCACCCCTGTCATATTTAGCCACGTCCATTGCTATTTGTAGATGTTCAGTCCAGTGAACATGATGGCAGCCTGTGATCCGCGTCACGGCCGCTACCTCACAGTGGCGGCCATCTTCCGAGGACACATGTCTATGAAGGAAGTCGATGAGCAGATGCTCACTGTACAGGATAAGAACTCCAGGTTAGGACACAACTAGGGACATTTTAAATATGTTTAACTTCTGTCGTGTGGAAATAAACTAAATAAGTGCCCTGTTATTTCAGACTATATTCTAACAGCCCCAAACCGAGTATAAGCAAATATTAGTACAAATTTGTACTAACATTTGCTTATACTCAGTTTATTCCTAAGTTTAACTTTATATCGCGTTTTTCTAAAGGTGTAAATCTAAATTTTAATTGTTTAACAAAGTTACTTCCCACTGTCTTTGTGATTTTGATGCAGTTTAATAGATGGAGTGATTCAAGAAGGTTTATGTAATAAATCTTACTTCTTACTAATATTATAAATGCGAATGTTTGGATGGATGGATATTAGAGTTTGCATCCTAAACGGAAACGGATCCCAATGATTGTCAAATGTAGAGGATAGTTTGGAACACATAGGATACTAACTTTTGTTTTTTTTTTTTAATTCACGTAAACGAAATTGCAGGCGAAATCTAGTGATATAGTAGAGAAATACTGATAATTTTAGAGGTTATTAATATTATGTTGGTAAATAAACAGTTTAAAATAATATAAAGAAGTAAGATGTCTTATGTATAGATATACTAGCTTTCGCCCGCGACTCCGTCCTCGTGCAATTAAAAAAACTAAAGTAAGTATCCTATGTGTTCCAGACTATCCTCTACATGTATGACAATCATCGAGATCCGTTCAGTTTAGGATACAAACTAACAAACATACATCTAAACTTTCGTATTTGTAATATTAGTAAAATTCAAGCCTTATAAAGATCCTTAGATTACATATTTGGTATAGAATTCTAATACTAAATTAAATAGTTTTACGGAATCTATAACCTTTTACGTGTATATTTCGCGTAGTTACTTCGTAGAATGGATCCCCAACAACGTGAAGGTAGCTGTATGCGACGTGCCGCCGCGCGGTCTCAAGATGGCCGCCACATTCGTCGGCAACTCCACAGCGATACAGGAAATATTCAAACGAATATCTGAGCAATTTACACTCATGTTCAGGAGAAAGGTAAGATGAAACTAGCCTCAACAGGCTACACATAGGGTCCTTAAACAGTTTGTGTAAACACACATAGTCATACTCGAACTATTTAAGGACCCTATTTGTGTTTAAACTTATACTTAGTAAGGGCCCTAATTGTATTTTGGACTCTATCTAAGTAAAGTCTTTGTAATCATCCTAACTTTTTAAGGACCCTAATTGTGTACTTTATTAGGGCCCTAACTGTATAAGGTCCCTGTCTTCATAAGAGTTTAGGGTTGTGATTAGACAATCATTTAGGGCCCCAATTGCCTTATTACGATTACAAACCCTAAGGTTCTAACAGAAAAAAGGGCCTTATATTCACAGTTTTTAATATCCACTATTATTATCGTTTCATTTGAAGACGTTAAGAAACGCTGCTTTTCGTCTTTAGGGGCTATTATGAACATATTTAGGGCCCTTATTAGTTACTTGAATTGTTTACCTCTAGCGCTATTTAGGGCCTTTTACGAATCTATTTAGGGACATTATGAATTAATTGTCTTTTAGCCTAAGCGCTTCCGTTCATTAAAGGCTTTAAAATAATAAATTAATAATGATTTATAAATAAATTCTTCAATCTGAAAATCTTCAGGGCCTTTTTTGAATATATTTGAGGCCTTTATAAAATAGAGTAAATATACCAGGCGTTCCTGCACTGGTACACCGGCGAGGGTATGGATGAGCTTGAGTTCACAGAAGCTGAGAGTAATATGAACGACCTTATCGCGGAGTACCAGCAGTATGAGGTAATCTTCTAGACAACGGCGGATCCAGGGGGAGGGTAATGGGGGTCATGACCCCCCCTGAGCTGGTTGGTCAAGAGCTTGACAAATATGTAAATATATTTTGACTTGACCACGACTATGTGACCCCCCCCTGGCACCAAAGGTGGATCCGCCCTTGCTTCTAGAACTTTCTGTAATAAAAATACACGTTTAAACAATTAGCTTTAATAACTTTGAATCGCACTTTTAAAAAAATTGTTACTCTGTGTTCTTCTGGATAGTCTATGGTTTTTTTCTAATTTATTTATCCCCTAAGTTTATTAGCATGTAAATATACAGTATAGTTGTTGCTCGCAACTTCGTCTGCTTGAAATTAAAAAATAGTAATAAGTGCAGTAAAAGTAATTTACTTGTGTGGCTTTACTTACTTAGCTTTTAAATGTTGAAAGAATTTTTGAAATCGGTCCAGTAGTTTTTGAGTTATTTCAATACAATACAAAATTACAAATCTTTCTTCTCTTTTTGCAGGAGGTAGGTGTGGAAGAAGGAGAATTTGACGAACAAGAAGAAATGCCCGGAGAAGAATATCCTGAAGAATAATTTAAACGAGTTATTTCTAAACTTTTTCCCTTATAAAAGTTTATTTGAACTTGATTTTGGTCATTTTATAATTATATTACATATTTTTCCCGCCATCGGTGAATTTGTAGGTTATATTTGTGTTGCCAAAGGAAAATAAGGACCATTGTGAAATTAGACGACTGACAGCCGCATATTTAATTTATTTTAAATCCACTAAATACGTCCAGTTTTAATTGAAAAGTACGACTGAGAAATTGTGTATAGGTCTAATTTTAACTGTCAGTTAAACTGTTTGGTTAATTTTTAGCCATAAAAAGATTTAACTCATCATCATCATCATCATCAACTTGCCCTTATCCCTTATGGAGGGTCGGCACAGTATGTGCTCTTCCATACATCTCTATCAGCCGTCATATCAGAAACCACTCCTTTCTTAAGCATATCCTCTTTCACACAATCCAACCATACTTTCTTCGAACTTCCTCTTCCTTTGTAGCCATCCACATTATTTCTTAACACTTTCTGGTTTATGTCCCCCATCGTCTCGTCGCATAACATGTCCCAACAAAAAAGATTTAACTGATTAGTTAAAAAGTTCGCCTGTACAGTTAAAACTATCAGGTCCTCTGTGAAGTTAAAACTGCTCTGTTGAATCGGTCAGTTCGACTATATAGTTAGAACTTTCAGTTCAACTGTATAGTTAAAGCTGTCAGAACTAATTGTTGGTTAAGGAATTCAGAGTAATTTTAATTGAATAGTTCTATTGACAGTTAAAATTATGCCTACATGTACAGTTTTAACTAAACAGTTTGAATGCTCAGTTAAAACTGTCAGAACTAAGCTAATGCCAGGCATCAAAATATTAATGAAATTTAAGCATGGCCATAATTTTTAAATGTTTTAGTATTCAACCTTTAGCATATTTATTGTAGTTCTAGAGTTTTCTATTTTCAATGTAGTAAAATCGAATCTACATTTCTTATATTTATATTAAAATGTATTAAATAAATAATCTTTGTTATTAAAGTTTTTTATTTAAATTAAATACAATCTTATTTACAGGTTTCTTATGAATTTTTCTAACATCTTCATTCCCAAATTTATCATAATTTAAATGTTCATTAATATTAGTTATTACTTCGTTGTCTATAGATGTACAATCTACAATTTCCACTGGAGTTTCTATTTTTTTAATTAAAGGACCTTTCTCTATAACTTTAGGCAGAGTTTGTTTATCTGTATTTTTATCAGCTGTATTTACATTATCTATGGTTGGGATTTTGTCTATGGTTTTCTCTTCCATAAAGCATGGTTTATACTTTTTTATGACTTCTTTAAAATCTTTTTTTCGTTTATTCTTAATTATTTTATTATTTAAATTAATTGTATTAACCTCTCCCATGTTGAGTTTTTTAACTTCTTTTTCCTTAATTATTTCTATATTTACAGTCTTTTTAGGTTTTTCTTCATTTAATTGTAAATTACGTAATCTATATAAAACATCTTTTTGACGTTGAATTATTTTTTCTTTAGTTTCTTCAATACTTTCCAATTCCGGAGCATAACACACATGCAGCAATCCTCCATAGAAATTTTTAGTATCCAACATTCGTTTAGCGATCCTAGCTGATTGTATTCTTTCATATTGTGCGTGGTAAGTTTCTGTAAATGGTTCAGCGGGGTGTTCCATAGTTATAATAAATTTTAATAGTTTACCAAACCTTATAAATAAGGCTTTAGTCTCTTGTCGAAGATTGAGACTTGGTACTCCGAAGATTAGAAGGTGATTTGATTCACTGGCTATCGTATACACCTTAAAAATGAAAAAAACCTCAAATAAATATAAAAAGATCACTGAATACTTCCTTGGTAATAAAAAGTGGCTAGATAATAGAAAATCTGGTGATAATCTAGTATTTTTACTTGAAATAACTTTTTAAAAGCTTTATTAATGTATATTTCGTAACAAATTAGACTTTTTAATACAATTTACCTTAACAGCAGTTAGTTTCCTGCCTTGTCGGTACGCAAGGCGATTCGTACAAAGCGGCTGTTGTTCGTGGTGTGGTAAAACTATTTTATTATCGTTTTCTATTTTATTTTTATCCATAACTAGTTAATTTGTAATAATTTGGAAGACAACAAACAAGTGATTTTGTTATTGTTTGAAAATAAAAAAAAATAAAAACATCTGTCAGTGTCAATTTGAAGGAAAATAAAGTTGCCAAATCCAAAAAATGTCAATAGAAACCGGCATTTTGATTTTAATCATACTAATATTTTAATGCGAATGTTTGGATGGATGGATGTTTGTTAGAGTTTGTAGCCTAAACGGCTGAACGGATTTCGATGAAATTTGGCATAGACGTAGAGGATAGTCTGGAAAAACATGTGTTCCTATTAAAAAAAAAAACAAATATAAGTAACCTATGTAGGCTACTTACATTTGTTTTTTTTTAATTCCGCGAGGACGAAGTCGCGGGCGTTAGCTAATGAGTTAATAATAGCATGGGAATTTTAATTTCAAGTTCATTTATAACCATTTAGAGACTTGTCGGTCGAAATAATTATTAATTTCATATGAAACTAAGAAAATAAAACAAAGCAATAACCAGTAAATATCATTTATTCAGACTTTTGCGATAAGCTTTAACAATTAATATGCTATATTTCATACACTTGTTATAAAAAAATGCAAATTTATTGAAGATTAAATAAACAAATATACAAAATAAACATTTACTTAAGCATTAAAAAAGGCAATGTTTCATTTAAACAGTAAAATAATTAAAACTGCATTGTCTATAGTTTTTTATATTATCTGGCAATTCGCTAACTTTCTTCATAACCTTCAATCTTCATATCATTGAGACCTAATTCATCATTTTGTTCAAAAGATCTTTCATAATGAGTTACTTTTAGACCTGTAAATAAAATGTTATTGTAAACTATAATTTTACCAAACTATCTATATCTATACTAATATTATTAAGAGAAAAGATTTGTATTTTTATATGTATTCGATTCACGTAAAAACTACTGGGCAGATTTAAAAAAATTCTTTCATCATTAGAAAGGTAATTTATCTGTGAGTAACATATGCTATATTGCTAACATTTTTTAATTCCACGCGGGCGAATGTCGCGAGAACAAGCTAGTATACAATAAAGTACAATCAGAGAATCTGTCGGTATTCAATCTTTAAACGATTTGTACGTATTTAGACACAACCAATAGGATTTTTTTAATGTGATGCTTAAACTGGGTTGAAGTTTCTATTTATTTTATCATTAGTGTTTAATTGACTTAAATTTCAAGGGAATAAAACTCAAGTTATATTCAGAAAGTCCATGAAGTTATCGAACCAATAACACTAACGAATGGTTAAATTCAGCTGGGAAACCGACTATTAATCGATTATTTGGAACAAGACAATTGTGAATATCGCGGTTATCCGACTATATACTCATCATCATCATCATCCACTTATCCCTTATGTAGGGTCGGCACAGTTGTGCTCTTCCATACATCTCTATCAGCCATATCTGAATCCACTTCTTTCTTAAGCATATCCTCTTTCACACAATAGATGTACATAATAGATAGTCTGAAAGATACCATTCTTGCTATTTTTTTTGACCGACTTCCCAAAAGAAGGAGGTACTCAATTCGTCTGTATGTTTTTTTTTTTTTTTTTTTTTTTTATGTGTGTTACGGCATAACTCCGCCCCTGGTAGACCGATTTTGAAAATTCTTTTTTTATCCGAGAGGTAGTGCTTGCAGGTGGGTCCCATTTTTTTGTTTGATTTTTGGAGTCAAAGACTACGGCGTAGTTAAATAGTTTACCTCAAAATTGCGTGACGAAATTTGGTGTCTTTTTTGCTTTTTTTAATTCCACGTAGACGGAAACGCGAGGGTAAGCAAGTAAATTATAACTGCGAAAGTTTAGATGGATGTTTGTTAGAGTAACATCATCATCAACTTGCCCTTATCCCTTATGGAGGGTCGGCACAGTATGTGCTCTTCCATACATTTCTATCAGCCATATCTGAATCCACTCCCTTCTTAAGCATATCCTCTTTCACACAATCCATCCATACTTTCTTCGGTCTTCCTCTTCCTTTGTAGCCATCCTATACTCACCATCATCAGGTATCTGTGGGTCATCAGAGAGACTCTGTACGTAGGAGTTGCCGGCGGGGTCGTCCAACACCAACGTGACCGCTCGCTTACCTGACAACACTTCTTCTAATTTCTCTACAAAACTATGGGAAAACACAAAAAAAACTTTGTAATATTGTGTCAGAGTAAATTGTAGTTTGTGTGTAGTAGCTATGTATACTAACTAATACATCTATACTAATATTATAAAGAGGAAAACTTTGTTTGATTGTAATGAATAGGCTCAAAAACTACTAAGCCGATTTCAAAAATTCTTTCATCTTTAGAAAGGCTATATGTTTTCATTTCTTTATTAATATTTTTAAATTTCACAAGGACGGAGTCGCGGGCAAAAGCTCACTGTTATAAATGCGAAAGTTTAGATGGATGGATGTTTGTTAAAGTTTGTAGCCTAATCGGCTGAATTGATTTAGATGAAATTTGGTATAGATGTAGAGAATAGTTTGGAAGAACACATAGGCTTTTTTTTATTTTAATTCCACGCGGACGAAGTCGCGGGCGAAAGCTAGTTTATTCTATTTTACTAGATGTTCCCGTGCGGTTTCATCCGCATGAAATTATATAAACTTTTTTTTAATGCAAATGTCAAAGGCCTTTGCCATTGGCTAACAATGACCGTTACAAATCTCGCTTTGCTATTGGCTTATAGTTTTTATCTCTTTCTCGCATTGCATTTTTTCTAATTAATTTATTCCCTAAGTTTAATTGCGTGAAAATATATAGTCTAAAGCGTGTCGGAAGTGTATGGCTTTTTATTAAAGAAAGAATTATTAAAAGATATGCTGTGATTGCTGACATCCTACATAACAAAGTGTTTTCTATACTGATATTATAAAAAGGAAAGATTTGTATTTTTGTATTATTAAAATAACTCAAAAACTACGTGGACAATTTCAAAAATTCTTTCACCATTAAAAAGCTACGTTATCACTGAGTAAGATAGTGTGTTTGTTGCTAGTATGGACAACTGACTGGGCGAGGCTGTCCCGCGCGAGGCCGGGCGCGTCGCCGAAGAGCCCGGGCGCCTCCCGCAGCTGCAGCGCGGCGGCCTGCAGCAGCCCCTCGGGCGTGCTGAAGCGGCCCCCCAGCGCGCGCCCCCCCACCGCCAGCTGCAGCTCCGGGATGCTCATGCTGCACGTCTCCGACTGACGCCGCGTCGTACACATATATCTTTATTTCTTATTTTCTATATAATACATTTTACAAGATTTGTATAAAAATAAAATAAAACGTATTATATAAAAAATAGAGCACCACCGGCTGCGGAATCCGATGACTCGAGCTGAGAGTGGTCAGGGCTGCAGAGACAGGAACCTCCTCACTATGCGTGCGGTTTCCAAAATAACCGCCTTTTGAATCGGGCCCTTAATCCAACTGTCTAGCGAGAGCTTCTTGACATGTTGGTCGAAGCTCTTCGCTATTAGCCCGTGCACCGAAACGACTATCGGAATAATGGTAGTCGATTTTATTCGACTAATATTATAAATGCGAAAGTTTAGATGG
Source organism: Papilio protenor (assembly GCA_029286645.1). Classification (NCBI taxonomy): domain Eukaryota; kingdom Metazoa; phylum Arthropoda; class Insecta; order Lepidoptera; family Papilionidae; genus Papilio; species Papilio protenor. The sequence continues at coordinate 171,842 of JAGSMZ010000041.1, read as the reverse complement.
ATGTTTGTTAGAGTTTGTAGCCTAAACTGCTGAACGGATCTCGATGAAATTTGGCACAAACACATAAGCTACTCACTTTTGGTTTTTTTATTTTCACGCGGACGGAGTCGCGGGCGAAAGCTAGTATTACATATAATTTGGCAAATGAGCGAGCGGCCTGAATCCGCCGAAATGGAGAAACTACCCATAGACATCCGCAATTTCAGCGTTGCCTACCCTTAATCAACGGAGACGTATATATAGAAGATATTTCCCCTTCCTATGCGTACCCCCCCATTGTCAAGACTTTTCCTTCCTATCCCTTCCTCTAAAGAAAAGGGTGGAAAGGAAAGAAGACTAAAATTAGGCCTTCGGCACACTAATTAGAGTGTATGCGGAATTGCTCCCAATTCACGCCTGTCTTGTGTGGTCGTGGGGCGAGCCTAGTGTGAAGATGTTAAAGCGGGCTCTACCACTGTTACTCACTATGAATATTGTCAGTTACTGTAGGGATTATCATAGTTATTGTAAATTTTATCACTTACTATAAGGAATTTTGTCAGATACTACGACAATTGTCAGTTACTATAAGGAATTTCGTCGGTTACTATGAGAATTGTCAGTTACTATAAGGAATATTGTCAGATACTACGACAATTGTCAGTTACTATAAGGAATTTCGTCGGTTACTATGAGAATTGTCAGTTACTATAAGGAATTTCGTCGGTTACTATGAGAATTGTCAGTTACTATAAGGAATTTCGTCGGTTACTATGAGAATTGTCAGTTACTATAAGGAATTTCGTCGGTTACTATGAGAATTGTCAGTTACTATAAGGAATTTCGTCGGTTACTATGAGAATTGTCAGTTATTATAAGAAATTTTGTCAGTTACCTTGGGGATTGTCAGTTACTATAAGGAAATTTGTCAGTTACTACGACAATTGTCAGTTACTATAAGGAATATTGTCAGATACTACGACAATTGTCAGTTACTATAAGGAATTTTGTCAGTTACCTTGGAGATTGTCAGTTACTATAAGGAATTTCGTCGGTTACTATGAGAATTGTCAGTTACTATAAGGAATGTTGTCAGTTACTACGACAATTGTCAGTTACTATAAGGAATTTCGTCGAAGTCACCATGGGGAACTTTGTCAAACATACGGAGTTTCATCAAAATTACAATGGTATACAATTTCACAGGATTTTCTATCAAATGTGAAATTATCAAACTTACTTTAGCATACAAAATTGCAAAAATAACTACAAACAATCAAAATCTACTAAAGTGTACAAACACATAAGTTACCTAAATTATTATATCAGAAATATTTTCCTTAAAGTAAACCTACCTTCAATACATCTCTGGAGAAATCATCCCTACTCGCTATCCGCACTTCGAACTTCACCCCCTTGTCTTCTATACCACCCCCCGACTTCACCTGCGTTACACGGACATACATAATTTGTTGTTAAAATTAAAAAAAAAAACATTTAATCCACTACAAAACACAATCTATACTAATATTACAAAGAGGAAAGATTTGTATTTTTGTATGTATTTGATTCACGCAAAAACTACTTGGCCGATTTTAAAAATTCTTTCACCATTAGAAAGGTAATTTATCTGTGAGTAACATAGGCTATATTTTTTATTATATTTAATTTCACGCGGGCGAAGTCGCGAGCAACAGCTAGTCAGTAATAGTAACACACATAAAAAAAAAACATACAGACGAATTGAGTACCTATTTTTGGGAAGTCGGTCAAAAAAACAAAGTAATATACAAAAATCATAATAAAATAAACGTATTTAAAACCAAGAACTACAATGGTTCAGTGGTTAAAGAACTTGATTTGTAATCTACAGGTCTTGGGTTCGAATCCTGCAACAATATAATTTTTGATTTTTCAATTTTCAAATATACATAATTTACCCGAAGTTACTGTGAAGGAAAGCATTTTCACATATCTGTGAAAATATTCAATATGTGTGAAGTCAACCCGCAGTGCAAATTGACTGTCCTAGTCACCCCTTATTAGGGTAGGCTCCGTGAGCTGGTTATGATATTTACCTCATTAGTGCGATGACCGCATGCGTCGCAAACAGTGGCCATTATCACAACCTGCTTGAAGTGAGGAATACCTGGAAATAATAGCTAAACTAAAGTCTAGATTCTAGACTTAGTTGGAGGTACAGTACGAGAAATTGTCTGTGTTCCACCTTAAAATCTTTTGGACATTTTGAAACGCGCAACAAAAACACAAATCAAATTATAATTTACCAGCTTTCACCCGCGTCTCCGTCTGCGCGGAATTAAAAAAACAAAGTATATAGCCTATGTGTTCTTCCAGACTATCCTTCTACATCTATAACAAATTTCATCGAGATCCGTTCAGCAGATTAGGCTACAAACTCTAACAAACATCCATCCAAACTTTCGCATCTATACTATTATAATAAAGCGTAAACACACACTTCTTTGTTGCAAGATGTCAGCAATTACAGCATATTTTTGAATAATTCTTTCTTTAATAAAAAGCCCTACACTTCCGTTACGCTTTAGGCTATATATTTTCACGCTATTACACTTAGGGGTAAATATTTTGGATAAAAGCCCTAATGTGGGAAAGAGATAAGTTGCTGCCAACATCAAAAAATATTGCTAAGGTTTGTCATGTCATGTCATTTTGACATTTGCTATTGATAATTTGACAAATGTAAACAATAAAATAAAGTTTTTATAATTTCACGCGGATGAATCCGCACGCGAACAGCTATTTTATAATATTAATAAAATGATAGAGTTATTTGAAGGACGAAAACCCGGTGATGACCCTATAGGAGTAGGACAAGGTAGGGAAGATGACTGAAGTTGCTATAGTGTGTCTAAATAAGATAGATTAGTTTGGTAAATGACGTATATGAAGTATCGAATTCAATTTGTATGAAGGCAAATGTACTTAATAGACAGGTATCGTAGTGACGAAACACGCAGCGAACAATTATGAACTATCGATATTCGGTTTAAATAAATTTATCGAACTTAAATAAAATTATTATTTTCTTATTAACTAATTTAGAGGACAATTCTATTGATTACAGTGTAGAGAATTTAGCGATGACAGAAATAATAGCGAAATCCAATTTGATTACAGGCTGTAGTAGTAATAAACATTTATTTACTCTCATTATTCGTTATGGTCATTATTAATTTGAGAAAACAGTGTTTTTTTAAATACATAAGTTATAACTATGAATCTATCGATTCCAACTTCTATAATAAAAATCGAAAATCGATAAGATTCATGACTGATACACAACCCATCCCTACTAAATTGTCACATGAATTGACATGAATTGTCAAACTAATCTAATTTATTTAGACACACTAACAGTCGTGTTAAGTTACTAACTTGTCACTTTCATGTTGGTCTCAGCTGGTGCGTTGCAATCCGGGCAGTTCGTTTTAAACTGCATCACCTCCTCCGACGCCATCTTCTCATAGAAGTCAGCCTCAGCCTCGATCTTACTTTGAGCTAGACCGTTTGTTATACCGTGTATCTACAACCATACATTTTATATCACAAGATGACAAACGAGCGAACCCACCTGAATTCGCCGAGAAAGCGAAGCGATCGTTGCTCATATCCGCTATTGGAGCGTTGCCTACCCTTAACGTAGACGCATATAAAGAGGATATTTCCCCTTATGCATCTCCACTGTCAAATCTTTTCCTTCCCATTCTTTCCGTATAAGAAAATGGTGGAAAGGGAAAGATATCATACTAATCCTAAATCAGACTACGCGGAATTGCTTCCACTTTTTTTTTTATAATATAAGATGGCAAACGAGCAAGCGGCTTGAATCCACCGAAATGGAAAGCGACCGCTGCCCTAACCTTCATTGACGGAGGAGACGCACGTAAAGAGGACATTTCTCCTTCCTATGCTTCTCCACCGCCAAATCCACTTTTCCTGCCCATCTTCTCCACTTAGGAAAAGATGGAAAGGGAAAGGGACTAAAATGAGGCCTCCGGCACCACACTCATCAGACTGTACGCGGAATTGCTTCCACTTCACGCCTGTCTTGTGGTCGTGGTATTGCACCGAGCCCTACAGTGCAAAGATATTAAAGCGAACTCTACCACTAAACATAATCTCTACATAATAAATGAAAACTTGAAACCTAGCTAGCTAGCTTATATATTTATAGCCTATGTTACTGGTAACGTAGCTTTTTAATGGTGAAAGAATTTTTGCAATCAGCTCAGTAGGTTTTGAGTTATTGAAATATGTACAAAAATACAAATCTTTCCTCTTTATAATATTAGTATAGAATACTATTACCCTATAATATTTAGCGGAACAGAAAGAAAAATAAATAGCACGACAAACCTAAGCTAGCTAAATATAAGCTAAAATGTGTTTTTTTTTATACCTATCGAAATAACAGCTATCTGCTAGGGTAGTAATAAGCCATAAGAGCTTCTTTTTAAAACCAAAAGCTATTAAAAGCCAGCCATACTTACGTCCAGAAACTCTAACAGACTATCTGGTGATTCGATGGGTGTTGGCTTGTAACAATATTTATATACTTAGCATAGATTACTTTTTACGCTTATATCTGACTAACTTTCGTCCACGACTTCGTATGGGAATTTAAAAAAAAATATAAAATAAAAAAAAATAAAAAAAAAACAACAACAAGAGCAAGTAGCCTACGTGTTCTTCTAGTTTATGCAAAATTTCATCGACACCCATTCAGCCGTTTAGGCTACAAACTCTAACAAACATCCATCCATCCATCCATCTAAACTTTCGCATTTATAATATTAGTAAGAAGTAAAATAGTAAGAAGTAAGATTTCTATTATGTTTTGTTAAGTAAAGGGTCATTTCGTGTTATTTTCTATACATATAATAAAATTGGAGTGTCTGTTTGTAATATCAAAGGAAAAATTCCAGATTTCGAGAAGATGGTGTATTTGCGTTGCTGATAAGGAAAATCTCATTCAAATGATGATGATGATGATGATGATGATGATGATGATGATGATGATGATGATGATGATGATGATGATGATGATGATGATGATGATGATGATGATGATGATGATGATGATGATGATGATGATGATGATGATGATGATGATGATGATGATGATGATGATGATGATGATGATGATGATGATGATGATGATGATGATGATGATGATGATGATGATGATGATGATGATGATGATGATGATGATGATGATGATGATGATGATGATGATGATGATGATGATGATGATGATGATGATGATGATGATGATGATGATGATGATGATGATGATGATGATGATGATGATGATGATGATGATGATGATGATGATGATGATGATGATGATGATGATGATGATGATGATGATGATGATGATGATGATGATGATGATGATGATGATGATGATGATGATGATGATGATGATGATGATGATGATGATGATGATGATGATGATGATGATGATGATGATGATGATGATGATGATGATGATGATGATGATGATGATGATGATGATGATGATGATGATGATGATGATGATGATGATGATGATGATGATGATGATGATGATGATGATGATGATGATGATGATGATGATGATGATGATGATGATGATGATGATGATGATGATGATGATGATGATGATGATGATGATGATGATGATGATGATGATGATGATGATGATGATGATGATGATGATGATGATGATGATGATGATGATGATGATGATGATGATGATGATGATGATGATGATGATGATGATGATGATGATGATGATGATGATGATGATGATGATGATGATGATGATGATGATGATGATGATGATGATGATGATGATGATGATGATGATGATGATGATGATGATGATGATGATGATGATGATGATGATGATGATGATGATGATGATGATGATGATGATGATGATGATGATGATGATGATGATGATGATGATGATGATGATGATGATGATGATGATGATGATGATGATGATGATGATGATGATGATGATGATGATGATGATGATGATGATGATGATGATGATGATGATGATGATGATGATGATGATGATGATGATGATGATGATGATGATGATGATGATGATGATGATGATGATGATGATGATGATGATGATGATGATGATGATGATGATGATGATGATGATGATGATGATGATGATGATGATGATGATGATGATGATGATGATGATGATGATGATGATGATGATGATGATGATGATGATGATGATGATGATGATGATGATGATGATGATGATGATGATGATGATGATGATGATGATGATGATGATGATGATGATGATGATGATGATGATGATGATGATGATGATGATGATGATGATGATGATGATGATGATGATGATGATGATGATGATGATGATGATGATGATGATGATGATGATGATGATGATGATGATGATGATGATGATGATGATGATGATGATGATGATGATGATGATGATGATGATGATGATGATGATGATGATGATGATGATGATGATGATGATGATGATGATGATGATGATGATGATGATGATGATGATGATGATGATGATGATGATGATGATGATGATGATGATGATGATGATGATGATGATGATGATGATGATGATGATGATGATGATGATGATGATGATGATGATGATGATGATGATGATGATGATGATGATGATGATGATGATGATGATGATGATGATGATGATGATGATGATGATGATGATGATGATGATGATGATGATGATGATGATGATGATGATGATGATGATGATGATGATGATGATGATGATGATGATGATGATGATGATGATGATGATGATGATGATGATGATGATGATGATGATGATGATGATGATGATGATGATGATGATGATGATGATGATGATGATGATGATGATGATGATGATGATGATGATGATGATGATGATGATGATGATGATGATGATGATGATGATGATGATGATGATGATGATGATGATGATGATGATGATGATGATGATGATGATGATGATGATGATGATGATGATGATGATGATGATGATGATGATGATGATGATGATGATGATGATGATGATGATGATGATGATGATGATGATGATGATGATGATGATGATGATGATGATGATGATGATGATGATGATGATGATGATGATGATGATGATGATGATGATGATGATGATGATGATGATGATGATGATGATGATGATGATGATGATGATGATGATGATGATGATGATGATGATGATGATGATGATGATGATGATGATGATGATGATGATGATGATGATGATGATGATGATGATGATGATGATGATGATGATGATGATGATGATGATGATGATGATGATGATGATGATGATGATGATGATGATGATGATGATGATGATGATGATGATGATGATGATGATGATGATGATTATAAATGGGATCTGTCTGCAAGCCGCGTTTGTTCCGGCTAATCTCCGAAACGGCTGAACCGATTTCGACCGGACTTTCACTGAAGGGTAGCTGACATAGACCCGCATATTATAGGCTACATTTTTTTAAATTCCTTGCTGTCAAAATGGCGACCGGAGCTATCTCTAAACTTTGACTGAAAGGTAGCTGGTAGAAAGATGCTCGAGGGAATGTTATATACGACCATTTCTCTTTTAATTCCACGCTAACGAAGTTTGCGGGCGACAGCTTATTTAATAAATCTCACCTCTTCCTGTTGGAATATCCCAAGTGTGTGATCCTGTTCCTTGCTGCGGGTGAAGTCTGTTCTATCACATCTCGGGTCTTTGGCGGGGGCTTCGGGATTCTCTACAAAACAGTTACCTGCCAACAAGTTTAATATCTAAAAACGTTCGTAACTCATAATATTAATTGCTTTATTTAATACATAACTAGCTGTTGCTCGCGACTTCGCCCGCGTGAAATTAGAAAATATAGCCTATGTTACTCGGCCTTACTACGGCTACTTACAAAATCGACCCAGTAGTTTTTGAGTTATAATACATACAAAAATACAAATCTTTCCTCTTTATAATATTAGTATAGATATAGATATAGACAAAAAATTTTGCAATCAGACTTGTACTTATTATTTGACAGAAAAAATAAGACAATGTAATTAAAACACAAGTATTCATACTAATATTATAAAATAAGGAGTAAAAGGTTAGCATGGTATGGGCATGTTATGAGAAGGGATGAATCGTATGAGACAAGAAGGACGTTAGTTATGAATGTACACCGGTAGAGGTAGACATAGAAAGAGATGGATTATGTGAAAGATGACATGATGAAGGGAGTGACTGAGATGACGTATGATAGAGTTATTTGGAGAACGTAAACCCGGTGCGCCCTACGGGAGTAGGATAAGGCAGGGGAGATGATGATGATGATTATAAATGGGAAAGTTTAGATGGATGGCTGTTTGTTAGAGTTTGTAGCCTAAACGGCTGAACGGATCTCAATGGAATTTGGAATAGATGTAGAGGATAATCTGGAAGAACACATAGGCTACTCACTTTTGTTTTCTTTAATCCCATGCAGACAGAGTCGCGGGCGAAAGGTAGTATTCTATAATAGCTTTAAACTATCAAGATTTTTACAAATACAATCTTAGTAAGACATGAGTTTATTGCATTACCTAAATACCTAAATATCGTATTATTTCTTATCGTTAAAGAACAGAAGAGAATGTACTAAAAAGCCATCTTCTTTAGTCTATCCTTCTATCAAGTTAGTTTCTTCTTCCATTCTTATTTCTCACATTTATGTTTTTATAATAAAAGATGGCAAAATAGACATTTGAATTCGGCAAAATAGCGAAGAGATACCCATAGATATATGCACTTGAAGATGCATTAGCTTCAATCAGGGAAGTAGAGAAGAGAAAGAGACTATTTCCTCTTAATCTCCTCCCCTGTCAAATATATGTCCCCTCCCCTTCCTTATAAAGTGGCATCTTTCACCTGACGCATGTCTTTTGTGTGCTGTACCGATCAAGCTGGATCTATAAATTAACTCACCACTGATATCTTCAAGCTCCAACGTCCAGGGAGTAGACACAGTCTTCAGTTCCTGCAGCCGAGTGACGAACTCATCGATAGTGGCTGCATCATCAGGGTGCTCCTGTCTCCGTGTCTCCTGATCTTGTTGAAGTCCGGATATCGCACGAGCTATTATACCCTCCACGGTGGTTACCTCTGGAAGACAATGTTTAATATTTTATATGTAACTAGCTGTTGCCCGCGACTTCGTCCACGCAGTTATGATAAAAAAACCTATAATATGGGGGTCTATGTCTGCTACCCTTCAGTGAAAGTCCGGTCAAAATCGGCTCAGCCGTTTCGGAGATTAGCCGGAACAAACGCGGTTTGCGGACGACAGACAGACAAAAAAAATTTAATTGCGATTTTCGTTATCAGCAACGCAATTTTTTTTTTTATAATATGCGGTGGCAAACGAGCAAGCGGCCACCTGAATCCACCGAAATGGATAGCGACCGCTGCCCATAAACATCCGCAATTGCAGATGCGTTGCCTACCCTTCATTGACGAAACGCGGAATTGCTCCCACTTCACGCTTGTCTTCTGTGTGGTCGTGGTATTGCTGGGGGCGAGCCGACCCATTCGTGCGAAGATGTTAAAGCAAGCTCTACCACTGTTACTGAATATATATAAGTCAATATCTCCTAAAATGGCAGTTGAAACAAATAGCCTTTCACCCGTCGATATATTTTTGTATGACTAACCTCCTTTCTGACTCTGTGCAGGTATCTCAAAGTCCAGCTCCGGTATCCGCACCCCTGTGTAGTCACTCTTCACAACTTGCCGGTTCAGGTCCAACTGACATTCCACTCTTAGTTTCCATCTAAAACATAATACTACTATTATTATGATACTAGCTTTCGCCCGCGACTCCATCTGCATGGAACTGATAAAAATAAAAGTTAATAGCCTATGTGTTCATCCAGATTATCCCCTACATCTATGCCAAATTTCATCGAAATCCGTTCAGCCGTTTTGTCTACAAACTCTAACAAACATCCATCCATCCATCTAAACTTTCACAATATTATTAGTAAGATAATCTTTCTATTATCTTACTAATATTGTAAATTCAAAACTTTAGAGTAATAAAATGGCACAATAATTGCCTGTCTACAAAAAAATATACATATAACAGCATTCTCACCTTACCCCAAGCTCCGCAAAGGCTCCTCCGGGCTGGATCTCGTTGTTCTCGTACCCGCAAGCCTCACAACTGAACGACATTATCACTACGTTCTTATAATACGGGATACGAGTCAAGAGAAGTCGAGTCATGCCCTAGAAAATAGGAGTTGTTAAGTTAAAAGAAAAAGTTAAGTTATTATAATTAAAATTGATAAAAATCATTGATAAATAAATAATACCAGTTTGGAAAGACTGTTACGTAAAATAAATACAACATTTATGATTGTTAAAAATCAAAAATTAATGAAAACACGATGTTTCAAAGGTTATGTTTTTAATGTGTAGTTCTAGAAAAGATTTAAATAACAAAATGTATTAAACATCTAATAAGATATTTCATTTCTAATACGTGAATAAAAAAAATATTTTAATCGAATAAAACAAAATAACAAAGAATTTCGCAGATACTTCTAGAAGTATCGAAATTAATAACTCACATTTGCATGGCAATTCATACAAAATGACTCTATTTCAGTAACTTCTGGCTCCGGATCGTCTCCGGCGAGATCACGGAACACCGGTTTCGTTTCTGAAGTACTCATTTTTGTCTAAATTCGGTAAAAAAAGATCAATAAGTTGCGCACAACGATGAATCAAAACACCAAATTCAAAGACAAACTAAATTGGCGTTTAGTTTTCTTTTTCGCTACTTCATTTTCTCCTTGCTTGCTTTGAATACTAGGTTTTTGCCACTGTCTATGGATATTTTATCCAAGAAGTATTTTCTTTTTTCATACAAATTACACTTTTAAAAATTAATTTTGATCGACATTTATACATTGTGTAAATTGATACACTTCCACCGTTTACTCTTTACTTTTTTTGTAAGATCAACAATTATGTCTATGCAATTAAACTTGGCCTGAACCATGCCCAAATCCATAATCATTTTACGTAACAATGTAATGACAATGAGACTTGCAAATAAGTAATACCAATATATGTTTTGTATAAAGTCAAGGGCAAAAGCTAAATTACAAAATGTAAACGCATTGACTACGAGTGATGTCATTAGGGAGAAATAACCCGGCCTTGGACTACCAAAGCAAACTCGACTCAGGTGACGTCATGCCGTTATTTTTGTCGATTTGTAGTTTCCATGTACTATCCAACCAGTTTAAAAACTACCTGTATCTTTTGCGTAACGTTTGCAAAAAGCGATAATCTTAATTTGATCGGATTATTATTAAGTTCCCGCTTTGCGGTATAACATTTGAATTCACTGCTAGTCAAACATTTCATTCGAAGAAGCGTAGCTTACTTAAAATTCATTTTAAAAACACGTAAAGTTTGTGTAGTACAGTCAATTTTGTGATACTATTTCCGGTTAAAATTAGTTTCTTTTAACTGTAAGTATTTTAATTTGTTTTTATTTTTGTGTTTGCGTTATTTTAGTAGTTTAGACTAATACAAATAGGTATGTTTATTAAAACACAGTCCAGTAATTCCAATACTTTAAATTACATTTATCCCAGTTATTAAAATAAATATACCCGTGTAGGTTATATTAATGTTTAATTTTAAGATAATATATTTCTCGGCACATTATTTCTAAAAGTATTTTCTAGTACATCACTTAAAGCAGTTAGCAGCTTACCAATAAAAAAAAATAAAAAACAAACACCTTTCTATAGTTACCAAGGTTTTTAGCTTCGCTGAATTGTGCTTTAAAAACATGCTTTATATGATTGCGTGATGCAAAACAAATATAATCACTGTTGCTAATGGTTTTGGCGGCAATATAATCTGCACACACACTACACACTCGTATATTTATCTATCAGATGTTTATCATGTTATGTTTATTTTTTTACTTTTTGCAACTAAAAGTAACGTAATAAATAATTTATTTTCATTAGAATAAATAGCGGTGAATGAAATTTAGTCGTAGAACTTATGGTCAATATGACCATTTGACAGTAAACATATGAGACAACATAAAGTTTTATTTTAAACGATTTTAATTTAACAAGACGGACGTTAGTTATGAATGTGGAGGGGTACACCGGTAGAGGTAGACCTAGAAAGAGATGGATGGATTGCGTGAAAGGTGACATGATCAAGAAGGGAGTGATGACTGAGATGACGGATGATAGAGTGCTTTGGAGGACGAAAACCCGGTGCGCCGATCCTACGGTAGTAGGATAAGGCAGGGGAGATGATGATGATGATGTAATTTAATTAAAGTTAGGTTAGGTTAAGAAAATTATAACATGTAGCACTTTAGGTGAGATTCACGTTAGCGAATCATTGCTAATAACGTCGAGGTTTCTTGTGTGGTTGTTGCCACTAACAATCGGGGAAACAGTCGATGTGCCTTAAAAGCTACAAACATTTGAACATTTTGAAACGACACGCGTAACAAAAACCAATACAACGCAGCTTTTAAATGTGTTTGTACGCAAAATTGGTTAGTGATACACGGCTAGCTTTTTATAATCCATTCGTTTGCGCTCACTGCTATCTAATTATTTATTTGAAAGAGACGGAGTTTGTCTCGTTACAATGAACAAAACAATTTTTACGAAAGTGGCACAACGCGGATTTTCGCGGCTGCACATACAAAACCATAAAGCAATGCGAATACACATTCCAAAACTAATCTATTTGTAAATTACATTTCTCCTTGGCAAGTGTTTTGTTATTACAGGCTTTAAGCTTGGTAGTCTTTTTTACGAAACGGGCAAACGGTTTTTTGGACTAATAATTAAAAAAAGGAATGAAATGACATTTAATTATACGCTAGCATATTGTTAAACAGTTATAGCTTTTCGTATTTAAAAACATCGTTAGAATTCAGTAAATGTTTTGAATAGATGCATTAGAAGCGTACAAAGTTGCCGCTTTCGTAATACTTGTCCAACATATAGCGTTTCTTAGCGTTCAATACAAGGTCGATGACCTCATACTTGGTATACAAAACTTTGTTATAATCATCTTAACCATTCATACCTTAACAAGTATCTACAACTTTTTGTTAACTTATAAAATAAACATGGATTGTCATAGCATATTGTAGCTATCTCTGTCTTCTCAAAGGGAATGAGAGAGATGGCAACGTTTTAGTACAGTAGTCTCGGCCATCCCACACACGTCGTGTAAGAAATAGTTACGCGTCAGTCGGCGCCAGGAAGACCGCTATAGGGCTGTCTACCAAAAACACGATAAAACGTTTAAAAAAAATTACAACATATAAAAAAGCTTGAAAACCGAATGACTCTTGAAAACAGAAAATAATCTTAACAATGGAAATAAGGAAATTGATAACTGGAATTTATTTACAAGATTTTGTTGTAGAATTATATTTATTTTATTTTAAATCATACGTTTTTTTGTTTAATAAATGACAGGCAATATGTATAAATTTATCAAATGAAATAACTATAAGAAGTTCAAACTGACAACCCTAATAAGTATACATCCGTTTTCCTAGTGACCCATTTTCGGTCGGACGATTTTATATCTGGTGAAAGATTAATTTGGTTTTGTTTATTTTAATTTGTAATAAGCAATATCTAAAATATTAATCATCTACATAAAAAAATCAACCCTTTTTAATGTGTATATCTTAAAAATATTAACGATATTATTGAATTAGTTATATAAAAAGGTGCGTTTTTGTTTCGGATGTTTTTGCTACATTCTTTTGTCATCATTAAAAAGTAACGGAAGTATATGTCAGTGCCGTTCGCGCCCACTTTTTGATGTTCCAAAAACGCGGGAAAAAATAGTGCGCGACTTGGAAAATGAGATCAGGGTTGCCATATAATTTTTTTTCTCTAAAAATTAGTAAGTTTTGGTGGCGGTTAGTATAAAATTTCAGTACTAAAATAAACGAAACTATAATATATTACTAGTACGTCAAATGAAAAAAAATATCGTGTACATTAGCTTATTTGTTAAAGAACATCCTTGAGTTTATTGCATTCTTGTGTTTGTGCAGGTGACGCGGCATTACGTCATATACATTTCCCGCGCAAAACCAATAATATATGCACCGTAGATAATAATGTACATATTTAATATTCTTTACTGAAAACATTTTGGTTTTCAAGGTTTTTCAGTCTGCTTACGATAATTTATGTACTGTTAGGACTTTTATTTAATTTAAATGTTATTTCGTGCTCAAAAAACATATATTTGTCATAATAAAATATATACGTGCTCAATACCTCGTATGATGATAGCTGTATGATAGGATTCTACATTCATAGCTAATGTTTTACTTTTAAAAAAACTTTTTTCCAGGACAATGGGTAAGGATGAAAAAGAAGATTCTGGCTTCGGGTTCAAGGACAAAGCGAAGGCTGAAGAAACGCTTAGATTGCTAGAAGAACATGAACCGAATTATAGGCGCCTGACTGTGCGTGGTCTGCTGGGGAGAGCTAAAAGAGTGCTTTCTAGTAAGTCTTAACCTCTATTTCTAACATGAAAGCAAAGATCTTGTCTAGAAACTATCTCTTTCTCTTTCTAGTTCACTTATTTTTCAATATTGAACTCTATTTCTTAAGTAATTAGGGGTTCAGATTTAGTATTTACCTCTCATTCCTACATCGTTTATTGGTTGTTGCGTGATTATGTGTATATTCACCTCTCTTTCTTTTACTCTTCTCTTGAAGTAAACGTCATAATATAAAGAAAGACGATACGATAAAGCGATTTGAATGGTCATCTATTGTACAGTATCACAATGGGTTATGACTCAAATATCTTTGTTTAAACTTGAGATAAACTCAATAATTACGATAGCATTAATATAATAGCCTGTTCATATAGTAGTCCGATGGCAGAACGTGGGAATTAAAAATGATATTGCTTCTTAAAATATAATTGTTACTGCCCACTGCGAAAAAACATATAATGGCGTCCCTTTCGTCATTATTGGTTTTATAACAACATCATTCTGTAGTTTTTCGGCACTTTCAATATTGTTCTTTTAATTTTACCAGTGACAAAAGCAGAAGAAAAAATAAAGAACATTAAAGAAGCGATGGAGGTGTTCGAGAACTGGCTCGCGGAGCTTGAAAAGAACAAGGAGAAGAAGACTGACAAGAAAGAGAGTAAGAAGGAGAAAGATGACACTAAAGAAAAGAAAGAAGACAAAGAAAAGGTAAGACGGTAGAGTGATGTGACAGTATAACGAAGTTTTTTTTACATCATAATACAAGCTATCTAGAGGTCTAATTAATTTTCGGAAATGGATAAGCCACAGCTAATGCGTTACCTTTTCTTAAATCGACGAAGGAGGAGACGCACAGAAAGAGGACATATCTTCTTCCTATGATGTTTATGGTTAAAATATACATTTCCCAATACCTTTATTTATCATCTCCCCTACCTTATCTTACTCCCGTCAAGCGCAAAGCGTTTAAATAAACGTCCTCTAAATAACTCTATCATCTGTCATCTCATTCATTCCCTTGATCATGTCACGTTTTACACAATCCATCTCTTTCTAAGTCTACCTCTACCGGTGTCCACACTCGTAACTAACGTCTTTCTTGTATATGATTCATCCCTCCTCATAACATGCCCCATGTTAACATTTTACTCCTTACCTTCTTTCCCACTGGGGTTACTCTCAAACTTCCTCTAATTTGCTCATTATCTCATTTATTAGGATTCAAGTCCCGATGTGGAGATGGAGGATAAAACAAAGAAAGAGGATAAGAAGGATCTTCCAGCAGATACAGTACCAGGTCTAGGATTCAAAGATAAGGTGACTGCGGAGAGCACACTCAAGGAGTTGGAAGGCAGAGATCCTGATTACCAGAAGCTTGCTGTGAAAGGCTTGATTGGAAGAGCTAAGAGGGTCTTGACATGTAAGTGATAATTACGACTACACTATTCTATGCTAATATTATAAAGAGGAAAGATTTGTATTTTTGTATGTATTGAAATGACTCAAAAACTATATGGCCGATATCAAAAATTCCTTTCCAGGTACAAGAGATGAAACAAAGATATCAAATATTAAAGAAGCGATGTCCTTATTCGATAAATTTCTCGACGATTTCGACACGATGCACCTCAGCAAGCAGAATAACCCGTACATCAGTTTGGGTATTGTGAGGACATGTGTTAGTAAAGCTGAGGGACTGATCTCTGAGCAACAGGTGAGAGAAAAACTATCCATATTATAATACTAAATGTTGCTCGCGAATTTTTATACATGTAATAAAAATAATAATAAAAAATGTAGCCTATGTTACTCAGTAATAACATAGCTTTTTAATGATGAAAGGATTTTTAAAGTGGTCCAGTAGTTTTTGCTTTAATCGAACTATAGCTGAACCTTATTTTCTACAGAAATCATTCATAGAAGCATACAGCAATGTAAACGGGGAGTACAAACGGCTCCGAACTGTGTCTGAGAAGGAAGGAGGCAAGACTTGGGATATTGTCAGAAATGCTGCATTAAAGGAACTGAAAGAGAAGGTAGGTATTCAAATATTTATCCGACTTGAAGGACCAAAACACAATAGTTTTTGTCTGTTTAAAACTCTATTTATAATAAGAAATGTAGGAAAAATAAAAGAATATTACTTCTTACTATTATAAACGCCAAAGTTTTCATGGATGGATGGATTTTTGTTAGTTTGAAACCTAAACTGCAGCACAAAGGATATTCTGGAAGAACACATAGACTACTTACTTTTTTTTTATTCCACGCGGACGTAGTCGCGGACAAAAGATGGTATAGTAACATTTTCATTTCAGTATGCAGATGCAAAACTCTTTGATGACGACGAACCAACAAAGGAACATTTAGAAATGTTACTATGGGCTTATTCACCGGAGCAGACGCGAGTGAAGAAGACAATAAAGGAAACGAAAGATGAAAGCGAGAGTGACAGCAAGAGTGAAGAGGAAAGCAACAGTAGAAAGAGAAGAAGTAGCGCAAGAGATGAAGAATCTCCTAGTAAGAAGAAGAAGGAATAAGAAACAGGGTTACCATGTTATTTTTAAGAACTAAAATATCTGGAGCAGCTAATGCATTTTGCATTTATATATTGTGTAATTTTAAATAAATATTTTTGTTTTATTTCCATTTACATTTCCTTTGATATATGGCAAGAGGGTATTTTAGTAGTAAAATAATAAAAGTAAAAAACACGTTAACGATTTCTAAATAATACCTTTACTAACAGAAATACAAGGAAATAATAAAAATTAGTGTAAATAAATTGGGGCAGGTTGCTATTGTTATGGTAGGGGTAGAGTTTTTTTTTAGTATAATCTTGTTCTACACTAGTAACACCGTTCAATGAAGAGTGTAAAATGCCGTCTATAAATATAAAGTCGAAATGTTTTATATAATTAAAACAAGAATTGGAAAGTATTTAATTTATTATTATAACTAGAGATATTTTTCTTAAAATAAATTCACAATAAAATTCACAGAATGCAAGTCGTATAAGAATTTATAGTCTGTAATTTGTACCATATCCGGCCCATCGATTTGACGTTCCATTGTAAACACCGAGTACAATGAACTTTATATATTTCTCGGAAAATATGTATTTTTTAACTAAATCATAAATGAAACGTATTTCATTTGTTACACGGCAACAATTTACTGCATCTTTAATGTATTTCCTAGGCGTAATTTATACGAATTTCGTCACTTGTAATTTGGGCGTTAGTTATCGAAAAAAGTGTTCAAAATGCAGTAAATTATAATGTTATAACATAAAATCGTTATTTATTTGTGATGGAAGTGTTCTTGTTGTGTTTTACGTTACGCATTTCATATAAAGGTATTTTTTAACTAAATCATAAATGAAACGTATTTCATTTGTTACACGGCAACAATTTACTGCATCTTTAATGTATTTCCTAGGCGTAATTTATACGAATTTCGTCACTTGTAATTTGGGCGTTAGTTATCGAAAAAAAGTGTTCAAAACGCAGTAAATTGTAATTTTATAACATAAAATCGTTATTTATTCGTGATGGAAGTGTTGTTGTTGTGTTTTACGTTACGCATTTCATATAAAGTGTATTTTATATAAAGGTTTCCGTTCAGAGTAAGTGATATTCGAATTTTAGTTGTTTATTAAAATAAAACGTTAAAAGTGAACTATTTATAATAGTGAGTATATTATAATGTGCACAAGTTTATTATAGTTTGAAATTTAAAATGGAGCCAAGGAGCGAAGCTAGTTATTGTAAGTATTTTAATTTAATAAAAATATAAAATATTTTCTCCATGATCTCACTCTCGTACTGCGCTCGAAATTTAAAAATCAAGTATATTTTCACATGTTTTCATTTTACAGTAGATAAATATCTTTAAAAATCCTTACAATATTACAGTAAATGCTTAATGTAACTTCTGAAACAACAGAGATACTCCTATAGACAAACGGACCACTTTTCAACACTTACATATATACTGTTCATCTAGTGTTGTTTCTCTAATATTATGGGTGTCCATGACTTAGTGACCCCTTTCTCTTATAAAAAAAAAATGGGTGTCCATGACTTAGTGACCCCTTTCTCTTATAAAAAAAAAATGGGTGTCCATGACTTAGTGACCCCTTTCTCTTATAAAAAAAAAATGGGTGTCCATGACTTAGTGACCCCTTTCTCTTATGAAAAAAAAATGGGTGTCCATGACTTAGTGACCCCTTTCTCTTATAAAAATTAAATACATAGATTTTAGGTGAAAGCCGTATAATTTAGTTTTTTTTTTTTTTAACGTAAATAAACCAGCGCTTGACCTCGACTCCACCTAAGTTAAGTGAAGACGCTATAAGTTATAAATAAAACAATATCAGTTATAGACTACCAATTTTATTTCAGTTTAAATACATAATCGATAAACTGTACAGTTCTCAGTTTTACATACACTTGCACAGTTAAAACTGAAAGTGCACAGAACTTTGAGATCTAGGCTAGGTGTAGTTTATAGTTCAGTGGGGCATCGCGGTGGCAAGTGAAAGCGATCCCGTGGCGCCCCACATAATGGCCAGGAGGGAAAGGAGGGGCTTAGTTGGTATGCCCCTTTATGGGGAGAGTCCCACATAACTCTTGTGCCTGCCCTGAGGCCCGGAGTATGCATAAGGCATTCCCCTTCGGCAAAAAAAAAAGGTGTAGTTTAAAGTTACAATATTTTAAGCTCGAAACATACAGAAAAGTGACAGCCTCTTTTCTTGTCCTACAGCCAAATACCTTCCCAGGAAGAGGAGTGCAACTAGTATTTGGCCTTTGATTGTATGTCTAAAATACCAGATGTTTGTTTTTAATCCCCAGGTGAGAGGGAGACGTGGGATGAATGGGGAAGTCACTCCTCCCTCAGTCAACAAGAAGAGGTAAATAATTTGCATATATATGTATGTATTTATCTGTATATTGTATGTATGGAGAATCAGTTATACAGTGGTTAAGCGCTTGACTTATAATTTACAATCCCTATGTACTAAATTTGAGTTGTTAAATTGTATATGTACAGTTAAGTTATTTTTTCATATTGCAAATATGTTGAAAACATATATCAGAAAATATCAGACAAAATGACGAATCAACCTCTGGTAATAGACAGATGCTTTGACCTTAATTGGAGAGACACAAAGAGAATATTCCCTTCCTATGCGCCTCTGCCTTCAAATACACTTTCCCTTCCCATCTATTCCTGATAAAAGGGTGGAGAGGAAAAGGGATTTAAATAGGCCTCTGTCATGCACACTTATCAGATGAAATGTGGAATTGCTCCCACTTCACACCTGTCTTATGTTTAGTGGTATTACGAGCCCTACAGTGCAAAGATGTTAAAGCGGGCTCTACCAATGTTCAATCTTATCAACTGCAATTGAGTTGAGCTGTAGCTCAGTTCAAGGCTGTGCTAATTTACTCAATAAAAATGAGTTGAGAGTGAAAATGCGCACACCTTTGTCTAAACTATCGCACAACTGTTTAGTCTCGCTTTGATTACTATGAGCTTATATAGAGGTATACTACTCGATTTTTATTTGTCAAACAGTTGAAGGCTGCGAAACAATCGACAACCATAACAGTTGTGATAGTTTAGTCGAATGTATGCTCCCGGAGCATGGGTATGAAATAAATGACGTCATAGTATCCGTGTGTTCGTTACGCAAGTCCCGAGCGTAGTTTTATTAACCCGGTTTTAATAACGTGGATTTAACTGCTGGTTAACTAAAATAGGTTAGTTAGTAGTGAGATTTAACTCGACGTTAGTACATTTTCGGACAAACTGTATTAACGGGTTCTAATTTAAACCACTTGTATAAAATATGAGTCTCTGTTTTATGTGTATAATATACTAGCTGTTGCTCGCGACTTCGTTCTCGTGTGATTTAAAAAAATAATAAAAAATATAGCCAATGTTACTTAGTGATAACGTAGCTTTTTAAATGGTGAAAGAATCGACCCAGTATTTGAGTTATTTTAATACATACAAAAATACAAATCTTTCCTCTTTATAATATTAGTATAGACTAGCTATTGCCCGCGATTTCGTCCACCCAATATTTTGCCGTATTGGCTTATCTTAATATGCCCATCTATGTTAGCTACCCTTCAGTGAAAGTCCGGTCGAAATTGGCCCAGCCGTTTCGGAGATTACCCGGAACAAACGCTGCTTGCGGACAGACAGACAGACAAAAGCTTTTTATATGCGATTTTCGTTATCAGCAACGCAAATACATCATCTTCTCGAAATCTGGTATTTTTCTTTTGATATTACAAACAGACACATTATATGTATAGAAGATATCAATACAACAACCGTATTTATGAATTTTAGTATACCGGAAATAATGGCAACAATAGACACACCACTTTAACTGCATAGATTTTGATCCTTCTCAATTTTGCGGAGATATTGTATGACCTTGTTTCAATGTGGAATGACGCCAAGTGAACTTGGATAATATTATATAGAACGTTACAATACGCTATGCAGTTTTATTCCAAAATGCAACCCACAAGCAACTTATTTAACATTTAGCTGTTCGCGATATCTTACACGTGGAATTAAATAATGGAAAAAAATATAGCCTATGTTACTCATTGATAGCGTAGCTTTTAATAGGTGAAAGAATTTTTGAAATCGGCCCAGTAGTTTTCGAGTTATTTCAATGTATTTCAACAGTGGTAGAGCCCGCTTTAACACCTTCGCACGAATGGGCCGGCTCGCCCGGTGCAATACCACGACCACACAGAAGACAGGCGTGAAGTGGAAGCAATTCCGCGTTTCGTCTGATGAGTGTGGTGCCGGAGGCCTAATTTTAGTCCCTTTCCCTTTCCACCCTTTTCTTAAGAGGAAAGGATGGGAAGAAAAAGTGGATTTGACGGTGGAGGAGACGCATAGGAAGGGGAAATGTCCTCTTTATGTGCGTCTCCTCCTCCGTCAATTAAGGGTAGGCAACGCACCTGCAATTGCGGATGTCTATGGGCAGCGGTCGCTTTCCATTTAGGTGGATTCAGGTGGCCGCTTGCTCGTGTGCCATCTGATATTATAAAAAAAAAATTACAAATCTTTCCTCTTTATAATACTCGTATTAGTTTAGATTAGATTAAGGATTGATAGTGGAGCATGAAATTTGATGCAACCCTACAAAGGCTGAAAGATAGGAATATGATATGAGGGTAAGAAGATGGTGAAGGTTACGGCGTCTCCAGCCGTCAGGTTAATGACCAAGGTGAAAGGAGAACTAATAGTCTTTTTTTTTTCAACGAGAATGCTTATAGATGTCATATCTTCCCAATCATACTTCATACTAATATTATAAATGCGAAAGTTTAGATGGATGGATGTTTGTTAGAGTTTGTAGCTCGGCTGAATGGATTTAGATGAAATTTGGTATAGATGTAGAGGATAGTCTGGAAGAACACATCGGCTACTTACTTTAGTTTTTTTTTATTCCACGCGGACGGAGTCGCTGGCGAAGGCTAGTATGTATTATAAATCGAAAGTTTAGATGGATGTTTGTTAGTTTGTATCCTAAACTGAACGGATCTCGATGATTGTATACATGTAGAGGATAGTCTGGAATACATAGAAATAAAGACGAAACCACACTAAGGGTCGCCCTGAGTCGACAACTGTCCGGTTTAAGTTATACTCGTGTTGTAAGCCGGATTTAATCCTACGCTTTTTAACAAGTGTAGTTGCTTGTTATTTTTATCCCATAAAAAACTACACCCGTGAAGTAGACTTTCCCAAGCGCGTGCCCTAATTTCATTGTACGACTCTGAAACTGTCGACCTCTATGTCGAAAATACGCCATCTTGTTGAGATGCGGTTAAAGCAATTTGTACTTTATGCTATAGGTAATAGAGTCCAAATTCTTGTTATGAATGTTGTCCCCTACTATAGGAAATCGATTGGTTTTTATTATTAGTATATTTGTTACCTGTTTAATGGTATACGATTTACTAATTTTATAAATAGGAAATTGTAGATGGATGGATGTTAGAATGTATATCCAGAGCGGCTCAACGTGCCTCGATGTTAGGCAGATGTAGAAACGACATTGTCTGGAAGAACTCACACAACATATTTGATAAGTTTTTTTGTTAATATCGCGCGGATGATATTCCGGGCAAAAAATGTTTACATAATATAATTTCAGTAACATATTTTATGACCTAATTTTGAAAAGGATTTTTGTCTCGGAGTTTATTTTTATACTAACTGGTTGTATCTATAACTTGGCTATGAATTTCGAATTACTAAAACTGAAACTCGAATTTGTTTTAGTGATTATAGTAGGGGCGTTTCCCTATATTTATTATTTTAATAAAACTTGTATGTTAGTAACAATGTAGCGGGTGTGCCGACAAAGAAAATGACATAAAATGGTTTATCATATAAAGTAAATATTAAACTATAATTTAGTGCGCTTCCTTTCATAAAATTATATCGAAGTAAAGGCTAGTTCGCACTTACAGCGTGCGTCTTTTGACTAAACTATCGCACGACTGTTGTGTGATTGTCGATTATTTCGCAGCCTTCCACTGTTTAGTTGCATAACTAGAAGAGTAGTGTACCTCCATATAAGCTCATAGAAAAGCGAGACTAAACAGTTGTGCGAAAATTTAGTCAAAGGTGCGCTGCTCTTGCCATTGGCTAACATAAAAAATCTTACTTTTTGTCCCTTACCCGCATGACGGTTTTTTCAATTTATTCACCCCATAAATTAAATAGCGTCAAATTATATAGCCTACTAGCTTTCGCCCGCGATTTCGTCCGTGTAGTATTAAAAAATCAAAAGTGAGTAGCCAATGTATTCTTCCAGACTATCTACATATCGATACCAAAATTCGAAATCCGTTCAGCCGTTTTGGCTACAACCTCTAACAAACATCCATTCATCCATCTAAACTTTCGTATTTATAATATTAGTATGATCCTATAGCGTGTAAGTGTAGGGCTTTTATTAAAGAAATAATCATACTTCATACTAATATTATAAATGTGAAAGTTTAGATGGATGGATGGATGTTTGTTAGAGTTTGTAGCCTAAACGGCTGAACGGATTTTGATGAAATTTGGCATAGACGTAGAGGATAGTCTGGAAGAACACATAGGCTACTCACTTTTGTTTTTTTTTATTCCACGCGGACGGAGTCTCGGGCGAAAGCTAGTTAATACTAATAATGGTATAGACATGATGCAGTGGATTATTTATTAATAACTACTTCTAGTGAGTCGCCTACTTACTAACAATAGTAGTTTAATATTGTTCTAATTAGTGACATTCTTTACAAAACCAAATGCACTTTAGGAACACCACAGCAGTGGTTCAACGTTTATAAGGAATCCAACCTTATGGGTTTTGAATATGGTTTAAATTTGTATGGCAGTTAAATTTAACCTCGTTTTAATGACGAAATTAAATGTTAACCGACTGCGTACACGTGCCGGGGCTTTTATAGAATATCTTCACGACGGTTGTTAGTTCCGGGGTAGATTGGATTGACTATTGTAGTGTAATATTGTAAGTAATTTTATTTATGTTTACTGCTCGCGACATTTCCCGCGTGAAATAAGTAACAATATAGCCTATGTTACTCAGTGATATATCTTTTTAATGGTACAAGAATTTTTGAAATCGGTCCAGTAGGTCTTGAGTTATTTCAATACATACAAAAATACAAATCTTTCTTCTTTATAATATTAGTAGACTAGCTGTTCCCTTGCGGCTTCATCCGCATGAAATTATAAAAACTTTATTTTATTGTTTACATTTGTCAAATTATGAATAGCAAATGTCAAAATGACATGACATGACAAACCTTAGCAATCTTTTTTTCTTGATGTTGGCAGCAACTTATGGTCTCTTTCCCACATTAGGGTTTTGATCCAAAATATTTACCCCCTAAGTTTAATGGCGTGAAAATATATAGCCTAAAGCATGACGTAAGTGTAGGGCTTTTTATTAAAAAAGAATTATTCAAAAATATGCTGTAATTGCTGACATCTTAGGCAACAAAGAAGTGTGTGTTTACGCTTTATTATAATAGTATAGATATAGATAGTATAGATAGAGAAATACTGATAAATTTAAAGTTTTCTAATGTTATCGTTAGTACATTTTCGTATCCGCATTGGATTTGTGCGAAGCTGGGCGGATCATTAGTTAATTATTATATACGAGTAAGTTAGTTAACGCATGAGCGTATGAACTGCAACAAAAGCTTCAATCCGCGACATAAACGAGACAGACCTAAGTTATTATTTATTCCATGCCAGTTAAAAATTTAAAGTACAGCATAGTGTGCCCTATACTGGTACAACTCGAACGATACTCACTTTATATTCACTTAAATTAAGGTATTATCAACAAAACATATATCACTAACATCTTATGCTTGAAATCTTAATCTTAATCTAACTAATATTATAAATGCGAAAGTTTAGATGGATGGATGTTTGTTAGAGTTTGTAGCCTAAACGGCTGAACCGATTTCGTTGAAATTTGGTACAGATGTAGAGGATGGTCTGGAAGAACACATAGGCTACTCACTTTTGTTTTATGTTAATTTCACGCGAACGAAGTCGCGGGCGATAGCTAGTAATATTATAAATGCGAAAGTTTAGATGGATGGATGTTTGTTAGAGTTTGTAGCCTAAACGGCTGAACCGATTTCGTTGAAATTTGGTACAGATGTAGAGGATGGTCTGGAAAAACATATAGACAAGTCACTTTTGTTTTATGTTAATTTCACGCGGACGGATTCGCGGGCGATAGCTAGTAATATTATAAATGCGAAAGTTTAGATGGATGGATGTTTGTTAGAGTTTGTAGCGTAAACGGCTGAACGGATCTCGATTAAATTTGGCATAGATGTAGAGGATAGTCTGGAAAAACATATAGACAAGTCACTTTTGTTTTATGTTAATTTCACGCGAACGAAGTCGCGGGCGAAAGCTAGTACAATCATAAAATGTTCAATACTGTAGTTACATTTTTTTTGTAAACAAAAGCATAAAAGTTCGATAACAAATGGTACTGGCCGTTATTCCGTAGGTGCAAATGACATTTTTGTAATGCTGCCAGTATAAAATGAACACACAGATTTTAGGCGAAATGTCAATGGTTTTTCGGGAAACTTGAACAATATAAGAACAATCTAGAAAATAACAGAGGTTTAAATAACAAGTTTACTACAAGAATAAAGGCGCTATGAAAGCCAATTACTATCTATTTCAAGAATGCTGCGCTTAAATTATTATTTAATTAATTAAACAGGAATTTAAAAATATTAATACAATCGT
Source organism: Papilio protenor (assembly GCA_029286645.1). Lineage (NCBI taxonomy): Eukaryota > Metazoa > Arthropoda > Insecta > Lepidoptera > Papilionidae > Papilio > Papilio protenor. The sequence goes on along the minus strand of JAGSMZ010000041.1, from coordinate 145,827 downwards.
GTTAAATTTTTCTCACCCTTTAAATATAGTATTGTGTTGTTAATTCATTTACAATCGATTGTCGCTCCCACAGTCAGGAAGATGTTAACATAATTCTATTACAGGCAAAATTCCCACACTGGCAACACCCAGGAAATGCGCCATTCCGCGCCGCGACACCGCTGTTGCGCGGTCGTGTTATATCCGTGCGTTATACGCGATTTTTAATAAATAAACAGTGAAAATAAAGCTTTAATCACTTGTTTCATCAACTGTTGCATAATTATGGTGATATAAAAGATAACTGAGTGATTAAAATGTGTTAATTCAACTAATATTAGGCGTAAAGTGGTTTTAAATTAGTTTTTGTTGTGGTCATTTAAAAGTTTCGACACCAATTAATGTGAAATTGCAGTGTATGGTGTATTTTAGTTTGTTGGATAGTTCTTAAAGCTTTTCAAAGCGCTTGTGGCCGGTTTTGTGAGTTATAAAAAAATTACGTTTGGTTCCGAGATGGGAATGTTGCTACGCAGTTAAGAATGCATTTAGAAGTAATTAATTCTTTATGAAACGTTTTCTTAAAATAAGGTTGTTTTGTAAATTATTCTTTAATAGTAACAAAGATTATTAGTTAAACTATTTCTTAGTATCTCAAAATCAAGTTAAAATCATCGCTAAACGATGTCATTGCAAATGCAATTAACCAACTTGCTTGTAAAAGGTTAAATCGTGACATTGGAATTGTTTAAACCGATCAAATATAGTTATATTTTAATATCTAGTTGTTTAAAAACAGCTGTTATAACGGTTATATGATGCACATCACTTATAACGGTATATTTGGTGACCCACTTGTGTAGTGCAGTGTGACGTCACAGCGGCGAATTTACCAGATTTTCAGTCCCCTTTTCACCCCCAACGGAAGCTCTTGCTTTCAAGTGTTTGTTTTTTAATGCTAGTGATTTGTGGATTTTGTTTTTTTTTGCAATTGTTTATGGTTCGTATTTAATCTTTGCGTAATTTGGCGGTCAAATGTCAATTTTTATGTCGAGTTAAAATTTTATTTATCAATAGCAAACAAAAAAGGCTATTATATTATCAAATTTAATTCAAAGCAGTTTTAATTTTAATGTACATTAAATTATATTTACATCTATACTAATATTATAAAGAGGAAAGATTTATATTTTTGTATGTATTGAAATAAGTCAAAAACTACTGGGCAATTTCAAAAATTCTTCCACTATAAAGCTATGTTATCAATGAACAAAGGCTATATTTATTAAATTCATATGGGCGAAGTCGCGAGCAACAGCTAGTATTGAATAAACTCAACAACTGGAGCTATTTAAAAAATCCATCATTAAAAATACATTATTACTTAGTAATAACTTACTAATGTTATAAATGCGAAAGTTTTTATGGATTTTGTGTTTCTGTGTTATATAGAACATAGTTTGGAAGAGCATATTTACTTAAGTTTTTTAATTCCTTGTGGATAAGGTCACATCTATACTTCTATACTATTATATTAAAATGTAAACACACACATCTTTGTTGCCTAAGATGTCATCAATTCCAGCATGTTTTTGAAAAATTCTTTTTTTAATAAAAAGCCCTACACTTACGTCACGCTTTAGGCTATATATTTTCACGACATTAAACTTAGGGGGTAAATATTTTGGATAAAAACCCTAATGTGGGAACGAGACCATAAGTTGCTGCCAACATCAAGAAAGCAAGATTGCTAAGGTTTGTCATGTCATGTCACTTTGACATTTGCTATTGATAATTTGACAAATGTAAATAATAAAATAAAATTTTCATAATTTCATGCGGATGAAGCCGCACGGGAACAGCTAGTAAAATTTAAAATAAATGTCTAACATAGTAACACTTCAGAAAAAAATGCCAAAAATAGGCATGTTTTACACAATTTTGAGTATTACAAATTCATGGTAATATTTAAAAGTATCTAAAATTGCATTGAATTCCTTGGAATAGTTCCAATGTGCGTTTTATTATTTGTTATTCAAGTAATTGATTATGTTTTCATTGGCATTATATTCTGAATTCTGTTAAACTACTGCGATATGAAAATACTTTTGAGTTGCTTATTGTTAAACTAAAGTTTCGACTGATGTCACTTTTATGGAGGTACAGTATGTACTCCATACATTTCTATCAGAATATCTGAATTCCCTTCTCTAGCATATCCTTCAACACAATACATACTTTCCCCTACGTAGTGTACAGTATGTACTCTTACATCTCTATCAGAATATCTGAATTCCCTTCTCTAGCATATCCTTCAACACAATACATACTTTCCCCTACGTAGTGTACAGTATGTACTCTTACATCTCTATCAGAATATCTGAATTCCCTTCTCTAGCATATCCTCTGCAACGCAATACATACTTTCTTTCTGCTACTGTCGCTCTGTCCCCACGTGGAGACAGATGAGAATAAAAAGTTTCATTAGTCCCACCTTTTGCGACGAGGTGACGGTTGGAACTTATTTTATTTCATAACGGTTCCTGTCACTTTATTGGTGATAGTGGGACTAAATGGTGGGACAGATGAAACTTTTTATTTTCACGTGAGGACAGAGCGTGGTGACGGTTGGGAATAATCCAAATGGATGACGTCAGCGTACCATACTTTGATTTTAATGGGACATTCCTTACCGCAATGTGTTGACCATTTTTGTGATGTGCATGTTCTGACCGTACTTTGAGTAAGGCAACAAGACTGTTATATGTTACGTTGGGTGAATATTTTGAATCGTAATTTAAAATGCAATGAATATAAAAGAACTTTAGTATTCATAGCGGTTATGCTATATTTTTTTTCGCCCGCGACTCCGTCTGCGTGGAATTAAAAAAAACGAAATGTTTTATGCTACAAACTCTAAGAAACATCCATCTAAACTTTCACATTTATAATATTAGTATGAAGTATGATTAGTGAATTAGGTTTAGCCCGCGACTTCGTCCGCGTGTAATTAAAAAAAAACAAAAGTCAATGTGTCCTTCCAGACTATCCTCTACATCTATGACAATTATCGAGATCCGTTCTGTAGTTTTATCCATCCATCCAAACATTCTCAATTATATTAGTAAGATAAATATCGTAAAATACGTCGCTACAAGGAAAGTCCTAGAATGCCACCTGAGCGTAGGGTGTCCAGGTGGACCGAAGACAAAAAGGAAAGGCATTGGGAAAGACATGTCTAGTAGAAACTATTGTCTGCAGACGGCTGTAATTATTCCATATTAAAAACTACGTTTTTCTCACATATTAATGACTATCTTTCGCCCGCGACTCCGTCCGGGTGAAATTAAAAATAATATAAGATATAGCCTATGTTACTCACTGACAACGTAGCTTTTTAATGGTGAAAGATTTTTTTGAAATCGGCGTAGTAGTTTTTGAGTTATTTCATTACAATCAAACAAAGTTATCCCCTTTATAATATTAGTATAGATATATTTTAAAACTTCGTGTTACTAAACATGTCTGGGTAAAATAAAAACGGCCGATATTCACAATCTGTCTGTGATATAAACGATAAAATACTCATTGGAACGGAATATAACAATACAAGCTTTGTTTGTTCGTAATCTATCAAATGTATGAAGACAATGGTTTTTAAAACATATATCGGGCAATGAATATCTCTTATTGATGAAGAATCGCTTACTAGCTTTTGCCCGTGACTCCGTCTGCGGAAATAAAAAATAAAATGGCCTATGTGTTGTTCCTAGATCCATTCAGTTGAGGCTAAGCTCTAAAATAGAAACGTCGATGTCCGTAATAATAAACGGCGGTTAGAGTCCCTTTCCCTTTTTAGCCTTTTCTTAAAAGGAAAGGATGGGAAGGAAAAGTGGTTTTGACGGTGGAGAAGACGCATAGGAAGGGAAAATATCCTATTTATGTGCGTCTTCTCCGTCGATTGGATTATTCCTAACCGTCACCCCGCTTTGTCCCCACGTGGGAATTATAAGTTCCATCCGTCCCACCTTTTGCGACGAGGGGACGGTTGGAACTTATTTGTTTTCATAACGGTTCCATCTGTCACCTTATTGGTGATAGTGGGACGGATGAAACTTTTTATTCTCACAAAGGACAGAGCGGGGTGACGGTTTTTTTTTTTTTTTTTTTCAGTCGCTTCGCTATTTTGGCGGATTCAGGCCGCTTGCTCATTGCCACGTTATAATATAAAAAAAAGTCTGATTTCGACAGTGTTTAATATTCTTTTAGGTTTCAGTACACGTTTCAGCTTAAAAAGTTTACTCTTGACCTTTCTCGGTTTGGTCGATACTGCGACTCCCTAAGACCTAGATCTAGTGCATACGAATCTAGACCTAACCGCCTATATCTTACAAGCGATGTGCCGTACGCTAGTGAAAGTTGTTAGTCTAAAATGGGTTTTATTACAAGGTATTAAGGTTATAAAAGATGGCTTAGAGAAAGTTGCGTCATAGGAAATTTTGGTTATCTTCTAGACGATTTTAGACTTTATTGTAAATGGTTAAGGTTTAGTTTTGTTTGTATTGCTTGCATCTAGCCTTTGTGCTTGAATGTTGGAATCTTTTGAGTGTAACTCCTTTTGATTGCTGGACGCCTGGTAGTTTTGTAATTTTAAAACCTTGTTCTTTTCTTTTAAAAGACTCAGAACAAAGACTTTTATCTTCATGTGCCTAGACTTATGTACTAACTAGGTTTTTTATGTACTAGACGAAGTTTTTTTTTAATACGTATGTCTAACTTAAAAGAACTCGATTAAATTTAGAATAGATGTAGATGATAGTATGGAAGAGCTTATAGGCTAAAGTTTATTTAATACCTCTCGGAAGTAGTCCTGGGCAAAAGGTAGCGTTATAATTATTAAAATCCAATCTATATTTCTATCTTTATCTTCTCTGTCTATAGTTCTATACTAATATAATAAAGCGTAAACACACACTACTTTGTAGCGTAGGATGTCAGCTATCACAGCATATTTTTGAATAATTCTTTCTTTAATAAAAAGCCCTACATTTACGACACGCTTTAGGCTATTAAACTTAGGGGGTAAATAAATAGGAAAAAACCTTAATGTGGGAAAGGGTCCATAAACTACCAGCTGCCTACATTAGGGAGCAAGGTTGCCATGGTTGTCATTTGTGCATTTAAATTTTGACATTTGCAATTGAAAATTTGGCAAATGTAAACAATGAAATAAAGATTTTATAATTTCATGCGGATGAAGCTGCACGGGAATAGCTAGTTATAAATATAATTTGTCGATGTTTCTATTTTCTAAAGGTAAAATTGGTCACTCGACGTTTTAGAGTAGAAGTAACAGACGTGGGGGGGGGGGGGGGGATAAAGTAATTACAAAAATAACACGGCAATTAAACGCAAGGCTGTTTCGTCTGGCTGTAGGCGTTACTTTAGCACTCGCCTTTGATGTTTGCTCTAATAGACTAGGGTGACTATGATAAAATCAGGATAAATTTTAATATCATGTAAAGATCAAGCTACGGGCTTCTATTTAATGTTATCCTGGTTAGCAATATTCTTCTCAAAGAATGCAGTTTCGATATTTTTTTAGTTAAAGTTATTCCTATTAAGTAACTAAAAGGCTCTCACATCGTATTAAGATGGCAACACTGAAGCTTGTTCAACTTAAAAATGACAATAAGGCCCTGTCCCACCACTGGCTGATAGAGGCTCAGACAGATTAAAAATGACGTCACTGTCAGATAAGGGAACAAAATCCTATATTTCCATCACATATTTTACACGTTCGATTGTTATCAAACAATTTACAATTTGGTGGGACTGGCCCTAAGTAAATTATTTGACAAATGTTTCAACACTAAGACTTCAAATTCAGGCAGATAATTGGTGTACCTATTAGTAAAGTGGCGTAGGCAAGTTGTATAAAAACGCGTGAAGGTCACATACGTGTTAATTTACATTCCTTATTAGACTTGATAGACTTAGGGTGAGCATATCACCAACATCTAGTTCGAACCAGGCCGATTCAGTCGAGTAACGAGTAATTAAATCGAGTAGATTAGTAAGTAAAGTCGAGTCATTTTGTTCTATTTTTCTAATAGCAACCTCCATTCACGTGTCAATCTTTAAACAACTTCGAACTTCTCGTTTTATTCGTGCCCATTTTATTTATTTACTAGCTGTTGTCCACGCAATATTAAGATAAAAAGTAGCCTATAATATGCCCGTCTATGTCAGCTACCCTTCAGTGAAAGTCCGGTCGAAATCGACCCAGCCGTTTTGGAGATTACCCGGAACAAACGTGGTTTGCGGACAAACTAATTTTTAGGTATAAAGACTATTGTAGTTACTAAATTGCTTTGGTAATCGTCTGAATTACTAGCCTAGTACAACAACGAAATATCTAGAACAATAATGACGACATAATAAAAAAATGAGATTGTGAAACATTTTACGACAATTCCAATTATTTTTTTAAAAAAATCCTGGTTCTTTTAAAGACTTATCCATCGTTCAGCAAGAATCCTAGCTACCCTAGTCAACTGGGTCCTAATGGCGACAGCCTTGCGGCTAACGAGCAGTCTGCATCGTCAGAAACTTAGGGGTTCTCCGCAATAAGTTCCTAACAGTTGAGTTCCTAACATGAAATTGATATTTGGTGACAACAATAAGGTGATATACGCAATTTATTTACGACTAGATTTCGCCCTCGACTCCGTCCGGGTGGAATTTAAAAAATATAGCCTATGTTGCTCACGGATAATTTACCTTTTTAATGGTATAAGATTTTTGGAAATCGACCCAGCACTTTTTGAGTTATTCCAATACATACAAACATACAAATCTTTCCTCTTTATAAGATTAATATAGACTAGCTGTAGCTCGCGACTTCGTCCATGTAAAATCAAAATGTAGCCTATGTTACCAGTGATAACGTAGCTTTTTAATGGTGCAAGAATTTTTTAAATCGATCTAGTAGTTTTTGAGTTATTTCAATACATACAAACATACAAATCTTTCCTTTTTATAATATTAGTATAGACTAGCTGTAGCTCGCGACTTCGTCCATATAAAATCAAAATGTAGCCTATGTTACCAGCGATAACGTAGCTTTTTAATGGGGATTTTTTTTTAATTAATACAAATATCCAAATCTTTCCTCTTTATAATATTAGTATAGACAATAGAAGTATAGATATAAATTACGATTTTAATCTTTGTTAATAAAATAGTTTTTTGTACACTAAAAAGATATTGCGATTTCCCTTCAACCAATAAGTACTCCGGGTCAATAAAAATGCTATATAAAAGTGAACGCGCAAGAGGCGATCACGTAGCTATCGTCGCAAACAAGACACCCCCCGGGCGTGGAGGGTGCACCCCTGCCCCGTGCAGACAAGGTCAAGGTCACAGCCACCCCTCGAGCGCTCGATTGGGTGCGATTCGCGAAATTGTAAAATGTAAAAGCTCTTATCTATATCTATATCTATACTAATATTATAAAGAGGAAAACTTTGTATTTTTGTATTTTTGTATGTATTGAAATAACTCAAAAACTACTGGGCCGATTTTAAAAATTCTTTCACCATCAGAAAGGTAATTTATCTGTGAGTAACATAGGCTATATTTTATTATTACTAATGTTCAGGAACTATTAATAAACAGCGTGTTTCTGGACGCCGGCGTTAAAAAATCACTAAACTTTAACTTTTCTCCTCTTACGCTGCCTAAACCGTTATAGGTATATAAAAATGATGTATGAAAGAATTGTAGATCTTAAAAAGTTCTACAGAAAAGTCCGCGATAGCATATCTTTAACGGTTTACTTACAATAATTACTTTTTTGTTTACAAAATGAATTAAAAACCTTACGCTATTTGCAGCGTTCTTTTATTTATTTCAATATTAATCCTTATCCAAATAAATGCGTTTGTTATCAGGAGAATTTAATGTAGAATAAAATTGTCATTTACAGTATTAAAATTGGACTAATAGTTTAGAAGATATCGCGAACACAAACAATAAGGGTAACCGAAAAATCAGCTTACAAGCTACCGGACTTAGAAATTTGGAATCTTGCATCGGTAGATTTCTGTTATTACGTAGATTACTACTAAGTTAATACTTTTGGTAATAGGTTGAAAAAAAGGGCGAACGTAATAGGTTATATTTGTAATTTCACGCGGGCGAAGTCGCGAGCAACAGCTCGTACAAAATATTTTATTTTTATAGTTATTATAAATGCGAAAGTTTGGATGGATGGATGGATGTTTGTTAGAGTTTGTAGCCTAAACGGATGTCAATGAAATTTGGTATAGATGTAGAGGGTAGTCTGGAAGAACACAGGCTACTCGCTTTTGTTTTTTTTTAAAATCGGCCCAGGAGTTTTTGAGTTATTTCGATACATACAAAAATCCAAATCTTTCCCCTTTATAATATTAGTGTAGACTAGCTGTTGCTCGCGACTTTGTCCATATAAAATCAAAATGTAGCCTATGTTACCAGCGATAACGTAGCTTTTTAATGGTGCAAGAATTTTTAAAATCGGCCCAGGAGTTTTTGAGTTATTTCAATACATACAAAAATACAAATCTTTCCTCTTTATAATCTTACTTCTTACTAATATTATAAATGCGTAAGTTTGGATGGATGGATGGATGGATGGATGGATGCATGTTTGTTAGAGTTTGTAGCCTAAACGGATGTCAATGAAATTTGGTATAGATGTAGAGGGTAGTCTGGAAGAACACAGGCTACTCGCTTTTGTTTTTTTTATTACACGCGGACGGAGTCGCGGGCGAAAGCTAGTATTAGTATAGATTGAATACTACTAATTATTATTTACTCCAAAGAAATATTAGCTAATTTTTAAAACGATTTAATTCATGTCTGAATTTAAAGACATCTAGAATTTGCCTCTGTCTATACATTTATAACTCTACAATCTGCAATGTAGACTTATAAATATGTAGACATGTGTTTTCGCTTTCATTACTAGTAAAAGAAATTAAACATTTAATGACATGTCTGAATATTTATAAGTCTACGTTATGAAATGTAGACTTATAAATGTTGTCGCTTTTTTTTCGTAACTTGAACCACCGATACATTATGATTGGCACGTGCAACCTCGGCAAGTTTCAGGGGGTGGGTAATTGTAGGGGGTTCCCTCCCTTTAAACCATTCACGAGTTAATTATAGAAACATTTTTGTTATGATTCGTTTATCTTAGGAAATTAACTTTGTTTTGGTTGACCTTGAACGATTAAGTTGAACAAATTATTGTTTTTACTTTGACTGAAAGATTTAGTTACCTTACGAATGCGTGAAAAATAAAAAAAGCAAGCCACAAGCGTATATTATTCCTTAATTTAATTCCATTATAGTTAACATGTGAAATCAACAAATGAAATTGCACAAAAAATGTGTATATAAAAATCGAACCTAAGATGGCGGGGACGAGAACACTATCCACTGAGCCACCACGCTCCACAGCATACTACTACGCAGATCTAGAACGTATCAAGAAAAAGAACGAAGAAGTAAACCATCAAATAGAAGAAGATTATGTCGAGACGACTGAAGTCACGAACGACGGGCCAGTCGCTGATGTTCCACCTCTTAGAGACAGGAGATTCCAAGAGAGGAAGGAAGACAGAAAAATGGAAGAGACATATTCGACAGCGGGAACATTTCCTATGCCAGAACCGAAGGAGAAAGAGCCACTTCTAGCAGAATTGGAAGTTGTCGGTCGACTTCCTTTAACTCAACTGGATTCATCATCAGGTGTGAGGAGAAGTAGGAGTTGGTATTTATGCTGTCCTAATGTAGGTGAAGAAGATATTTCGAGGGAATCTTCTTGGAGATATTCCAGTCTACGGCCTGTTACAGCGCCCCCTATAGCCGGACAGAATGGATTGCATTTGGTATGTGTTGTCTAGGACTGATCCTTTTTGACCGACTTCCCAAAAGAAGGAGGTACTCAATTCGTCTGTTTTTTTTTATGTGTGTTACGGCATAACTCCGCCGCTAGTGGACCGATTTTGATAATTCTTTTTTTATCCGAGAGGTAGTGCTTGCAGGTGGGTCCCATTTTTTTGTTTGATTTTTGGAGTCAAAGACTACGGCGTAGTTAAATAGTTTAGTTCAAAATCGCGCGACGAAATTTAGGGTCATTTTTGCTTTCTTTGCTAACGTAGCCTAAACTATAAGATTTACATAAAGATGATGTATAGAAGAATTGTAGGCCTTTAATTTTTTTAGAGGAATGCAGCTAATATTCTATTTTCGGGATCGAATATTTTGGAATTATGTACTTGAAAAAATAATAGATCACGTTTTTAGATAGCTATTGTGATGTTTAAAGGGTGAATTAAAAATATTAGCTTAAACTGTCACATCATGTTTTTTTAAATCAAAATTCATTTTGACAGTAAAAGCGTGCGCACTTTTGACTAAACTATCGCACAACTGTTTAATCTAGCTTCGATTACTATGAGCTTATATGGAGGTACACTACTCGATTTTTAGTGCAACTAAGCAGTTGAATTGGCTGAGAAACAATCGACAATCGCACAATAGTTTAGTCTAGGGTTTGCGCCAAGTCTAACAATGATTTCTCGCCATCTCTTTCGTTCCTATTGAAGTATTATAACAAGAGATAAGTTTTTCAACGTGTTTCGGTAGTGTAAACCGACGGATAGACGTCACTCAAGTTTGTAACTAAAATAGTTTTTATGTGTTTGTCGACACGAGCCAGATCTATGTTGTTTAGAGATGTAACATTCGACAACATGCTACAAATTGCAGTTTCAAACCGTATATTAAAGATAACGAGATTCAAAGAATATATAGAGGAGGCGTAGTTGACACTTCACTTTAAATATTCTTCACATAATCTCCCTAGCGCTACCAACAAATAATTCAAACCCTAAAAAGCGCCTCTGCGTATCCAAGAATTGGATATAGTACCGTACAAAGAAGTTACCGGTGACAAAATGTTGTTCCCTACATCTGGTCTATATTTCTTAAATGTCTTTAAAGTGTCATAAGATTTTTAACGATAACATTACTAAGATTGCACGAAATAACTCGTCACGTTTCTGAGCCACGTGTGAGCGAGAGAGCACAATATAGGGAGGAACGGAGCGTTCGATTTGTGACGTCATCACGTAAAACCGATTTTACGACCAATTTAGACACTGGCTACGCTTAGACAGTTCATCACTAGCTCACTATATCCCCACAGGGGCTCGGAGCCTACCCTAATAAGGGGTGACTAGGCCATAGCCAACCACGCTACACTGCGGGTTGACTTCACACATATCTTTGAATTTCTTCACCGATATGTGCATCGCGATGTTTTCCTTAACAGTAAGAACGTCGGGTAAATTATGTACGTAAGAAATTCGAACCCAAGACCTGTAGATTACAAATCAAAAGTTTGCATAAAGTCGCAACGACTTAAAAGGTTGCAGGTTAGCTTAAGTAGACAGAGGCGGGGACGTTCAGGGAGAGAATATTTCCCTTTTCTAAACGTCTACTCCCTCGTTAACTCCCCATTTTCATAAAGGAAAAGGGTAGGGGACATAATTATCTCCCCTACCCCTTGCGGTGTTCTGCGCCTTCTACCATAGTTAATTCATCTTCCAGATAGCAACACAGAGCAGTGGACAAGACGACATAGTTACCCTACGTAATGAAAGAGACACTCTCGCCCGGGCCCTCGCGGCGGAGAAGCAACGAGCAGCCAACGAAGCGAGAGCTCATGATGCAAGGCTAGCGGAGCTGCACGGGGTCATTGCTGAGCTGGTCAGGCGCCGCGCACAGGATAAGTGCGCGAGAGCCATACCCGAAGAAGAACAGGAGGTGTCCGGTGAGTGATGATCTCAATACAATGAGTACCTTATAGTAAAGTAGCTTTCACCCGCGACTCCGTCCGCGTGGAATTAAAAAAAAAAAGTGAGTAGCCTATGTGTTCTTGCAGACTATCCTCTACATCCATACCAAGTTTCATCGAAATCCGTTCAGCCGTTTAGGCTACAAACTCTAACAAACATCCATCCATCCATCTAAACTTTTGCTATTATAATATTAGTATGGGTATGATTGTCAAATTCTCAATTACAAATGTCAAAATTCAAATGCACAAATGACAACGACGGCCTTTGACATTGGATAACAATTGTCGTTAACATGGAAACTTTGCTTCCTTGATGTTTTTGTCACTTTCCCGCATGATGATTCTTTCCATTTACTTTCTAAGTTTAATTATGTGAAAATGTATAGCCTAAAGCGTGTAGAATGTGTTGGGCTTGTTATTAAAGAAAGAATTATTCAAAAATATACTGTGAATGCTGAGATCCTACACCACAAAGTAGTGTGTGTTTACGCTTTATTATATTAGTATAGATAGTATAGATAGTATAGATAGTATAGATAGTATAGATAGTATAGATAGTATAGATAGTATAGATAGTATAGATAGTATAGATAGTATAGATAGTATAGATAGTATAGATAGTATAGATAGATAGATATAGTGTCATCGTTATAACCGATTCTGTCTATATTTCTTAAATGTCTTTAAAGTGTCATAGTTTTAACGAGAACATTACTAAGATTGCACGAAATAACTCGTCACGTTTCTGAGCCACGTGTGAGCGAGAGAGCACAATATAGGGAGGAACGGAGCGTTCGATTTGTGACGTCATCACTAGCTCACTATATCCCCACAGGGGCTCGGAGCCTACCCTAATAAGGAGTGACTAGGCCATAGTCAACCACGCTGCACTGCGGGCTGACTTCACACATATCTTTGAATTTCTTCACCGATATGTGCATCGCGATGTTTTCCTTCACAGTAAGAACGTCGGGTAAATTATGTACGTAAGAAATTCGAACCCAAGACCTGTAGATTACAAATCAAAAGTTTGCATAAAGTTGCAACGACTTAAAAGGTTGCAGGTTAGCTTAAGTAGACAGAGGCGGGGACGTTCAGGGAGAGAATATTTCCCTTTTCTAAACGTCTACTCCCTCGTTAACTCCCCATTTTCATAAAGGAAAAGGGTAGGGGACATAATTATCTCCCCTACCCCTTGCGGTGTTCTGCGCCTTCTACCATAGTTAATTCATCTTCCAGATAGCAACACAGAGCAGTGGACAAGACGACATAGTTACCCTACGTAATGAAAGAGACACTCTTGCCCGGGCCCTCGCGGCGGAGAAGCAACGAGCAGCCAACGAAGCGAGAGCTCATGATGCAAGGCTAGCGGAGCTGCACGGGGTCATTGCTGAGCTGGTCAGGCGCCGCGCACAGGATAAGTGCGCGAGAGCCATACCCGAAGAAGAACAGGAGGTGTCCGGTGAGTGATGATCTCAATACAATGAGTACCTTATAGTAAAGTAGCTTTCACCCGCGACTCCGTCCGCGAGGAATTAAAAAAAAAAAAAGTGAGTAGCCTATGTGTTCTTGCAGACTATCCTCTACATCCATACCAAGTTTCATCGAAATCCGTTCAGCCGTCTAGGCTACAAACTCTAACAAACATCCATCCATCTAAACTTTCGCTATTATAATATTAGTAAGATTAGTAAGATAGTGTACCAAATTTTTTTCGCCCAATTTGTCGAGTGCATATAGCCTATTCATCCACAGGTCAGAACCCCCTGCGGAGAGCACCCCACCCCCAACTGATCCGGGGGATACAAGTGTCAATATCTCCGAAAGAGATTCAGAAATATGCGTTACTACCGCGAGGTAGGACAAATAGCCTAGTATTTAGGGTACCTAGAGCTCGTGGCTTTGAAGATATTCGACTAACTCTAGCTTAGTTGGAATTAAAAAAATCAAAAGCAAGTCTGTTTCAGACTATCCTCTACATTAGACAATCATCGAGATTCGTTCAGTTTAGGATACAAACTAACAAACATCCATCTAAACTTTCGCATTTATAATATTAGTAAGATTAGTAAGATAGTGTACCAAATTTTTTTCGCCCAATTTGTCGAGTGCATATAGCCTATTCATCCACAGGTCAGAACCCCCTGCGGAGAGCACCCCACCCCCAACTGATCCGGGGGATACAAGTGTCAATATCTCCGAAAGAGATTCAGAAATATGCGTTACTACCGCGAGGTAGGACAAATAGCCTAGTATTTAGGGTACCTAGACCTCGTGGCTTTGAAGATATTCGACTAACTCTAGCTTAGTTGGAATTAAATCAAATCATAACATACCGTATACTAGCTCTTGCCCCCGACTTCGTGGAATTAAAAAAAAAAAAAAAAAAAAAAAAAAAAAAAAAAAAAAAAAAAAAAAAAAAAAAAAAAAAAAAAAAAAAAAAAAAAAAAAAAAAAAAAAAAAAAAAAAAAAATGAGTAGCCTATGTGTTCTTCCAGAGTATCCTCTATTTCTATGCCAAATTTCATCGAGATCTGTTAGGCCGTTTATGCTACAAACTCTAACAAACATCCATCTAAACTTTCGCATTTATAATATTAGTAAGATTAGTAAGATAGTGTACCAATTTTTTTTTCGCCCAATTTGTCGAGTGCATATAGCCTATTTATCCACAGGTCAGAACCCCCTGCGGAGAGCACCCCACCCCCAACTGATCCGGGGGATACAAGTGTCAATATCTCCGAAAGAGATTCAGAAATATGCGTTACTACCGCGAGGTAGGGCAAATAGCCTAGTATTTAGGGTACCTAGACCTCGTGGCTTTGTAGATATTCGACTAACTCAAGCTTAGTAGGAATTAAATCAAATCATAACATACCGTATACTAGCTCTTGCCCCCGACTTCGTGGAATTAAAAAAATCAAAAGTAAGTCTGTGTTCCAGACTATCCTCTACATTAGACAATCATCGAGATCCGTTCAGTTTAGGATACAAACTAACAAACATCCATCTAAACTTTCGCATTTATAATATTAGTAAGATTAGTAAGATAGTGTACCAAATTTTTTTCGCCCAATTTGTCGAGTGCATATAGCCTATTCATCCACAGGTCAGAACCCCCTGCGGAGAGCACCCCACCCCCAACTGATCCGGGGGATACAAGTGTCAATATCTCCGAAAGAGATTCAGAAATATGCGTTACTACCGCGAGGTAGGACAAATAGCCTAGTATTTAGGGTACCTAGACCTCGTGGCTTTGAAGATATTCGACTAACTCAAGCTTAGTAGGAATTAAATCAAATCATAACATACCGTATACTAGCTCTTGCCCCCGACTTCGTGGAATTAAAAAAATCAAAAGTAAGTCTGTGTTCCAGAATATCCTCTACATTAGACAATCATCGAGATCCGTTCATTTTAGTATACAAACTAACAAACATTCATCTAAACTTTCGCATTTAAATATTAGTAAGATTAGTAAGATAGTGTACCAAATTTTTTTCGCCCAATTTGTCGAGTGCATATAGCCTATTCATCCACAGGTCAGAACCCCCTGCGGAGAGCACCCCACCCCCAACTGATCCGGGGGATACAAGTGTCAATATCTCCGAAAGAGATTCAGAAATATGCGTTACTACCGCGAGGTAGGACAAATAGCCTAGTATTTAGGGTACCTAGAGCTCGTGGCTTTGAAGATATTCGACTAACTCTAGCTTAGTTGGAATTAAATCAAATCATAACATACCGTATACTAGCTCTTGCCCTCGACTTCGTGGAATTAAAAAAATCAAAAGCAAGTCTGTTTCAGACTATCCTCTACATTAGACAATCATCGAGATCCGTTCAGTTTAGGACACAAACTCTAACAAACATCCATCTAAACTTTCGCATTTATAATATTAGTAAGATTAGTAAGATAGTGTACCAATTTTTTTTTCGCCCAATTTGTCGAGTGCATATAGCCTATTTATCCACAGGTCAGAACCCCCTGCGGAGAGCACCCCACCCCCAACTGATCCGGGGGATACAAGTGTCAATATCTCCGAAAGAGATTCAGAAATATGCGTTACTACCGCGAGGTAGGACGAATAGCCTAGTATTTAGGGTACCTAGACCTCGTGGCTTTGAAGATATTCGACTAACTCAAGCTTAGTAGGAATTAAATCAAATCATAACATACCGTATACTAGCCCTTGCCCTCGACTTCGTGGAATTAAAAAAAATCAAAAGCAAGTCGGTTCCAGACTATCCTCTACATTAGACAATCATCGATATCCGTTCAGTTTAGGATACAAACTAACAAACATCCATCCATCCATATAAATATTAATAAGATTTTTCGTCAAAATTTTGATATCTTAGAGTCTGACCCATCAAATTGTCAATTGTCTGATAACAATCGAACGTGTAAAATATGTGAGGGAAATCGGATTTTGTTACCTTATCTAAGTGACGTCATAAGCTATCTGAGCCTCTATCAGCCAGTGGTGGGACAAGTTCAATTTGAAAGTTGAAATTAAGTAGAAAGAAATATTTTATAGTTATGTAGATAAAATTCGATTGTATGTTTGTATAGGTGTTGCCAGTTCGCCCGAGGCGCACATTTGCTAGAGGGTTGCCATGTACCGGACGGTCTGCTGCCGCCCTCGCCAGGTAAATTAATATTGTTTTTACATATTAATGACAAATTTAAAGAAAACATTTTAAAGTTTTTTTTATATGTAACTTTGTTACCTCCTACAGCCTTAAATATTGAACCGATTTTGAAAAACAAGGTGTCATTCGATTGGGATTTATCCCCTGAGTGTCATAGAGTACAGTAAATTCGATTTATTTATATAAATAATGTTTTATTGACTTTTTAATTTTTTCACATAGACATTTTATCTCCCACAGGCCGTTGCGAATCTAGACAAGCAAAGATTGCCTCTCGGGTGCGGCTGCGGCGAGCTACTGATTCGGACTGCACTAACCAACTTAGTAACGACGAGGTAACATACACACAAACATTCGAGTTGGCACGTCTGCAGAAAGAGTTCTCTTCTGTATGATGTGCCACGTTTCCTTATGTAACACAAAACGTCCATGGGTGTCGCTAAACAAGGATAAAAGGGGAGTTTTCCCCATACAGAGTCGATAATAGTAAAGATTAAGTATTTTTTTACTATTAGCACCCCCTTAAATAAAGGTCTTCCCCCTATATTTAAAGTTTTCATACATAAATATATTTCAGAGCCGCACAGTGTGCGCGGAGCCGCTGTCGGGCTGCGAGCTGCCGCTGGCGCACACAGGTAAACTCTTAAATATGTAATACTAACTTTCTACCGCGACTCCGGCCAAGTGGAATAAAAAAAAACAAAAGTTATTAGCCTATGTTTTCTTTCAGACTACTACATCTATGCCAATTTTTTTCCTAGCAGTTTAGGATACAAACTAACATCCATCCATCTAAACTTTCGCATTTACAATATTAGTATGAAATAGTATGATTAGTATGTTGCTCGCGACTTCGTCCATGTGAAATTAAAAAGTGATAAAAAATATAGCATATGTATGCCATAGATAAATTACCTTTCTAATGGTGAAAGAATTTTTAAAATCGGCCCAATGATTTTTGAGTTATTTCAATACATACAAAAATACAAATCTTTCCTCTTTATAATATTAGTAGGATCTCGATGATTGTCATACCTATTAACCTAGTTTTTTTCTTTTTTACTCTATAATTTTAACAATGGTTTAATTCGTCTTATTGAAATTTTAATTCAGTGTGACAGAGAAGTTGTAACATGAACGACAGTAGAAAAAGACAGACTATAGTAAAGGTGGCGAGATAGAAAGAGACAGACTGATGTAAGTCGTGTGTTAGAGGAGGCGGGCGCGGCGGCGTGGCGCGCGCGCTGTCTTCGTCTGCAGGCGGACTGTCGTGTGCTGGACTGCGCACTGGCGCGCGCGCTCGACACCGCCCACAGGTACAAACACACTTCTAGAAATTAACACACCTCGAAAAACTGTAGCAAATACAAGGGAAACCATAGATGAGACCAATTCCACAAAATAATACTTGACAGTAACCTCGTTGGTACAAAAAAAATCTATAAAGAATGTCTTTGTCATGTTTAGTTTGTACTATTTAGTTTCAACTCCCACCGCCGTTTTCATAAGTTGCCAAGAGATGGCGCTTGTAGTATCTTATATCGCGCTTGAGGTGCACTTTCGAAAAACGCATCACATGCGGTTGTTATAAAGACTATTAAATATAAAATAGTTAGTAATGTTTTATACAGTCTGTTAATTTGTATCACACTTGTAGGTTGTACAAATGAAAATATCTCTGTCTACCCCGTTCCAGGTTGTCATGCGCGTGCGCGGCGCAGGAGTCCTCTATGGTGGCATTGTGCAGTGCGCTGCGAGCTGCAGACCGCGCGCTGGAGACCTACGACGTGCTGCTCGCACTCGCTGAGACGCAGCCCCCACCCCCCACA
The DNA here is from genome assembly GCA_029286645.1 of Papilio protenor. Taxonomy (NCBI): domain Eukaryota; kingdom Metazoa; phylum Arthropoda; class Insecta; order Lepidoptera; family Papilionidae; genus Papilio; species Papilio protenor. Next base: position 127,450 of record JAGSMZ010000041.1, on the reverse strand, counting down.
CCCCCCGCACACCCCCAGCGGCTGCACGAGGTACACACGTTACACAACACTTGCTTATACACACAGACCTCACAAGTGTAGGGATTTCATGAGGTATGCAGTGCTCGGATACAACACGGACCCCCAAACACAAAATACAGTTTTCATTACATATACTCCCCATGTGAAGAGACTGCATGGAGTGCGTCAGTCGTACATATAATACGGACCCCCAAACATACATACACCCAAGGGTAGGGATTTCATGAGGTATGCAGTGCTCGGATACAACACGGACCCCCAAACACGACATACAGCTTCCATATTACGCATTCACCCCCCAAAGGTGGGATGTGTATAAGGTCCGCACTCCTCCGGCTTATAACACGGACCCCCAAACATAAGACATGAATATTCCAGATATTTTATTTTTGTGTTGTTTCACTTTCTGTTTTTTTAAATTATGTTATTATGTTGTCGTTCCTCTAAACATATGACATACAACTTCCATAGTACATACAGACCCCAACTTGTATGGACAGCATGTACCCCTCGGACATAAAACACGGACCCCCAAACACAATATACAGCTTCCACACAGTCCCGAGTATAGTGACTGCATAAGATTCTCATCCCTCTGGCATAAAACATAGACCTCTAAACATACATGTATACATCCAAACAGACATACAACACGGACCCCCAAACATACAAATATAGTCCTCTCATATGTATACAAGCAACAGTAACGCGTTATCTCTCTCACACCAGCGACAAGCAGCGGAGACAGTGGCGTGGCGGCTGCTGGCGCGGCTGGAGGCAGCCCCTGCGCTCGGGGAGCCCCTCCTCTCGCCTGGACCCTGGCTGCCGCACGATGACTCCCTGTGAGTACACTGCGGCGGTATCACTCCACACTGACACTTGACACTATTGTACACACCTTGAATTTGACAGATAACCTAAAATACTAAGGCCCTATCCCACCAAATTATAAATTGTCTGATAACAATCCAACGTGTAAAATATGCGGTAGAAATATTGGATTTTGTTCCCTTATCTGACAGTGATTTTTTAAGCTATCTGAGCCTCTATCAGCCAGTTGTGGGACAGGCCCTTTTTTGTTTTTTTTTTGTTTTTGTGACATGTTGGTTGATGTTAACATCGTATAACGCAATAATTTTTATTAAATTTATTATTAACGCAATACAAATATAATTTAACCGCAACATATGGTCCTTCGAGTCGGATATTTTAGTTGTTAAAATGTGTTTCTTTAATTTTATTTCCTTAGTAAAGGAATAAATATTATTCGATGGGTTCTTTAAACTATGGTAAGCCACAATTTAGCGATTTATTCACGGTTTTATGGTTTTTAACTTTACAAATACTAATTACTATGTTAATTTAAAACAAGGTTAGAAAACTTTGTTCAAATATATGTTTAAAGCATAATACATTCCAATAAAATATCAAAGAGATAGGAAACGAACGCCAGTGTCAAGTTTTAAACCTTTCTAACAACTTATTGATATACTGGCGTGCCAGTAAACAAACACAAGACTGTAGCTGGCATGTGTATTAGTAAATCAACTCGACATAGAAGAATAAAGAAGGAAATGAAGCTAAATAGTATATATTTGTTATAGCGAGGGGGGCGAGTGTTGCGGGGCGGGGGCGGGGGCGGGGGCGGGGAGTGGGGCGGAGTGCGGGGCGGGGGCGAGATGTGGGGCATGGTCCTCGGAGCAGGAGGCTCGGCTGCGACGTCACGCAGCTCGCCTCAAGACGGAGACGGTGGCGTTACGGTCTCTGCCCACCCCGCCACAGCTCTTCACTTATCATACAGGTAGTAACTTAAGTTTAAAAAACTTAATTCCGACTTAATGGCCACTTTTAACCCTTAAATGTATGATCAGTCTTCTCTTTCACACCCAATTGATTTAAAAAATATTTTTTTTCTTTATTTTTCTCTTCATCTGTGTTCAATTTACTACCCCTTTCAATTTAGGGTATTTAAAAAGAGAAAATCTGAATTTAAGGGTTAATTAACGCCATCTATTGACTGTATTTTAAAACAAATGTATTTGTAACTTTTGGAAAACTTTGCCTATTTTAGATTTTACTCGAAAATGTTTTAAAATAGATTTAATTATGAAAAAATAGCTTTTAAGTTTTTATTTAGAATTCTATTCCTCAATTCCACTATATATTTGTGACTTTATGACACCTCGTTAAAATCGTTTGTAATACAAGTAAAATTATAATTAACTCGCTGTTCCTTTGCGGCTTCATCCGCGTGAAATTATAAAAAAAATATTTCATTGTTTACCTACATTTGTCGAATTATCAATAGCAAATGTCAAAATGACATGACATGACAAACCTTAGCAATCTTGCTTTCTTGTTGGCAGCAACTTATGTCCTCTTTCCCACATTAGGGTTTTTATCCAAAATATTTACCTAAGTTTAATGGCGTGAAAATATATAGCCTAAAGCGTGACGCAAGTGAAGGGCTTTTTATTAAAATAAGAGTTATTCAAAAATATGCTGTAATTGCTGACATCTTGCAACAAAGAAGTGTGTGTTTACGCTTTATTATAATAGTGTAGATAGTATAGATAGAAGTATAGATTAAGCGCCAATAGCCTATAAGGAAAGGTTAGCAAGCTATCTTTCGCCCGCGACTCCGTCCGCACGGAATTAAAAAACCAAATGCTACTTGCCTATGTGTTCTTCCAGACTATCCTCTACATCTGTACCAAATTTCATCGAAATCAGTTGAGCCCTTTAGGCTACAAACTCTGACAAACATCCATCCATCTAAACTTTCGCATTTATAATCTATACTATCTATATTATTATAATAAAGAGTAAACACACACTTCTTTGTTGCCTAAGATGTCAGCAATTACAGCATATTTTTGAATAATTCATTTTTTAATAAAAAGCCCTACGCTTACGTCATGCTTTAGGCTATATATTTTCACGCCATTAAACTTAGGGGGTAAATATTTTGGAGAAAAACTCTAATGTGGGAAAGAGACCAGAAGTTGCTGCCAACATCAAGAAAGCAGATTGCTAAGGTTTGTCATGTCATGTCATTTTGACATTTGCTATTGATAATTTGACAAATGTAAAACAACAAATAAAATTTTCATAATATCAAGCGGATGAAGTCGTAAGGGAACAGCTAGTATTAGTATAATTTACAAAGATATTTTAAGAAAAAACAAAATCGTTTATTTCGAGTTGATTATGAAATGTGTAGAAAGTAATCATGACCGGTTCCAGATGACGAAGACGTGTCCAAGTCGGCAGTGAGCATGGCGGAGATGGAAGCAGCTGTTATGATGCAGGTGACAAATATTCAAATAACTAGCTTTCGCACGCGACTTCGGCCGTGGAATTAAAAAAATATCGCTATATCTTTACTTAATTTCATCGAAATCAGTTGAGCCCTTTAGGCTACAAACTCTGACAAACATCCATCCATCTAAACTTTCGCATTTATAATATTAGTATGATTATAAAGAGGAAAGATTTGTATTTTTGTATGTATTGAAATAATTCAAAAACTACTGAGCTGATTTCAAAAATTATTGCAACGTTAATTTTTTTTACCACGCGACAAAGTCCGCGCAATGTTTATTAAAATTTTGTAAAACTAGCTTCCACCCGCGACTCCGTCCGCGTGGTATTAATAAAAAGAAAAGTGAGTAGCCTATGTGTTCTTCCAGACTATCCTCTACATCTGTACCAAATTTCATCGAAATCCGTTCAGGAGTTTCGGCTACAAACTCGTAACAAACATCCATCCATCTAAACTTTCGCATTTATAATCTATACTATCTATATTATTATAATAAAGAGTAAACACACACTTCTTTGTTGCCTAAGATGTCAGCAATTACAGCATATTTTTGAATAATTCATTTTTTAATAAAAAGCCCTACGCTTACGTCATGCTTTAGGCTATATATTTTCACGCCATTAAACTTAGGGGTAAATATTTTGGAGAAAAACTCTAATGTGGGAAAGAGACCAGAAGTTGCTGCCAACATCAAGAAAGAAAGATTGCTAAGGTTTGTCATGTCATGTCATTTTGACATTTGCTATTGATAATTTGACAAATGTAAACAACAAAATAAAATTTTCATAATATCAAGCGGATGAAGTCGTAAGGGAACAGCTAGTATTAGTATAATTTACAAAGATATTTTAAGAAAAAACAAAATCGTTTATTTCGAGTTGATTATGAAATGTGTAGAAAGTCAATACGACCGGTTCCAGATGACGAAGACGTGTCCAAGTCGGCAGTGAGCATGGCGGAGATGGAAGCAGCTGTTATGATGCAGGTGACAAATATTCAAATAACTAGCTTTCGCACGCGACTTCGGCCGTGAAATTAAAAAAAATATCGCTATATCTTTACCTAAATTCATCGAAATCCGTTCAGCAGTTTAGTCTACAAACTCTAACAAACATCCATCTAAACTTTCGCATTTATAATATTAGTCTATACTAATATTATAAAAAGGAAAGATTTGTATTTTTGTATGTATTGAAATAATTCAAAAACTACTGAGCTGATTTCAAAAATTATTGCAACGTTAATTTTTTTTTACCACGCGACAAAGTCCGCGCAATGTTTATTAAAATTTTGTAAAACTAGCATCCGCCCGCGACTCCGTCCGCGTGGTATTAATAAAAAGAAAAGTGAGTAGCCTATGTGTTCTTCCAGACTATGCTCTACATTTATACCAAGTTCAATTGAAATCCATTCAGGAGTTTCGGCTACAAACTCGTAACAAACATCCATCCATCCATCCAAACTTTCACATTTATAATATTGTACATATTAGTTATTAATATTTGTTAATATAAATAGAACTTTTTGTACATATTTAAAAGCGTCTTATTAATTTTTCCAACTAGCTTTTAAACACACTGACAAATTCCCTGATTGTACTTTTTTGATACAAATAGTTTATTTTCTTTAGTTGTTTAACTATATTTAGTGGTAAATGCGTAGTGTCCAGGGGAAGAGATGGAGAAGGGGATGTTTTCTCTATACATCCCTTTATTGTTAATGTTTTTTGTAGATTTGTAAGTTACTAAAATTTAAATTCTACCATTTCGTACTAAATGCAAAGGTGGTGTCATTGCCAGGAGCTGCTGTCGGTGCAGGAGGCGCGCGCGACGGAGCGCGCTGCGGCGCTGCGCAGCGAGACTACGGTAACAACTACCAGATGTTACCATTTTCTACCGAATTCTACCAATTTACGGTTTATGGTTTTCTACTAAACTCTGTCAATGCTTTTTGCTATTTAGATAATATGTACCAATTTTTACCATTTTCTACCGAATTTATCTAATCTTCAAAAACAAATTATCTCCAATGTCTAATAAATTCTACCACTTTCTACCAATTCTTACCGAAATCTACTAAATCCTACCATATTTACCTAAAGTTTAGATAATTGCAAGTAAGCAAAACAGTGATATTTCCAAATGCTACCGTTAGATAAATTCTAACTTAAAGTGTACTTCCAGAGCGGGTCGTGTCGCAGCAGGAGACGGAAGGAGAGGGAGAGGGAGCGGCACTGGCTGGACAGCCGCGCCTCCGAGACCGACCTCTGAACACGCTGTACACTGATGTACTCTACACCAACACCCTGTATACATGGCGTGGACATCTTGTATACAAAATTGAATATCTATACTTAGTTGAACACCCTGTAAACAAGGTTGAACAGCCTGTACACGTGCTTGAAAACCTGTATATGGTTGAACATCCTGTATACATACATAGTTGTACACTTGTAAACATATTTGAACGCCCTGTATACATGAACACCCTGTGTATTTATTTGAACTATTTGTATTGTTCAACAAATTGTATATAAAGTTGAACACCCTGAGTATAGTTGAACAAATTGTATACACGTTTGAATATTGAAACACCCTTTTTAACAAACTCTTACAAGGGTAGGGGAGGGGACTCTTCTTGTACTCTCCCCTGTTCATTGAATTTTGACAAATTTGTAGCTTCTCTGGCGTTATTTCAAGGCTATGGAAAACTGACAATTGTCAATCAAATTAGTTACGTCAGAAATCAATTGTAAATTAGATGACGTCATAGAGATGACGTATTAGCTTGTGGGCGTGGCTTAGCGGGGGGCGTGGTCACTTTAAAGTAATTACTTCGTTTTTATTTGGAAAATCCATACAATTGATTTCTATTTCTTTATATAATTGTTAATAAAATTATATCACGTCTTCCTTGTGAATAAATAACTTGATTTAAGTTTGTTTTACTTGACAAATTAAGTAATGGGCGTGTCTAAGCCCCGCCCCCCGCCTGTACAGAGATGGTGCTAGGCAGTTGACTGGTATCAATTAAATATTATATTATATACTGAGTTTTATTTCAACCTTAAAACCCTTTTATATAAATAAAAAAGTTAGGGCGTACACGTTTGACCAAACTATCGCACAACTGTTTAGTCTCACTTTCCTATGAGCTTCTATGGAGGTACACTCAATTTTTGGTGCAACTAAACAGTTGGCTGCGATACAATCGACAATCACAGTTGTGTGATAGTTTTGTCAAACATGTGTTTGCCAAGTTGTCTCTATGGGTAATGCCGAAGCTTGCCAATGGCTCATTTCTTACGAATAGACAATTTGTGGAATATAACAATGAGCAAGAAATGCCGATTTTAAATACTCAAAACATGTCAAGAAATCCTTCAAGTTTCCATTTAGAGCCCAATATTTGCGATTTTCAGAAAGAAATCAAATATAACATAACTCATTTCATTCTAAAATGTCTTAAAAAACCTAAAAAAGTAGTGCAACGTAAACAAGCACACTAATATTATAAATACGAAAGTTTGGATGAATGTTAGTTTGTAGCCTAAACTGCTGAACGGGTCTCGATGAAATTTGACATACACGTAGAGTATAGTCTGGAAGAACACAGTAATAAAATAGGCTACTCATTTTTGTTTTATTTAATTCCACACGGACGGAGTCGCGGAAGAAAGCTAGTGTTTTCATATTAAGAATTAAAAAAAAAATTATGACCAACTTCTCATTGAATTTGTGTAATATCAATTTGATGGAATGTGATCCAAGACTTAGGGATCACATTTAAAAAGTCACTTAATTTCAAAACCCACGTCGACGCAGTGAAGAAGTCGGCACAACTTTTAGGTTTAATAAAACGAAGCTCGCGTCTTTAAACGCAAAAAAACAATAATAACTGTTCAATAGTATTATCAAAATTAAACTATGGAGATGCAGTGTGTTTGCAAGTCGGCCCTCGAGAGCGATCCTCCTTCAGAATGCGTGCGCGCGCTTTTGCTTTCAGATTCCTCGTAGATCACATGTAACGCCTTACCTGAACAATGCCAACTGGCTCAGAATGAAGGCCGCTCGTCAACTTCACTTTGCCATCATTCTTTTCGGAATTATCAGATCTCGTAAACCCCTTTACCTGTTTGATAAACTTCAATTTTCCTTGCGGCATAACAGAACTATTTCCGAACGTCTATGTAATTTGCCCTAAACACCACTCCGCAGCATTTCGAGGCAGTTTTTGTTACAATGTTGGAATAACATACCATATGAGGTGTCTTAAATCCTGATATGGCTTTAAAAAGAAATATAAAATTCTTCTTACTAATCATCAAAAAAACTTATAAATAGTTGCAATCCTTTGTCTTTATTTAAGTGTAAATCTGGTATAAGGTGTGTTACTTTATTTTTATTTTTTACTACCTTTTAAAAACTGTGACACATAGTGAAGTCGTTTTGAGTCGCCTGCTAATGGGCAACCGTAGCTTGTGCCTTCGCATTTGTTATTTGCAAATTATGGTCAGTTTCCTAGATACTTTTAATCATTCGTTAGTGATTTCGATTACTTCTTGAAATGTGTTTCTGAACTACATGAGTTTTACTCATTTGAAACTTAACACTAATGAATCACAGGTTATGATAAAGTGATTGGAAACTTCAGCAACCCAGTATAAGTAATGTTAGTTTTAAAATAATTTAGGTACAATAAGTAAGATCTAAGTGTTTTTATTTGTGTTTTTTTTTTATATTTATCCCTAGATTTAGATTTAGATTAAGTTTTCTAGTTGTGACCGAGTGTAACATTAAGTACATTTTCTTCTTTTACTATTCTGTTAAACTGCGTGTTGTTTTTAGGATTCATTGAAAACCGGCGCTTCGTTGTACACCGAGCACATGCCGAATGAATTCCTTTTCTTTTTATGAAAAAACTGATTTCTTTCTTTCAATGCTCTAGTACGAAGTCAGATGGGTTATGCTAGTATCGTTTGCAATCATTTTTGACCGACTTCCCAAAAGAAGGAGGTACTCAATTCGTCCGTTTTTTTTTTATATATTTTTTTTTATGTGTGTTACGGCATAACTCCGCCCCTGGTAGACCGATTTTGAAAATTCTTTTTTTATCCGAGAAGTAGTGCTTGCAGGTGGGTCCCATTTTTTTGTTTGATTTTTGGAGTCAAAGACTACGGCGTAGTTAAATAGTTTAGCTCAAAATTGCGTGACGAAATTTGGTGTCTTTTTTGCCCTCTATGCTTCCGTAGCCTAAACTATAAGACTTACACAAAAAATTGTGTATGGAAGAATGTAGCCCTTTAAATTTGCTAAATAAAAGTCCGCGATAGCATATATCTATCTATTAAGGTTGTCGCACAATAACCACTTTTTTCATTAAAATTTCGATCAAAATCTATACCCCACTTTCAAATCTATTACTCGTGTTCGGTATGAATCCTTATCAAAATAAATGTGTCCATCATCAAGAGAATTTAATGTAGATTATAAATGCCCTTGGAACTGTGTAATTGCGACCAATAGTTTAGGAGATATCATAAATAGCAAATTACGAGTCGCAGAAAAAAATACCAACTTGTAACAAAGTTTGCTTTCTTGGCTTACGTAGCCTAAACTATAAGACCTACATAAAAATGATGTACGAAAGAATTGTAGGTCATTCAATTAGCTGAATTAAAGTCTGCGATAGCATATATCTATCTCTTAAGACTCAATATGTAACAAACGCCACACAAACGACCTTAATCTATTTTAAGATTTTTAGAGGCGACCTATTTTAGAGGTGATCAGCAGCGAATTAGTCAACAGAATTGATTTAAGTAACGGTGTAAAACTCAGTTTACGTTCGGAAACGAATTCGTTATCGAACCAAAAACTAATGAACGGTTATTTTAGTTGAGAAACCGGTTATAAGAGGTACAAATAAAACTCATAAATTGTGAATAAATATTTTATTCATATACAATATTGTTCAACAACAGCCGGCCGACTGAACACATGCAGAGAAAACATTCACAGACCTCCAGTGCCCCCACTCCTTAGTGACACCACTGAGGGCACAGAATATAATCTTCTATACATATAATAAAATTGTAGTCTCCGTTTGTAATATCAAAGGAAAAATTCCAGATTTCGGAAAGATGTATTTGCGTTGCTGATAACTAAAATCGCATTAAAAAAATGTTTGTCTGTTTGTCCACAAGCCGCGTTTGTTTCGGCTAACCTCCGAAACGGCTGGGCCGATTTCGACCGGACTTTCACTGGAGGGTAGCTGACCCGCATATTATAGTTTCCTCCAGTGAAAGTCAGATCGAAATCAATTCAGCCGTTTCGGAGATTACCCGGAACAAACGCGACTTACGGACAAACAGACAAACATTTCTTAAATGCGATTTTCGTTATCAGCAACGCAAATACATCTTCCCGAAATCTGAAATTTTTCCTTTGATATTACAAACGGAGACTCCAATTTTAATATATGTAAAGATTGTGAATAAACAAGTCAATAATTAAGAATTAATCTAAGTTCACGGACCTCTGAAAATACGTCTTTAGTAAGACCAAGTTACTAAAGATATATTATCTGATAAAATGGTATCATAATGACTCAATTTAAAAATAAATGACAATAAAAGCAAAAACGATTTTAGCAGAATACAGTATTGGTAATGCTAAACCATTAGATTCCGGCTCTTTGGCTCTTAAATCTAAAATATTTTGAACATTTATAACAGAAAAGTTCACATTATTTTATTAATGTCATAAGGTATTGATTGAAAAATAGTTTCTGTCGAGACATAAAAAAATTATTCGAGTGGAATACGGAATTATAGTGGAATAAGGAAATTTAACGAAATAAGTAAATTTAATGAAATAAGGAAATTTAATGGAATAAGGAAATTTAATGAAATAAGGAAATTTAATGGAATAAGGAAATTTAATGGAATAAGGAAATTTAATGAAATAAGGAAATTTAATGAAATAAGGAAATTTAATGGAATACGGAAATTTAGTGGAAAACAGATTTTTAGTTACCGAATGTAATTAGTTTAGGCTCATTATCTCTTACGATGCTAAACCAATTTTTAGAGGTCCGTGTTTTTACAATATCTATAAATTCATTAAACAATTTCATCTTAATTCATTGTAAGGCGGAGGTCGGCCGGCAACTTACTTAAACTTAACTAGTATTAACTTAGCTAAGTGAGATGTGAGACTTATCTCTGGTACCGTCCGATTTCACTCTCATACATGTATAGAAACATGCTTTTGGAACTTTTATTAACACAAACGATTAAAAAATATCGATTATTTTATCGACAGCGTTAAAAAAATCGGTTATAACGACTGAATATAGCAAAGTAATTTAAAGTCATTTTAATTAATTTTTCGTATTAGTTATTTTATCTATACTAATATAATAAAGCGTAAACACACATTTCTTTGTTGCTTAAGATGTCAGCAATTACAGCATGTTAACCCTTTTTTTAATAAAAAGCCCTACACTTACGTCACGCTTTAGGCTATATATTTTCACGCCGTTAAACTTAGGGGCAAATATTTTGGATAAAAACCCTAATGTGGGAAAGAGACCATAAGTTGCTGCCAACATCAAGAAAGAAAGATTGCTAAGGTTTGTCATGTCATGTCATTTTGACATTTGCTATTGATAATTTGACAAATGTGAACAATAAAATGAATTTTTTATAATTTCATGCGGAAGTCGCATGAGAACAGCTAGTTTATCTATATTTTAATGTACCAGAGATACTAATGTCCAATTCTCACTATATAATGTACACGAAGCGTTCAGTCTTCCCCGCCCGTCAGATTGCCCGACTCTGCACGACTGGTAGGGACTATTTAACTGCTTTTACCCTCATTGTACTACACAAGTCTTTGTTTATATTGCTTTAGTTAATGGCAAGATGAATATCAGTTAAAACAATATTTAACTACAGTGTAAACTCCACGTAACGTCCCTCGATTTAACGACAAACTCCCTATAGCGTCATCAATTGGCTTTGGTTGGTTTAGCTTGTCTTCCATACAACAATTCACTCTTCATAACGACCACAATTGAGCAATTAAAAGTACCTTTTAAATTACTAAAATTAGTAAAAACTGTGCAGCTGTGTACGTTCTTTTGTCCTTTAGCCAAGATGGCTCAATATTGCAAGATGTGAATATAATAAGCAAAAAAGTACAAAATAATTACTGGTGCAGCAAAAGACGTCAGAGAAAAATAACAGACAACGTAATAGCGTTCAAATAAGATTATTTTTTATATACATAACTACTAATACTATTTTCAAATAAACTTCTCTTTTTCTAATTCCGATTTTTGTCTCTATTTAACGACAACTCTCTGTAACGACAACTCTCTATAACGACAACTCTCTGTAACGACAACTCTCTGTAACGACAACTCTCTATAACGACAACTCTCTATAACGCCATAAAACGGACAGTCTCTTCAGTACCGTTATATAGAGTTTACACTGTATCAGTTGAACTGTAGAGTTAAAACTGTCCTTGTAGCCATTGTTTTAACCGTCAATAAAAATTTTACACACCGTTTAACCCTTAAATGCATATTGTTGTTTTTTTTAAATTATTTTTCCCTTTACCTGTGACTCAAAACCTATACTGAAAATATTTTTTTCACAATTAAATAAAAAATCATACATTTAAGGGTTAAACAGTTCAAATACTGTCAAAATTAACTGCGTTTATTTTAACTTATTTTATTATAAAACTTTCAAGTGAGATAAAGTGAAGTGAAATTTTCTTACAAAGTGAGTAAAAGTGAGATATATTTATATAAACGTATATTTCTTTATTTAAAAACTGTATTTACAACTTACAAATAAAATTGTCTGGCAAGATAAGAGATAGCAATATATGAACGTAACGAGTGCGAAAGAGACAAAACATTCGGAGATTTTACTCCAATTAGCAGCGATACAAACACATTCAACTACGGAGCTGACAATCTATCTGTCTCTTTCTATCTTATGTATTTATCATATTGTCTCGTTCTCGCAAAATCACGGAAACGCCAACATTCGGATTTCAGTAATATTAGAGTTTGAAGTGTTGTTTGTCGAAAATTTTATTTTTTAAAAGTACTTGAATTGTGATATATTAGGGTTTTCTTTAATTTTACCAAAAAATCACTTGATTTAACTATTAAGGATATATTTCCAATTTTAAGTGACTCAGTTTAAATAAATAAATCATACTGACAATTAATTCTCGTTATTTCATTAAAAAAATACAAAATAATAAAACATACATCTGCTAATATAAAAACAGTTGCATACCCCTGCATTGTATCACTCCTATTTAGATTTAGTCCCTACTGCCCTACTGCCCTACCAGTCGGGCAAAGTTCCCAATGCACGGACTTATGTACAAACCCATCGCTTTTATATCAATATATACATATACGGTCTGGGAGGGGAAATAACATAAAAAAAAGAATTTGTGCCCAAATGTGACGCGGGGAGTCAATAACCTTTATTGTTCATCTATAGATTTATAAACTATAGATAGTTTTATTTAATTTGCCAAATTTTAAAGAAAATTTACACCAAATTACTACGAACTTTTTACCTTCCTTTTTGTGTTATCTATCTATAGTTAATAAATCTATAATTCCGGAGTTATTAGTCTCTTTACTTATAAACATCTTAAAAACCAACTAACATACACTAGTCCATAGTGTATAGTTTTGTCTTTATTGTCTATCGGTCTGTGAATGGTTGTTATACGTCCAACAACCATAGACCGAGGCAACCTCCTAACCCGGTCTGTGAATGGTTGTTACACGTCCAACAACCATAGACCGAGGCAACCTCCTAACCCGGTCTGTGAATGGTTGTTACACGTCCAACAACCATAGACCGAGGCAACCTCCTAACCCGGTCTGTGAATGGTTGTTACACGTCCAACAACCATAGACCGAGGCAACCTCCTAACCCGGTCTGTGAATGGTTGTTACACGTCCAACAACCATAGACCGAGGCACCTCCTAACCCGGTCCTGTGAATGGTTGTACACGTCCAACAACCATAACCGAGGCAACCTCCTACCCGGTCTGTGAATGGTTGTTACACGTCCAACAACCATAGACCGAGGCAACCTCCTAACCCGGTCTGTGAATGGTTGTTACACGTCCAACAACCATAGACCGAGGCAACTTCCTAACCCGGTCTGTGAATGGTTGTTACACGTCCAACAACCATAGACCGGGGCAACTTCCTAACCCGGTCTGTGAATGGTTGTTACACGTCCAACAACCATAGACCGAGGCAACCTCCTAACCCGGTCTGTGAATGGTTGTTACACGTCCAACAACCATAGACCGAGGCAACCTCCTTACCCGGTCTGTGAATGGTTGTCAAGTACCATAGACTGCAGTCTCTCCCTTCCCCGCGTCCCTCCCCCTCCCCCGTGCGACCGGTGAGATCTCAATGAACAAGATTTACATAGACAATCTTAGTGACGTCACGTGACGTCATGCGACAGGCGACAGTCGACTCTACCTGAAAATAAAAAATGGTTTATTATTACATTTATAGTTTTTATATGAAATGAAATGTCTGGTTAATTATTTATTTCCCCCTTAATTATCAAATTGCCCTCCTGTAGGGCGTTGTCACTATATTGAGAAACACTTGAAATTTTAAAAATAAAACACTAAAAATTGAATAAATCAATTCCAACGCCATCTATCTGCAACAACAAAGTCCAAAAAATAAAGCAAGAATAAAAAGTAAAAAAAAAAAACCTTCTAATCTTATAAATGCGAAAGTTTAGATGGATGTATGTATGTATGGATGTTCTTAGAGTTTGTATTCTAAATGATTAAACAGATCGATGATGAATACATGTAGAGGATAGTCTGGAACTCATTAACTCCACACGAAAGTGAATATAAAACAGCGCCATCTATCTGCGAGGGCGTGTACACTTGACGTACCTGTAGTCTCTATCTCTGTCCCTGTCGCGCGGCCGGTACAGCGTGTCTGCGGGCAGCGTGCGCGGCGACGGCGTGCCGCTGCGGCTGCCCACGCCCACGCCCACACCATCTAATACGACGAAATAAATGCTTTATTCCCCTACTGTGGGGCTCGGAGCCTACCCTAAGGGTGTCTTAGTCAACTGCGATTTCACACATATCTTTGAATTTCTTCACAGTAATGCATCAACGTTTTCCTTCACCGTAACGTCGTGTTATATTCATATGGAAATTCGAAAAAATCACATTGGTATAGCGAGATTCGAACCCGAGACCTGTAGATTACAGGTGCTTAAACCACTGAGCCACCGACGCTCTTTATTATTTCACGTTATTTAAAAAATACAGTTTAAGCCTTGGCTCTTGCACTTGGTTCCTGCAGGAACCAATCCCTTCCCCATTGGAGAATAAAATATTTAGTGCATAAATAAAAAATTACATACAAAGACAAAATAAGCAAATACTAACTGGTAAGTCTAGGCGGGGGCGTCAGTCTGTCGATACGTCTGCGTGCGAGCGCGCCCGACATGCCCGGCATGCCCGCCAGACCCACGCCCACTCCGCCCACGCCCACGTTGCCCACTCCACTGATGCTGGGCACGCTGCCCACGTTGGCCACGCTGCCCGCACTCAGCGAGGAAGGACTGGGCGTAGCGCGACTCCGCCCACCAAACTCTGTTAGGGCGTATCTTGATTATAGTATGGAGCGTGTCTTGATTGTATGGGGGCGTGTCTTGACTGCATGGGGGCGTGTCTTGGTTGTACGGGGGCGTTAACATAGAGGGCCATATTTTAGATATCGCACCTTTATTCATATAAATTAAATCAACATGCATGTTTTTTTTTGTGAAAACGCGTTTGAAGTTTGTCATGTTTACAGAAGATTTGAGAAGACAAACACGTTCTGTCTCTTTGATCTTTCATTCTATTGTGAAGCGAGTTGAATTGTTCGTATATTTCTCGCAGAAATAATGTCGTTTATGATGAAAATACAAAAAAAACATACATTTTGGGTTAATCATTTTTATGAATAAAGGAGCGATATATAAAGTAAAGGACATGTGTAAAATAAATGTAGGCGTGTTTTATTTTCATGGAGGCGTGTCCTATATACATGGGGGCGTATTATGAGTATATATTAACTCACCAGCAGGCAGGAGATCAGCATAGTGTCTGTTGCGTGCAGCGCTCGCTCCCGCCAGCGACGAGTAAGCTAAAACATCCATACATACACAAATGTTTCATACAATTTAATTAATCATATAAATATTATAAATGCAAAAGTTACGATGGATGAATGGATGTTTGTTAGCGTTTTTAGCTTAAACAGCTGAACGGATCTCCATGAAATTTGGCACACGTTTAGAGCATAGTCTGGAAGAACACATAGGCTACTTTTTATCCCGGGAATAGTTACGGTTCCCGTGGGATTCATTAATTTAGTTTTTTAATGTTTCCTCAATCATTGTGCAACGGTTCAACATATCTTACTGAGATTTGGCACAGATATAAAACAAAGTCTGGAGTACACATGGGATAAGGTCCATCCCCGAGAAATGTCCGGTTCCCGAGGGATACGTAGCTTTTTGTTATTTATATAGTTCGTATGTTTTCTAATACCACGCGGACGAAGTCGCGGGCAACAGCTAGTAATTAATATTTAACTAACCTCGTATAACTGATAATTCTATCGCAGCTCGAAGTTCGTCGTCATCGCTACGTGTTCGTACACAAGACAGCGCCTGCGGAAGTACACGTTTTTTTACCCGACTGATAATGAGGGCAATTGGATGAGATACTTTGTTGTTTCGTACATCGAAGTGACATCTGAACGATGCGGTGAATGAAAGGAATGGAATATGACGATTGACGTCACGTGTCTCATGCCAACTGTTTAACTTGTTACCGACAGCGCGGCAGCCAAAAATACAAAACTCTTTCTTCTCAAACTGTACAACGTTGTTATAATTTTGTAGTATCGGTTGTTTGCCACGAGATGGCGTGTATTTTTGTACATTGATTTCTAGATCGCGATATGGAGGTTCGCGGCGAATAATCGACCTCACGCAATGTGTATTTAATAAATTGACTTCGCTATCCCATAATCAGTGTTTTATTTAGAAAACACCCAGTATTGGCAACGTTCTCCGATGCCGTTGGAGATTTTTGAGGCTGCTTTACACAAACTCACATCTTTATTTTTACTGAAATTCAATTTTACACCATAACAAAATTCTTCACCTTCTTTTTTCTATGTATCTTCTATCTATTCCACGATAAATGTCTTGGTGTCCAGTATGCAACCTCTTTGGCTGTATACATACTGCTTGTCAGCCAAAGAGGTTGTATTTTGCACTCAACACCAACTCAGGTCATGTTTTAGTCGCACGATAATCGTAATTTTATTTTATTATTTCTAGCTCAATGGTTGAATGTATTCGAGTCAATATTTCTTCCTGGTTATCTTATAACAAGTAGAAACGTTTAAAAAAAACATGCATATTCCCTATTGTCTGGCGTAAGTTTGTTTTTATGTATGTTTGTATGTAAATTTCATAGTAATAGCGTATAACCTTGTTAACCGATTGTAATAAATGAGGTGTCAATCGATTTGCCTTCTTATCTTTAGTGTCATAAGGTATATATTAGTAAAAAATACCTACAGTAGACATAAATCGTGAATAAATCGAGTTTGAACCATAATTGCAAAGCTATAGTTTCGTTTTTTTTCGTTTTTCTCGATATTTTCAACCATCAGAGTTAGATTGTTGTAGTTTTTAGTGTTTTTTTAATGAAAGTGATGTGTGTCATGTGTTATATGGTGTCATGTCATACCTGCGTGTTATCCCTGTGCCGTGCGCTGTGAGCCGCTCGTTGTGCGCGAGATCCTGCACAATATGAAACATGTAGGCGTGGCTTGGCTAGGACACGCCCACTACACAATAGATAACGTCACAAGTCACTAATATTGATATTTTAAAAGTTTTGGTACAACAAAACATGAATTACATTAAAAAAACATTGCACCAGTGTTTTTGTGAACCTAATCTTTGAAATCCTTTTGTAAATATGTTAATAGTACATAGGGCTTAGAAAATGGCATTTAAATAGACAGCTATAGTACAAGAATCTTATGACACTAAGAGGTGTCATAATTTGAATTGCCATCCTGGTCTTATAACAACATATAAAAATTTAAAATTCAATAAGAATTAAAATATTTATAACATCCCCTACAAAGTAGCTCCTCCCCTTTGTCGAGGCCTATGCATATGGGCGTGGCCTGAAGAGTTGCCACCCAATAGAATCAAAAAATTGAAATATATATATAAAAGTATGTAGTTATTACTAATATTATAAATGCGAAAGTTTAGATGGATGTTTGTTAGAGTTTGTAGCCTAAATTTATAACATAATCTGGAATCACATAGGCTACTTAATTTTGTTTTTTTTATTCCTCGCGGATGAAGTCGCGGGCGAAAGCTAGTCGCATGTGTCTAAGTCTAGATTTGTGTCTAAGTGTAGATACTGACCCGGCCTGGGCGTGTGCGTGGCGCCGTCGCCCAGGTCCAGCTGCAGCCCGCCGCCGTACTCTGCAAACAATTATACAATTCATAATATAAATGCGATACTTTGGATGGATGGATTTTAGAAGGTATCTGCGAAATGGATGTATATAACAATCTGGAAGAGATTTTTAGTCCAACGATTGTCATTCCCATTTTAGTATATTTTCTAGCAATCTGTGATTTAAAAGATGGCGCGAGAGTCCATATCATTAATATTCTAAAGAGGAGACATTTGTATTGTTTTTATATATTCGATTCACGTAAAAACTACTGGGCCGATTACAAAAAATCTTAAACTATTAAAAAGCTACGTTATCCGAGTACCATAAGGTATATTTTTTTTATTATTTCTTAATTTTACGCGACTAGTCGCGAGCAACAAGAGCATGTTGACACTAAACTTGACAACTAACATAGTACCTTTCAAAGAAGTTACCGGTGAAAAAATGCTCATTCCTTAAAAGACTGGAATACGTCTACCGCTGTACTGTCCTACTGTCTTACTGTCCTGCTGTACCAAGTTACCTGCGTGTCGCACGTGTGGGGGCGCGGCGGCGGGGGCGGGGGCGGGGCTGGGGGCGGGGCCGGGGGCGGGCGCGGCGCCGGGCGCGTACACGTAGTCTCTGGCAGTGAGGAGGTGCGTGTTGGCGTTGGGGGCCATCGCCACGTCCGGCACACACGCGGACAGACGACCACGCAACGATCTGTATATATATATACATTTATTAAATATTAATTGTAATCCTACGTTTTTTTATAATACTAGCTGTTCCCATGCGACTTCATCCGCATAAAATTATAAAAATTCATTTTAATGTTTACATTTGTCAAATTATCAATAGCAAATGTCAAAATGACATGACATGACAAACCTCAGCAATCGTTCTTTCTTGATGTTGGCAGCAACTTATGGTCTTTTTCCCACATTAGGGTTTTTATCCAAAATATTTACCACCTAAGTTTCATGGCGTGAAAATATACAGCCTAAAGCATGACGTAAGTGTAGGGCTTTGTATTATGAAAAGAATAATTCAAAAATATGCTGTAATTGCTGACATCTTAGGCAACAAAGATATGTGTGTTTACGCTTTATTATAATAGTATAGAAGTATAGATAAGATGGCAAACGAGCAAGCGGCTTAAATCCACCGAAATGGAAAGCGACCGCTGCCTATAGACATCCGCAATTGCAGCTGCCTACCCTTCATTGACGGAGAAGACGCACATAAGTCGGACATTTCCCCTTCCTATGCGTCTCCATCAAATCCACTTTTCCTTCCCATCCTTTCCTCTTAAGAAAAGGGTGGAATGGGAAAGGGAATAAAATTAGGCCTATGTCACCGTAAATTAATTCAATAAAAATCATATTTTAACAATAAACCACAATTATTCACAATGACATAGAAATTTTAAAATAAAGATTCAAAATCAAAAACCAAAGATAAATATTTTTTCCACATTTACATTAAATACAACTAAAAACGTACTAAAAACTATACATATTATATCAAAACTAGCTTTAAATCCCAACTCCGTTTGTGTGGAATGAAAAAAAAAGTAGCCTGTCTTCTTTCAGACTATCCTCTACATCTATATCTATCTAAATCTACATTCAATCAACAGACAACACTAAGATACTGCCCGTAAGTTTTATCCCTACACAATGCATTTATTTTCTTTAAAAAAGCATACAAACAGACAAACCTGTGCGCGTCTGGTCGCGGCGGCAGTTCTCGTCTGCAAGTGCTGGACTCACGTTCTGGAATATACAAATTATTATTAACAAATATAAATAGAAATAAACTATATTAAGAACTACTTTATGATGTAATATGTTATGTTATACTAGCTGTTGCTCGCGACTTCGCCCGCATAAAATCTATACTAATATAATAAAGCGTAAACACACACTTCTTTGTTGCAAGATGTCAGCAATTACAGCATATTTTTGAATAATTCTTTTTTCAATAAAAAGCCCTACACTTACGTCATGCTTTAGGCTTTATATTTCACGCCATTAAAACCCTAATGTGGGAAAGAGACCATAAGTTGCTGCCAACATCAAGGAAGCAAGATTACTAAGGTTTGTCATGTCATTTTGACATTTGTAATTGATGATTTGACAAATGTAAACAATATAAAAAAATTTCATAATTTCATGCGGATGAAGTCGCGCGGGAACAGCTAGTGTAGTATAATAACAATACATTTGTTTACGCCCTTTTTACCCTATATCTATACTAATATTATGAAGAGGAAAGATTTGTCTTTTTGTATTTTTTGTATGTATTGAAATAATTCAAAAAAAAATAATGGGCCGATTTCGAAAATTCTTTCACCATTAGAAAGGTAATTTATCTATGAGTAACATAGGCTATATTTTTTATTATTTTTAAATTTCACGCGGGCGAAGTCACGAGCAACAGCTAGTTAACAAAATAAAAAATAACCTATATTACTGGCAGATAATTTTTTTTTCTAACGGTGAAAGTATTTTTGAAATTAGCCCAGTTTTTGAGTTATTTCAATACATACAAAAATATTAATCTTTCATCTTTATAATATTAGTATAGAGAGATGAAACATGGTCCTTCGAGCAGGATAAACATTTGTATAAAGACGATCTAAACAATTTAATGAAAGATTTTCTATATTTTTAAATAAGAACAAACATATACAAATACATTTGTAACAATAATAACAGACCCCCTGTAAGTCTAGATCTAGCCGAATTATTTTTCAACCCTTTCCTAAATTGTAAAACGGAGAACTGATAGCGGTAGGTCGCTATACAATAATTATACACTTAACTAGCTATTGCTCGCGACTTCATCCACGTATCATACTGATAACGTAGCTTTTAAACGGTGGAAGAATTTTTAAAAATCGGCCCAGTTTTTGAGTTATCTAATACATACGAAAATACAAATCTTCCCTCTTTATATTAGTATAGATAATAGATTTGATTAAGTCTGCTTACCCGCTTGCAGGAAGACAGCCGCTGCGCGTGAATTGCCCGTCGACCGCAACGACCCAGTGCCCGACCTGGGGAAAAAGGGCATTTGTTACTATAATTTTTAACACAGGATACGTTTAAGAGGAAATATCCTATTGTTAGGAAATATTAGGAAACGGAAGGAATAGCAAAGTTAGTTTTATAAAAGAAATCGCTCTACACTTATTTAGTTGTCAACAAAAACATTCGATATCTTTACGTAGAGAAGTTTTTTTTCTTTTTTTATAAAATAAAGTGGCAAACGAGCAAGCGGTCACCTGAATTCGGCGAAATGGCGAAGCGACAGCCCATTGACATCTACAATAGCAGCGTCGGCTACCCTTAATCGACGGAGACGCACATAAAGAGGATATTTCCCCTTCCTATGCGTCTCCTTTCCATCCCATCCTCTTAAGAAAGGGGTGGAAAGGGAAAGGGACTAAAAGCCTCCAGCACATACATCAGAGTGTGCGCGGAATTGCTTCCACTTCACGTCTGTCTTGTGTGGTATTGGCGAGCCAACAGTGTGAAGATATTAAAGTGGGCTCTACCATTGTTAAAAAGGTTAATGGCCGTTCGTGTATTTTCTAATTCACTTGAAATCATAGTTTTTAAGAGTATTTGTAACCTGCAACAATCGTTGTCACCGTCCGGCAGTGTGTGTGCGCGGGGCGGGGCGGCGCGCGGCCACGCCCCCGGCCCCGCCCACTGCTCCTCCGCGTCCACGCCCCCGCACTCTCTAATATACAAATATACATTAAAATACATTATACACGAATAATAAACATAAAAATAATACAGAACGACAAATATACTAATATTATAAATGCGAAAGTTTATATGGATGGATGTTTGTAACATAAACTGCTAAACGAATTTCGATGAAATTTGGAATAGACGTAGAGAATAGTCTGAAAGAACACATAGGCTACTCAGTTTTTTATTTTAAATTCCGCGCGAGCGAAGTCTTATAAATATTTTTCTAAATAATTAAAAAAAAATTAAAGCAAACTTTTTCTCACGGCTTTGAGTGCGTGGGAATAAATCAAATTTACTAATCAGGCTGTGTTCTTTTCAACTACGTTTATTTCTGTGACAAATTTCATAGAGATTCGGATAGTAATTCTGGAGATATGCAGTAACATCCATACATTTATAATAAAGTATATAAAGTTATATACGTACTTGTCCTCGGTGTCCAGGTCCAGCAGCAGGTCCGCGCACGCGTCCGGCAGAGACAGCTCGCGCACCGCACGCAGCGCTATCTGTTGCACGACCCAATGTTACTGAACAGTCAACGACTTAACTAAACTATCAAACTATTGTTAGGTAATCAAGAAGGTAGTATTGAGACGTGTGACAAGGACGGGTATCTGTATACTATGTTGTGTTGTGCTGTGTCGCTATTGTGTAATGTTGTGTGTGTTGTGTTGTGTGTGTTGTGTTGTGTTGTGTTGTGTTGTGTTGTTGTTGTGTTGTGTTGGTTGTGTTGTGTTGTGTGTGTTGTGTTGTTGTTGTGTTGTGTGTGTTGTGTTGTGTGTTGTGTTGTGTTGTGTTGTGTTGTGTTGTGTTGTGTTGTGTTGTGTTGTGTTGTGTTGTGTTGTGTTGTGTTGTGTAGTGATGTGTTGTGTTGTGTCGTGCTGTGTTGTGTTGTGTTGTGTTGTGTAGTGTAGTGTTGTGTTGTGTAGTGTAGTGTTGTGTTGTGTTGTGTAGTGTTGTGTTGTGTTGTGTTGTGTTGTGTTGTGTTGTGTTGTGTTGTGTTCTGTAGTGTTGTGTTGTGTAGTGTTGTGTTGTGTAGTGTAGTGTTGTGTTGTGTTGTGTAGTGTAGTGTTGTGTTGTTCTGTAGTGTTGTGTTGTGTTGTGTAGTGTTGTGTTGTGTTGTGTAGTGTTGTGTAGTGTAGTGTTGCTGTATGACCTGGTGGTGCACCAGCTTGGTGTCAGCGGCGTGCAGCAGCAGCGCGCGCTGCGCCGGCGCGGCGGCCCGCAGCTCGCGCACGCGCGCCCGCAGCGCACCCAGCACGCGCGGCGACACACACGCCGCCTCCGCCCCGCCCACTCCGCTCGCCCCGCCCACTGCTGCCCCGCCCACACCGCTCGCAGAGCTAGCCCCACTGCGAGCTGCCGCTACCTGTTTTGTATTGAATATTAGATAATTTCTATTAATCTATACTTATACTAGCTGTTGCTCGCGACTTCGCCCGCGTGAAATTATAAAAAATATATTATCATCATCTAAAAATATATAATTTAATCCAAAGCCCACGGGAAGCAACGTTAGAGGAACTACATATGGGAACCTATGATGGAGATGGCAATAGCTAGAAATATTAGAGAGAACCAAGTGTAATTCTATATAGTAGTGTGATATTAGGATACAAATGATTTAAAAAAAATGAACAGCCATATTAACAATACTTGTTAATTACTTTAAAACTAACACATATTCAAGGCTAAGGCAACTACGTGAAGATATCGAACGTTCCGTGGTGGCGACTAGAAAGGTACTGAGGAACTGATGCACTCCTTGCAATGTTTTTTTTTTTTTAAATGTGGTTATTATTCCTTCAGTTTCCTACTATTCCCTAACAGTAGTGTATATAACAATGTGTATATAGTGACCATGTAGAGCGTGTCGGGGATGCGGTGCAGGTAGCGCGCGCGCCGCACGCGGGACACCTCCGCCTCCGGCACCGCCTGGTCCTCCAGCAGCGCCTGCAACACGTATATTACATCATTTAGTTGGTTTTTAAGTTTTATTTTGTACTACCTGTTGCCCGTGACTTTTTACGCAATCTATCTATATCTATACTATTATAATAAAGCGTAAACAAACACTTCTTTGTTGCCTGAGATGTCAGCAATTACAGCATATTTCTGAATAATTCTTTTTTTAATAAGAAGCCCTACACTTACGTCACGCTTTAGGCTATATATTTTCACGCCATTAAACTTAGGGGGTTAATATTTTGGATAAAAACCCTAATGTGAGAAAGAGACCGTAAGTTGCTGCCAACATCAAGGAAACAAGATCATTTTGACATTTGCTATTGATAATTTGTCAAATGTAAACAATAAAATAAAGTTTTTATAATTTCATGCGGATGAAATCGCATGGGAACAGCTAGTATTAAAATAAAAAAGTAGCCTATATGCCCGTCTATTTCAGCTAACCTTCTTTGAAAGGTACTATATTACTTGTCAAGTTTAGTGCCACCTCATGTCCTTGTATTGTATTGTTATAAAACATTTTACAAAATTATAATAAGCTCCATCTTTACTAATATTATAAATGCGAAAGTTTACATGGATGGATGTTTATTAGAGTCTGTAGCTTAAACCGCTGTACGGTTTTCGATGAAATTTGGCATAGATGTAGAAGATAGTTTGGTAGAACACTATTTTAGAAGGCTATTTAGTTTTTTGTTTTTAACTCCACGCGGACGGAGACGCGGGCCAAAGTTAGTTTGTTATAAAAACTACACAATGTCACAAAATATAAAAATTTAAATTCTATTTAGTAACACTTATTATCAATTAATTTCAATACAATTAATATCGACATGTAGTTTTGAGGATCTAATCAATAGATGGCGTTAGTGGAACATGTAAAAGTTCCAAGTGAAGTGTCAACTATGTTTTTTTAATGTCTTTGTATTGTATTATGTACCTTAATTTCATCTAGATAAGGCAGGAAGCAGCGCGGCGGGCGCGCGGCGCCGCGGCCCAGCCACGCCGCCGCGCCCGCGCCCGCGCCGCGCTCCACCATCTGCGGCGGGGGCTGCGGCACCGCGCCGCGCCGCACTGCCTGCACAATCAACAAAAACACTTTAATGCCACAAACAAACTACCGTTAACCAGTACTGCGCCGGAGGATTGGCACAACACTAGATTATCGGCATATACATCCCGTTACTATGACAGCTGTCAATGCCATTCAGTTAACTGAAAATAGCGCGAAATTCCGAAAATAATGTTGCAAAAGGTGGCAAGGTCAGGTAATGCAAGGACGGACAGCCGTTCCTGTGCGCGTTTTCATCTGACCACTTTACACAAATATTTACAGAGGTAGGTGTGGCATTATGTTAATGTCGACATAAAGTGTCGGTGTAGCATTACATGATAATGTCGATATAAAGTGTTAGTGTGGCATTACATATTAATGTCATAAAGAGTCGGTGTAGCATTACATGATAATGTCGATATAAAGTGTTAGTGTGGCATTACATATTAATGTCATAGTGTCTGTGGCATTATATGTCGATATATTCATAAAATACCGGTGTGGCATTGCATGTTAATGTCGTGTGGCATGTGCGGTGTCACCTGTTGCAGCAGGTCGCAGTCCTGCGGCAGGTGTTCGAGGCGCACCAGCGGTAGCAGCGCGGCGAGCGCCTCGCGCACCGCCTGCTCGCCGCTCTCGCGCCGGCGCGCGCCTCGCCGCGACACGGAGTGCGCCGTGTGCCAGATCACGTTCGGCTCTGACAACACACATACATTGTATGGACTTCTAACAGTCCAGTTATTCACTGTCCAACTGTACTGGCCAAGTGTGAAAGGCGCACACCAAGCGTAGAGTCGGTGGCATTTCTAATTCCAATGCCACACAGCACAGAAGACACGAGCAAAGGAGGAGTAATTGTTTCGATTGAAAAGTGTGGGTGCCGGAGCTTTAGTCTCTTTCCGTTTCCACTTTTTTTCTGATAAAGGATGATAAGGGAACGTCGATTTGACGGTGGAGATAAATTCCTATGTATATTACATTTCCCCTTCCTAGGGGAAATATTCATTAATTATCTGGTTTACGCAAGACTAAAATCACGTTTCTACAGACAAAAATTAGGTCAAACAACTATATATTTTAATTTAGACCACCATAAATGTCCCCGACTGTACCAGTGTTGTTGTTTCACCGATTGTACCAGTGTTGATGTTTCCCCGACTGTACCAGTGTTGTTGTTTCACCGATTGTACCAGTGTTGTTGTTTCCCCGAGTGTACCAGTGTTGTTGTTTCCCGGAGTGTACCAGTGTTGTTGTTTCCCTGAGTGTACCAGTGTTGTTGTTTCCCCGAGTGTACCAGTGTTGTTGTTTCCCCGAGTGTACCAGTGTTGTTGTTTCCCCGAGTATACCAGTGTTGTTGTTTCCCTGAGTGTACCAGTGTTGTTGTTTCCCCGAGTGTACCAGTGTTGTTGTTTCCCCGAGTGTACCAGTGTTGTTGTTTCCCCGAGTGTACCAGTGTTGTTGTTTCCCCGAGTGTACTAGTGTTGTCCTCACCCCTGGTGTCGTGTTGCGCGTGCTTGTTGGCGGCGCGCTCCGCCCAGCGCAGCAGCGCGCGCAACGCCTGCGCCTCGCTGGCCTGCAGGAAGGGCGAGCCCAGCGCCTCGGCCACGGCGGCGCGCGGCAGCCGCACGCTGGACACGTGCGACATGATCGCCGGGAACTCGTCGCGCAGGTAGCGCATCGCTTGTCTGCAACACACCTACATTGTACTGTACTGTACTACACTACTACTGTACTAGTGCACTATTGTACTATTGTACTAGTGTACTAGTGTTCTATTGTACTAGTGTACTAGTATTCTATTGTACTAGTGTACTATTGTACTAAGGTACTAGTGTTCTATTGTACTAGTGTACTATTGTACTATTGTACTCGTATCACTGTCGTACCAGAGTACTATACTATGAGTTTTTCGTGTAAAGTATACTCATGCATATTGTACTCATGTACTCTTGTCATTCGTACTCCAGTGTACTTGTGTAGAGTGACTAGAGGACTAGGGTATGCTCGTATCAGTACATTCATGCAGTAAAACTCGTGTATAGTATACTATTGAACTCATATACAAATTTATGGTATGTACGTAGTATCACTAGTGTACTAATGTAAATATCGTCTACCATTGTACTCATGCACCAATGTACTTAGTGTATCAGTGCCACCACTTGCAAGTGTTACTTAAGTATTAATTTACTGACATTGGAGACTGGTGTACTAGTTATACTATTTGTACTCCAGTGTGGTGTGGCGTGGCGTGGTGTGGCATGGCGTAGTGTGGTGTGGCATTGCGTTGTGTGGCGTGGCGTGGCGTACCTGTGCACCCACTGGCTGGCGTGCGGCGCGGCGGCCCAGCGCAGCACGTGCGCCAGCGTGTCCGGCGACAGCGCCTCCACGATGGCGTCCTCGCAGCCCTGCACCACGATAGGCATCTCCAGAAACCTAAACAAATACAACAACATTCTATGACTTATTAATATAAACTAGATAATATCTTCCGGTTTCATCCGCATTATCTACTATTTTAAATGCGAAATGTTGTACATTTTAATGTTTACATTTGTCAAATTCTCAATTGCAAATGTCAAAATTACCGTGACCATAATAACCTTGCTTCCTTAATGTTGGCTTGTAGTTTATGGTCCCTTTCCCGCATTAAGGTCTTTCAAATTTATTTACCCCCAAAGTTTAATAGCGTGAAAATATATAGCCTAAAGCGTGCCGTAAGTGTAGGGCTTTTTATTAAAGAAAGGATTATTCAAAAATATGCTGTGATCGACATCCTACGACAAAAAGTAGTGTGAGTTTACGCTTTCTCTATACTAATATTATAAAGAGGAAAGATTTGTATTTTTGTATGTATTGAAATAACTCAAAAACTACTGGGCCGATTTCAAAAATTCTTTCACCGTTAGAAAGGTAATTTATCTATGAGTAACATAGGTTATATTTTTTAATTCCACGTGGGCGTAGTCGCGAGCAACAGCTAGTTATATTAGTATAGATTTACCTCGCTATTTCATAAAGTTGAAAGGCGTCATCTAGTGTGGAGGTGTTGTTTGGTCGCGGCGAGCTGCGCGACACGCCTGTCCACGCCTGGAAATTAATTGTACCACTTAGTGTTGATTTAGTGAAGATTGTATGAAAGATATTCTTAATCATGAAATAGCTGAAGTCTTTTTTTTTAATTTTTTTTTAAAGAGAAGGCAAACGAGCGGCGAGAACACCAAGTTTCAAGATAGCGGGGTAATAAATCGCATTGGGCTACAAAAAAAATATTTTAATATCAGCCTGTTTGTTACCTTTGACTGATAATTTAAGAAAACAAAAAGGAGCATATCACGGAAATATATAAAAATATTGTTTTCATTTTTTCTTTAGTAAAAAACACAGTAAAGGGTAAGCTTGTACATTTTGTAATTGGATTTAAAAAATCAGGCTTTTAAGGGTTAACAATAGATATCACTATTTGACCATAAAACATTAAAAATAGGGGTGTGGGTGTAGTTAAGGGTGTACTCACAGTGCCGCCGCTCCCCGAGCTGCCGGTGGAGGCGGGGGACGAAGAATTTCTACCAATCAGACCCAAATCCACCTGAAAATAACAAATAATATGAAAATAAATAATTTTTCGTATACATTTAACAGTAACAAACCGAACTTTCAACTCTATTTTCGGTTTCAGTCAAAATATAGCCAAAATTGGACTCACAGATCAATTTTAATCGAAAATCTAATTATTACAAGATACAAAATAGCTCTATCTTTACTAATATAAAGAGAAAATATTTTTTTTATTTGTATTAACTCAAATACTGGGCGGATTTCAAAAAATCTTTCACCAATAAAAAGCTTCGTTATCAGTAACATAGGCTATATTTTTTATTATTTTTAACGCGGGCAAAGTCGCGAGCAACAGCTAGTATCTATTAAATATCGTGGAACATGAATAACAACGCTTTAGATCTCAAACAAGTACTCTGTATATGGAAAAAATCATTAAAAATACACTAAAAGCGTTTCCAGTAGTTTCAAATTCAGCTGAAAAACTATTATCTTATACTAGTATAATAAATATATTTATTTACCTGGTCAGTGTACGCGGCGTGCAGCAGCGCGCGAGCAAACCTGCGGGGCAACACGCGCTCGTCGGCGCACACCGCCCCCGCCCCGCCCCCCGCGCCGCACGCCCCCGCCCCCCACACCAGACACGCCCCCGCCCCCGCAGCACCCGCCCCCGATACCGCGAGACAACACGCCCCTAATACAGTACATATTTTGTAATCTCAAATAGACGTTTGTATGGAATTAAAAAAAAAAAACAAACGTGGTCTATGTGTACCAGACTATCCTCTAGAATCTAACCCCACATAATCCCGACATTACCCAAAGAGACAGAAGTATCTTTTAATAACTTCTTTGGTACCAGGAAAAGGTACAAATTAGCTAATCTTCTTCATCCATGTGAACTGTGAACTGATGCGATGTCGGTGTTGGTGTATTGTTGGTGTATTGTTGTTGGTGTATAGTTGGTGTATTGTTAGTGTATTGTTGGTGTATAGTTGGTGTATTGTTGTTGTTGGTGTATAGTTGGTGTATAGTTGGTGTATTGTTGGTGTATTGTTGGTGTATTGTTGGTGTATAGTTGGTGTATTGTTGTTGGTGTATAGTTGGTGTATTGTTGTTGGTGTATTGTTGTTGGTGTATTGTTGGTGTTGTTGTAGTACCTGAAGAAGCGCGACCTGGCGGCGAGCACGACGCGGTGGCAGGGCAGCTCGAGCGCGGCGCGGAAGCCGTACGCCGCGCCGCCGCCCTCCAGCCGGAACACCAGCCGGCTGTCAGACTGCTCGCCTGCAGATACAGGTACATTTTTATTACAAGCAACTTTGAACCCTTCTATACTAAGTTAACCTTACTTTAAGCTGCAAACATGCGGAGGAGTTGGAGGTGGAGGTGGAGGTGGAGGCGGAGGTACTTTGCTGTTGTTTGTTACAAGTAACTTTGAACCCTTCTATACTAAGCTAACCATACTATAAGCTATCTTGGAAAAAAAAACAAAATCTTGTTGATAGTTTAAGAATGCATATAGAATGAATTACTTAAATTAGTTTAAAATTCATATGCATTTTCTAGTTTTATATATCACTTGTGTAGATTTATTAGATAGCATGACAAAGTTCACTAGTTATGTGTAGGTATTGGACATAAGGGGGTAGCTGAAGTAGGCGAGGAAAGGAGTAGCGGAGGTGGAGGTAGCAGTGATGACGGAGGTGGCAGAAGTTGAGGCTGTTTATATGAAGGTGGAGGTAGCGGAGGTGGACGTAGCAGGGGTGGTGTAGATAGAATCTGAAGTGGAGGCAGTGTATGTGGAGGTGGATGTAGTGTTTGTGGAGACGGAGGTGGAGGTAGCGGCGAAGGTAGAGCTAGTGTCTAAAAGGTGGTGATAAAGGTAGCAGTAGTGTGGATGTAGCTGCAGAGGCGGAGGCAGTGTTTGTGGAGGCGGAGGCGGAGGTGGATGTGGAGGCGGTGTTTTCTCACCCGAGTCGAGCAGATACTTCATGTCCCTGTGCAGCGTGTCCAGCGAGAAGCCGAGCAGGTCCGCCAGCCGGCGCAGCAGCCGCGCCTCGCCGCGCCCGCGACCCCGCGCGCCGCACGCGCAGCCCCCGCGAGCTGCACCACACACACACACACATTATAGTACTCCACAACAGCTAAATAATAGTTTATATGTTGTATTTCAAATAATCTTTATAAGCACATAGTATTAAATACTCACATGCGGTATTCTCTCCGCTGATGATGTCCAGCTCCGACTCCTTGCCGCCGCGCTCCCACTCTGGAAACAACAAGTACATCACTATTAAATACACATTAATATTATGGCTAAAATCTGTTTTAACTTGTTTTTGATATTTTGACACTTTCAATCTATTTCGTTACATTTCATTTTAAATGGCACTTTAAAAATCTTTTGCAAAAGACGATCCAATATTTTCATATGTCTAATTTCTCATAGGTAGTCAAAACATAATTGAAACCAATGTATATAGGTAATGAAGGGGTGTGTGTGTGTACGTACTGTTGCAGAGGTCGCAGGGCGCGCGCCGCACGCAGCTGGGCCCCGCGTACAGCGCCGCCACGCCCGCCTCCAGCTCCTCGCGGCACAGCGCCGCGCCCGCGCCCTCCAGCGGCACGCGGCACGCCCTGCGCACACACTGCACTCACTGCCCACTCCTCTGTCCCACCACTGCACACCGCCCCGTCCCACCGCTGCCCAATGCCCACTTCTCTGTCCCACCATAGCCCACTGCCCTGTCCCACCATAGACCACTGCCCTGTACCACCACTGCCCAATGCCCACTGCCCTGTCCCACCACTGCACACTGCCCTGTCCCACCACTGCACACTGCCCTGTCCCACCACTGCACACTGCCCTGTCCCACCATAGACCACTGCCCTGTCCCACCACTGCCCAATGCCCACTTCTCTGTCCCACCACTGCCCACTGCCCTGTCCCACCACTGCCCAATGCCCACTGCCCTGTCCCACCACTGCACACTGCCCTGTCCCACCACTGCCCACTGCCCTGTCCCACCACTGCACACTGCCCTGTCCCACCACTGCCCAATGCCCACTTCTCTGTCCCACCACTGCCCACTGCCCTGTCCCACCATAGACCACTGCCCTGTCCCACCACTGCCCAATGCCCACTGCCCTGTCCCACCACTGCCCACTGCCCTGTCCCACCACTGCCCAATGCCCACTGCCCTGTCCCACCACTGCCCACTGCCCTGTCCCACCATAGACCACTGCCCTGTCCCACCACTGCCCAATGCCCACTTCTCTGTCCCACCATAGCCCACTGCCCTGTCCCACGACTGCACATAGCCCACTACCCTGTCCCACCACTGCCCAATGCCCACTGCCCTGTCCCACCACTGCCCACTGCCCTGCTTTGCCCCACCACTGCCCACTGCCCTGCTCTGCCCCACCACTGCCCAATGCCCGCTTCTCTGTCCCGCCATAGCTCACTACCCTGTCCCACCATAGTCTACTGCCCTGTCCCACCACTGCCCACTCTACTGCCCACCCCACTCACCCCGGGTACCGCTGCAGCAGCTCCCTGAAGTAGGAACACCTGGCGGCGAGGATCGCGCGGTGAGCGGACACTGTCCACCCCGCGCCCACCAGCTCCACGTCACACACCCATCTGACAGGGAAACAGACGTTTAAGGAATACATAGACTAGACAGTGAACATTTTTTTCACCGGTAACTTCTTTGAAAGGTAGTATGTTAAACATTTTTTAATTACAAGTCGTTTTGAAGATCTATCAATAGATAGCATTTGATTATGTGAAAAATGTCTCAAATAAGTTGTCATCTATGCTTGTTTATATCTTTTAAATCTGCAAGAAAACCAGGCTTACCGACCAATGACATTTTAATGAAAACCCGATCATCATCTACCCTACCTCATCCTACTGCTGTAGGATCATCACCTGACTTTCGTCTTCCAAATAACTCTATCTTCCGTCATTTCACTCCCTTGATCATGGCACTTTCTACCTCTACCTTTACCGGTGTAACTAATCCTCTTATAATAATCTTAAACTTATAGATAATGAAAAAAAAAGAGAAAAAATATATATATCTATACTAATATAATAAGCGTAAACACACACTTCTTTGTTGCCTAAGATGTCAGCAATTACAGCATATTCGAATAACTCTTTTTTTAATAAAAAAAATACCCTACACTTACGTCACGCTTGATATATTTTCACGCTATTAAACTAAGGGGGTAAATAAATTGGATAAAAGCCCTAATGTGGGAAAGAGACCATAAGTTGCTGCCAACATCAAGAAAGATAGCTAAGGTTTGTCATGTCATGTCATTTTGACATTTGCTATTGATAATTTGACAAATGTAAACAATAAAATAAAGTTTTTATAATTTCACGCGGATGAAGCCGCACGCGAACAGCTAGTTTATAATAAAAATAAAGGAACTCATTAATAACAAGGATTATGCAAAAAAAAAAGATATAAACTGTGCAAAAAAGAGTACCAAGAGTCTGTAGACGTTGATAAAAAAAAACGAATCTTTGTTACTTAAGATCCAAGCTGAGTCATACCTATCCCTGTAAGCCTGCGCCAGGTCCTGATGCAGCGCCGGCGCGGGCTCGCGGGCCAGCTCGGCCTGCGTCACCAGGTCGCGCAGCGCCGCGCCCGCCTCCAGCTGCTCGCACAGCACGAACACCTCGGCCAGCCGCCACGAACTCACCACTGACCGGATGAAGCGCGCGTGCTCGCATCCTACGACACAAACACCTTCACGTTCGTTCAACTAACGGTTTCAATCCGTTGCAGCACAAAGTATGATTCTTGTCACATTGTGTGAGGTCACTTGACTGACTGACCTCGGTCAGGTCGGGAGTCCCGAGGGCGGCGTGCTGCTGCAGCCAGGCGCCTCCGCAGTGTGCCCAGCGCTGCGCCACCGGCCTTCTTTTTCCGCTCCCTATTGAGTGTGGTGTCGAAGGCCCAATTTTAGTCTATTTTCCTTTCTACCGTTAAGAGGAAAGGATGGGAAGGAAAAGTAGATTTGACGGCGGAGAGACACAGGAAAGGGAAATATCCTATTTATGTGTGTCTCCTGTTCGTCCCTCAAGGGTAGGCAACGTATCTGGAATTGCGGATGTCTATACGCCGGTTGCTCGTTTGCCACCTTATAATATAAAAAAACTACACTTTGTTGGAAGCCCCTTTTAAATTGTGATAAGCAATCTTACTAATACTATAAATGCGAAAGTTTAAATAGATAGATGTTACTTAGAGGTTGTAACCAAAAGTGCTGAAAGGATTTCAAAGAAATTTTGTATAGATGTAGAAGATAGTCTGGATCGACAAATAGGCTACTTACTTTTGTTTTTTTGAATTGTACACGAATGGAGTCGGGGGCGAAAGCTAGTATTCTTACAATTTAAGGTAGATATGAGGGGGCGTAACATACCGTATGACGTCCGCCATGGTGGGCGGGGCGACGTGCTCCGCGGCGCCGTCGCACGCCTCGCCCTCCTGCGACAACACGCCCTTGTATCAACACTTCATGTAGGGTATGGAGATAATGCGGTTGTGGTAATGCTAGTGACGAGAGGAGGTGAAGGAAAGGTGAAGGGTAGGTGGAGGGAAGGTGGAGGGTAGGTGGAGGAAAGGTGGAGGGTAGGTGGAGGAAACGTGAAGGGTAGGTGGAGGGAAGGTGGAGGGTAGGTGGAGGGTAGGTGAAGGAAAGGTGGAGGGTAGGTGGAGGAAAGGTGAAGGGTAGGTGGAGGGAAGGTGGAGGGTAGCTGGAGGGTAGCTGGAGGGGAGGTGAAGGGGGAGCTAGGTATGTTACCTGCGGCTGCGCGGGGTAGAGCGCGGCGCCCATGTCGTGTCGGCGCGCGCGCAGGCAGCACAGCAGCCGGCTCATGTGCGGCGCCGCATCGCCGCCCTCATCGCACCACCGCACCCCCCGCACCCCCCGCAACCACAGCAGACACCCTCACACACGCGCACCCTGCAACAAATGTAATAATGTAATAAATGCAAAAGTTTTGAATGCATGTTTGTTAGAGTTTGTAGCCTAAACAGCTAAACCGATTTTGATGAAATTTGACATAGATGTAGAGGATAGTCAGGAAGAACACATAGACTACTCACTTTTGTTCTTTGTTTTAATTTCACACGGACCAACTCGCGAGCAACAGCCAGTTTATAATATGTTAACAATTGATAGCGCCATCTCTGGAATTCAGTACAAATATAGTTACTGTTTACCTTTTCAACAGTGAAAGAATTTTTAAAATCGGCCTAGTAGTTTTTACGTGAATTAAATACATACAAAAATACAAATCTTTCCTCTTTGTAATATTAGTATAGATATCAAGCCCTTAAAAACAAGACGATAACTCCAAAAATTACGAGAAGTAAAAACCCATAATATATCCCAACTAGCTGTTGCTCGCGACTTCGCCCGAGTGAAATTTAGAAAAATATACCCTATGTTACTCACAGATAAATTACCTTTCTAATGGTGAAAGAATTGTCAAAATCGGCCCAGTAGTTTTTAAGTTATTTCAATACATACAAAAATACAAATCTTTCCTCTTTATAATATTAGTATAGAAGTATAGATATAGATTTATACGTAAATAGTTGTTTAAATACTAACTGAAAGTTCATTAGACATGTCGTATTTAACTCAAGCTATAGCCATTAAATATAACATAAAGAATTAATTAAAAACATACGCATCGAGCGCACAAAGTGAACTAGGTCGCGACTTAACGAGTCATGAGGCTGACGTGTGCTCAGCGACATCACGACTTGCTACACTTTTAGGGTGTAGGCATACAGAGTTTATTCTAATGATTTACTCCCATTAGCTAAGCAACGATTGCTCTCTTCTTGGAATTCTTGTTGGCAAAAGACTAGCTCTTCTAAAGGTAAACACTATGCTGATATTCAAGGCTTTATTCCTCCCCAACCTTGGTTCTTCAACTTCAAAGATATTCACAAACGCGCGACAAGTACAATCTGTAGATTAAGGCTAGGACATACGTGTACCCCCGTCCATTTGGCTAAACTTCATATCAGGGACAGTTCCATTTGCGAATGTGGTCTTGACGAAGGCTCTCCAAATCACATCTTTTTCAGTTGCCCCCGTCTATCTTCCTCCCTGTATGATCTCATTCCTCCTGATATTCCTCGCCCCATTGATCTCAAATCGCTTCTTTCCCTTGTGAACTCTCCTTCGTTTATATTCTTAGTTCATTCATCAATCACAACAATATTAAGCTGTAGAGTGTCTGTCGTTTTTCCACCAAACTCCTGTATATGCACCGCGGTAGTCTTAGTTGTGTTAGAGTATTATATGTACTTGACATTGGCGAAATCTCTATGGAAACGCCATTAACACAAAAGTGAAGTGAAAAGGGTGTAGGCAGAGAAACAAAACTTACATGTAATTAACATAACATTAATTTAAAAATCCTGACTAAATAAATCTAATACATAAATACACAAGAATATCAAAATAAATATTTGGAAATGGAGAAAATTGTTTTTTTTAGAGTATTAATTCTCACAAATATTGTAAATAGCTTCCGCCCGCGACTCCGTCCGCGTGGTATTAATAAAAACAAAAGAAAGTAGCCTATGTGTTCTTCCAGACTATCCTCTACATATATGCCAAATTTCATCAAAAACCTTTCAGCGGTTTAGGCTACAAACTCTAACAAACATCCATCTAAACTTTCACATTTATAATATTAGTATGATGTTTTGAACAGGCGTCATATGACGCTCGGTTGAAGAAAATCGAATTGAATCAGACCTCATTCAAAAATCAGTCACTCATTTAGTCTCTAAGCAGTTACAATGGATTTGACATACAAATAAGCCCAGAAACATAAAAACAAATATAACCCTGCTTGTCAGTAGGGAAAAACACTTCATGACACATTTACTAGTTTTCGCCCGCGACTCCGTCTGCGTGGAATTAAAAGAAAACAAAAGTGAGTAGCCTATGTGTTCTTCCAAACTATCCTCTACATCTAAGCCAAATTTCATCAAAAACCTTTCAGCGGTTTAGGCTACATACTCTAACAAACATCCATCCATCTAAACTTTCACATTTATAATATTAGTATGAAGTATGATGATTTACTTGGTTTTTTAATGAGTAAAAATGTTAATCAGATTCAATAACCATACCTATTTAACTCTAGATCAGTGTTTCCCATACTTATTTGTACCATAACATGATATTTCTAAATTTTTGACCCCCTGTTTAAAATGTTAAACTAATTTAGTAAATAATAAATAAACTACCAAAGCTACCAACAATGGTAGAAAATATAAAAACTACCATTATGTGACGCCTGTGGCAACCCCAGCTTCCGGGCGGACACTCGCTCAACGAACGACATCAAAGAAAGAAGCAAAAACTGCGGACGGCCTTCCGCCGTTAAATACAAAGCGTATTTGTACGTATTCGTCCCCCTTCTATCAATTAATCCAAAGTAACAAGAATCAAAAACACCCCCTCCATCATTTTTAACATTAAAACACAATAACATCAAATGAAATTATATACAGCATGTTTTAAAGAATATTCCCAAAATGAAACAAGCATAAAAACTCTTTCACTCCAAAATGTCTAACGCCCTATCATATATATCAACCACACACACACACACACACACACACCACAAACACACACAGTACACACACATAAATATAACACAATAAATGCATACACATAAACACACTCACACTCGCATACCCAAACACATGTATTTGATCAAATATAAAATTATGTACCTAGATTAAGAGAAGGCCCTGCCTCCTGTAATGCAGGTCCCCACCTAGCTCAGGAGGCAGAGCCCCTATGATTATAGTTCAACTGGTTTGATTAATAAAGTGTTTTTATTTTTTTTTTTTTTTTATTAAATTTGACAC
The DNA here is from genome assembly GCA_029286645.1 of Papilio protenor. NCBI lineage: Eukaryota > Metazoa > Arthropoda > Insecta > Lepidoptera > Papilionidae > Papilio > Papilio protenor. The sequence goes on along the minus strand of JAGSMZ010000041.1, from coordinate 90,237 downwards.
TAAGAAATATCTTAGCATTTAAATAGCCAGGAGCGAGAGAGTTTAAGTCATGTCTAGTCCATTTTTGATTTGCCCCTTAACTATCAAAATGCCCGTTTATGGGGGATGGACCACATTGGGAATCACGGCTCTAAAAAAACACACATAGTGTAAATAAATTTAAAAATAAGAGTGTGGTGATATCTTTACTAATATTATAAAGAGGAAAGATTTGTATTTTTGTATGTATTGAAAAACTCAAAAACTAAGCAGCCAAATTCAAAACTTCCTTCACCATTAAAAAGCTATGTCATCAGTGAATGACATAGGCTACATTTTTCATTATTTTACAATCTTACATGGGGGAAGTCGCGAGAAATAGCTAATCATACTAATATTATAAATGTAAAAGTTTAGATGGATGGATGGATGTTTGTTAGATTTTGTAGCCTAAACGGCTGAACAGATCTGGATGACATTTGGCATAGATGTAGAGGATACTCTGGAAGAACACATAGGCTACCTTTTGTTTATTTTTATTTCACGCTGACGAAGTCGCGGGCAAAAGCTAGTGTTTTATAACATGTCAATACAATCATGAGGTGACACTATACTTGACAACTAACATAGTACCTATCAAAGAAGTTACCTGTGAAACATTTTCACTGTCTAGTCTATGCATTTCTTATGTCTTTGTACATTATGTTTACATGAAAAAGAATGTAGGCCAGCAGCAGATACACTGCTATCTGATTATATAAACATTTATACTGCAACATCAAACTATGTCATTACAAAACATTTATATACTAGCTGTTGCTCACGACTCCGTCCGCGTGGAATTGAAAAAAACAAAAGTGAATAGCCTATGTGTTCTTCCAGACTATCCTCTACATCTATGCCAAATTTCATCGAAATCCTTTCAGCCGTTTAGGCTACAAACTCTAACAAACATCCATCCATCCATCTAAACTTTCACATGTATAATATTAGTAAGATAAGATTGTTTTGAAATCAATACCATTTATATTGCAACTGTATTCCCTCTGCTAAAAAATCTATCAAAAGACAAATTACCTAATCTACATTAAAAAAATATAACTAATTTGAAAAACTCCTAAATGTACTAGAAAATATAAAAAAATAGGAATAAATAAAAGTTAGAATCTAACTTTTTTTTCACTATTTTATTTTATTGACTCCTATTTTTGTGTTAATTAATATAACCTATGAATGACAAACATGTGTGAAAACCATTTTCACCAGTAGGGTAAATTATAATTATAGAAAATTATAAACTACTAGCTGTTGCTTGCGACTTCGCCCGCGTGAAATTTAAAAATAATAAAAAATGTAGCCTATGTTACTCACAGATAAATTACCTTTCAAATGGTGAAAGAATTTTTGAAATCGGCCCAGTAGTTTTTGAGTTATTTCAATACATACAAAAATACAAATCTTTCCTCTTTATAATATTAGTATAGATTGATAATTTTTTTGTATTACGATTATCACAATTAACTTCAATTAATTATCAAAAAAAAAGTATTAATACTTTGCCATTTGCTGTCAGTTTTTTGTTCTAATCTATCATACTAATATTATAAATGCGAAAGTTTACATGGATGGATGGACTTTTGTTAGAGTTTGTAGCCTAAATGCTTGAATGAATTTTGATGAAATTTGGTATAAATGTAGAGGATAGTCTGGAAGAACAAATAAGCTATTCACTTTTCTTTTTTTTTAATTCCACGCAGACGGAGTCGCGGGCGAAAGCTAGTATTATATAAATAAAAATGTATCAAGTCTTCATATCTAACTGATATATAAAAAAATAGAAATTGTCTTTAACAATACTATAAAACACAAAATAACAATTACTAGATTTTGTTTACTGGGATGTCTGAGTTTGTGAACACTAATAGTAATAGCCGATAATTATAAAACACCAAATAATACTGCTAGAGCCAAGAAATACTATTATTTATCTAGGAAGCATTATTTTATAAAAAATTGTACATAGTAAAGTATACATACACAATAGTGGTAAGTATATGAATGATACATAACTTATACATGGCCTAATAAACTGACACACTACTGAAAGGGAATCTGATTGGGGTGTGAAGCGGCTAGGGGTGGTTATGACGTCAGAACAAGTGCGCACGTCGGCTAACACCGACTGACCTAGTTTCATCCCTTGCGACATCGCGGTACGAGGCTATTGCTAACTGAAATGTCAACAGGCCACGCTCCACCTCCTATACAACAATATCTGCCTAAATACAGTCAATTATCACCAAAAAATAACAGAAAACCTGGTTAAAACATTTGATAACAACAATCGCTACTTAAAAATTAAAGTTTAAAAAACTATATGGATAAATATAAGTTGTATTCAGGAGTATGATACTAACCAGCAATGCCAGGCATCACAATTAAATCCACAATTTAATATTCCGATTTTTCACATATACACAGTACTGTCATGCACCGCCATTAGTATCAAATCACGTCACTTAAAACTAAAATCACTGGTCCAGGCGTATGTTTTGCCGTTTAATTTATGTTTAAACTATCAAATGATATTTCTTTGTAATTATTTTACATAAATAAGTCACGGATAAAAGCTCATCGAGTGATAAAAGTAAAAAACAGAGGCCAAATCAACCCCGTTACACTTCCTTGGTATGTCGCGATTTGAACAATGCTGCCAACTACGCGAAATAATAAATAAATATGAGGATTGCCAATATTATAAATAATAAAAGTCCGATTCACGCATTCAAATTTTTTTAAAGATGAGTGTAATAAGAGAATTTAAATTATCTTTATAAGTTTCTCGATCTTGTTATCAGCCCAAAGAAATGAAATTTGCTTAAGAATTAATGTCATGACTTGAGATCCCTTCAAGGAAGTACTTACTCCATAGGTCCCTTTTAGGCACGTTTAAAGTTTAGGTTTGTATGTAATTGTCTATAAATATTGTTTTGTAAAATCTATGCAGGTAAAATTAACAATGAAATGTTTTTTCGTTTCTCAATAAATTCATGTGATGATTTGCCATTTGCCAGTGACAATCATATGACAACTGAAGACAATCAATGACAGTGACATTGGCAGTTGGCTGGCTGGTCTTTTGACAAAAATGTTTGACTTTGTTAAAAATTTAAAAAGCGCATTCACTTGAAGGTGGTTTCGATTTTGTTTTCAATAGTTCACGCTTCATCCATTAAAATTATATCTTTATCTGAGAAAAAACGTAAATCTTGAGTAAATTACAAAATCCACAGTCTACAAGCTTTGTGATTAGTGTTTTGAATTTGTGATATAATTCAAAGAATGGTTGATTGAAATGTAAGTAAACAACAGATTTGTACTCAAGTTGTTAAGTATATTTTTCATTTGTACTCTTGTATTTTAAGGTAAGTTGCAATCGGAGTAGAATAAGTCGTCTTTGTACCGTTTTTCACAAAACAAGCTAACAATAATAAGTTACATTTAAATCCATAGATCAATATATGATTTACAACTAACTGTTGCCCGCAAATCCGTCCGCAATGAATATAAAAAATCTTAGTAGCAGATGATGCATTCTTTCAGACTATATCCTACATCTATACCAAATTTCCATCCATACAGTGTTTCTGCAATTACATGATAAACATCTTTTCAACCAAACATTTCTATTTATAATATTAGTAGCAAGTAACATAATTAACTTCTTTAATAGCCAAGTCATGTGATTAAATTAATATAAGGCCAAAAATAAAGCTATTTTTGTTCTCTATTTCCAATAAGTAGACATAATGCATTTCAAAATATTTTTTTGTATGCAAAAATTTGCAATACAACTTAAGTCATACATAATAATACCACATGTCTGGGGGAAAGGAAATATAATCTATCTTCTGTGCTATTTATCATCATATCTTTTGTTTTTATATGATGTAAATTGCTCGTTAGTATTATTTGATATATTAAGATATATTTATTGGTTTGATGGTTTCAAGTATTGAAAATGTAATGAGTGTGCAGAAAGCCTAATTTTAATTCCCTTTCCTTTACATAGGGGTTTTATCCTCTTAGTGTGTGTTTTCCCTGTCCATTAAAGGTAGGCAAAGTATTTGCAAATGCACATGTCTATGAGCAGCGATTGATTTGCTATTTTGGCTAATTCTTGTGTCCTCTTGTGTGTTTGTTGTCTATTGCTAAAAGAAAATAAATAGCTGCAAAGTAACAAAATCTCAATAAGTATTTAGTTTCTTTGACTTGAATCTATCACATGCAAGTATCTTACTACCTTTGAACTAACATCGGATTGCTCACTTCATAATGTATGATGTAATAACTATTGCAGATTCAATGTGAGATGGGCGATTCTTCGTCCACGCCATCGCTCTCGCCCACAGAAGCGGAGCCAAGTAGCCCCAACCTATTCGAGGCGGAGTCCCCGCCACGCGCCTCCCGCAGGCCCCGCCGCGCCCGTCGCGTCGCCGGCAGCCCGGGCACGCCGCCCGGCGCCCCGCCCGACACACTCGCCCTCGGACCCACCAGCGAGGTCTCGCTGGTCAACTCCAGCTATGACACGGAGGCCACGCGGCTCGGCCCGCTCTCCACGCCAGCCCCCTACGACCGCGCCCCACCCGATGACAACTCCGACTCGGTCCAGCCGCAGAGCTCGCGCTCCGACCACGTCACCCCCAACTTGACCACTGAAGAGTCCAACAGTTTGATGTCTCTGCCCGACTCCAAGCAAGATGACTCGGAGGAGCCGCCCGCCAAGGTGCGCAAACTCTCCTCGCCCAAGCTGAACGACGACACGGACGGCGAGACCTGCCCCATCTGCCTCGACACGTGGGGCAACTCGGGCGAGCACCGCCTCGTGGCGCTCAAGTGCGGCCACCTGTTCGGCGCGCAGTGCGTCGAGCGCTGGCTGAAGGCGCAGCCCTCGCGCGAGCGCACCTGCCCCACCTGCAAGAGCAAGGCCGCGCTCAAGGACATCCGCTTCATCTACGCCAAGCGCCTCGTCGCCGCGGACTCCTCGCAGATCACCGCCCTGCAGAAGCAGGTCGACTCGCTGCAGACAGAGAAGAGCAGAGTCGAGCTCGAGCTGCAGAACTGCAAGATAGCGCACCGCGCGTGCATCATGCAGCTGGAAGTGCTGCGGAGCTCGCTGATGAAGCCGCAGGCGGCCAAGGACCAGCCCGTGAGGAAGACGTGGCGCTTCGCCCTCGAGAAGAACCTTGAGATATCGAAGGACGGCGGGTGTCGTGTAATGACGTACAACTGCCGCACGTACGAGCTGTACGTGTCGCAGAAGAGCGTCAACTACCTGTTCCCCGGGTACGGCATCCGCAAGGTGAGCTGCGTGGAGAACAAGGCGGGTCAGTTCGTGCACCTGCACCCGAAGCCCATCCGCGACCTGACGTACTCGCAGCCGCGCGACCTGCTGCTGAGCGCGGGGCTGGACGGCGCGGCGCGGGTGGTGGAGCGCGGCGTGCCCGGCCTGGCCGTGCACTGCGGCCTGCCGCTCTGGTCCTGCTCCTGGGACCATCTGCGAACCAACGAGTTCTACGTGGGGGGCGTCGGCGGCGTGGTGCACCAGTACGACGTGCGCAACCCCGCGCACTACATCCAGCGGCTGACGGCGCCCGGGGATATGTCGCCAGTCGTCTCGCTGCGCTCCACCGAGTATGGGCTGCTCTCCTGCCAGCTAAACTCGTGCTGGCTCTGGGTGGCCAACATGCGGCAGTGGGAGCCGCGCGCGTTGCCGCTCGAAGGGCCCTTCATGTCGCTGGCATACGACGAGGAGTCGCACCGCGCGCTGGTGTCGTGCCGGCCGAGCGCGGGCGGGGGCGGGGGCGTGGGGTCCGAGCGGGCGCGGCTGGCGCTGTGCCGGCTGCGGGCGAGCGCGCCGGGCGGGGAGGTGGTGCTGGAGCCGGAGCAGAGTTTCCCGGGGTCAGGTCGCGCGGCGCTGATGTCCCGCGCGGCGTGGGTGCGGGCTCCGGGCGCGCTGTGGGCGGCGGCGCACTCGGAGGGCGAGGCGGCGCTGCGGCTGCACGGGCTGGAGGGCGCGCGCTCGGTGTCGCTGGCGGCGGCGGAGCCTGCACTCGACGTGTGCGCGCTGCGGCTGGGCTCAGACACGGTGCTGGCCGCGCTCTCCGAGTGGCGCCTGCGTCTCTACAAGGCCATCACCACCACCTCGTGATACACCCCCTGCTCCTACCCACTGCTCCATGCTGCCCTCACATATAAAAGGACAGACGATAAATCATGTGATTAAAGTGAATGTGAAGAAACAGTGTTGTCTGTGGTATCGACAGTGTTGCTAGTTGTGTTGTGTACAATGTTTAATACGGATGTGAATTAATTTGACAGTTGCAAAAATTGGATATTTAAACAAATTGATATTAATATGTGCCATGGATACAATTAATTATAATTAATGAAAAACTATTTGAATAAATATGCAAGTTACAATGAAATGACAATCTAAAAATTGCATAAACTAAAGTAATTGCACTTGTAAATTAACTTATAATAATTAATACTGAAAACGAGAGTCCTTACGTGTTATGGAAAATTCCATTTAATATTTCAATTCCAAAAGTAATTTTAATGCATGCATTTTAAAAATTTTAAATCACCGTAGAGGATTTATGGATTCCTTAAAAATTTCTGCCCCTCTGTAGCTCAACAACTCCAAGACATTTCCATATTTTCCGGTGGGATGACAGTTTTCCTTGTCGGTCATATCAATTTGGTTTCTCCTAAATATTGACGTTTTTTAGTATGATTTCTCACTTTTATAGCAGAATCATTGAAAATTAAGCAATAAATAATAAATTCAATATCTAATACACATAATTAATATCACTGCAGAATTGTAAAAAGGTTTTAAGTAAATTTCATAATGAAAAGTAGTTTTGATAAATGTTGCTATTTAATTGGTTGTCTGTACAAAGTAATTAATTATAAAAAAGCTGTCTATTTGAATGATTGTAATGCATTTATTTTGTACAAATTATTTAATATTTTGTATTGTATTTGTATTTTTCGTTTATTGTATATTTGATTGTGTTGTATTAATGTAGGTAACCCTGGCGGACGACTGATTGTAATTATTTACATATATCTGTGTTAATGTCTAAGTTAGTGAAGTCTTAAACATTCGTACCTCATTTTTCAATAAGTAAAGTTTTGACTTTAATTTATTGTTTTATTAGTATTTGATAGGATAACATTATCGGTGGCGCGGTTAAGCGCTTGACCGTAGCGCACATCTATACATTTAGCTTTGTTCCCTGTCAACCACGTTTTTTTTAAAGAATGAGGTATCATTCGATTCGTATGATTCCTAGCATTGGTTTTAATGCTTGATTAGTCTTTTGTTGGATTTTCCATTCCTAGTTCCATCTAGTTTACTTAAAATAGCAAAAAATTAAGGATAGGCAACGCATCTGCAATCTCAATTGCGGATTTGTATGGGTAGCGAAAAAAAACGAATGGTTCACTATAGTCAAACAAATATATTTGACCCAGTGAAATATGCTGCTATCGCGGTTCTGTCAAAAATGAAAAACCTACATTCTACGAAACTAATTTATTCCACTTTTTTGACATTGATAAGAGGGCGCTAGTGAGCTGTTAAAGGTGAGTATGACATGCCCACCCACCGGGTCAAAAAACTGGGTCGGTCTTTAATCAACATAATACTGAGTCTGCTGTCAAAGATATCGTCATCCCTCTCATTCTCTTTGAAAAAATAAAGATAACAATATAATTTATATAAAAAACAAGTGTTCCGGCAGTGCAATGTCAGGGATACACAACACTATTTTCATTTTAGAATTTACCTAATTAAGAATTAGGCTACAAGCACGCAATTTAGTTAATTTTACCAAATTACCCTTGACACATTTGCACTCTGTTCAAACGTCAAATAAAATTGCGAAATAGTATTGCATACTCTTTGGTTGGTCAAGTATAAAAAAAAAACATTGACAAGCAAGTAGTTCGCTTAGATTACAGTCAGTTTTGTAAACAATATTTATTTTCTTGAGGTTTCGGATTAATTAGAGTTCGATTTCTTAAATTAATTCAAAATTTCACATCTAGTGATATACTCAAAACATTTTCTGTTGCATTAGAAAGGTAAGTAACAGAGTTATTAGTGTTTTGCGGAACATGTGTGCGGCGCATATATGAGGTCATACCTTGCGGTATATTTTAACACAAATACAAAAAAACAATATACTTAAGAGTAATATGAGCATATAATACTTTTATTAATAACAAATTAGTTCGCAGAACTTATCTCTATTCGGTGAGAAGTCTTTTGCGTTTCAAAGTTTGTGAATCGGAAAATTTTTAAAGGGAAGGGCCGTGGGAGTCTTTCTACCTACGTTTAGCTATGCTAATAATTATAAATGTTTCACCTAAAATATTCTGTGTCACTATGATTTACATGTTAATGCAGTCTTATTGACTTACTATTCAGGACATAAGAATCAAAACCATTTGCTCAAAAATATGTACGGCATACAGTTTTCGTTGTCCATTTAGACATTTGTAATAGATAAAAGTATTGACTAGCGCACATCATCTTTTGACCTGCATATTATCAGGTGGGTCCATAATTGAACACTTGCTTACTCATTGTAAAATCTATAAATAACATCTGCAAATGCAGATATCTATGAGAAATGGTCAATTTGCTACTTTGGTGAATTCAAGTTGCCATTTGCTTGTTTACCATCTTTTATCAGAAAAAATATTTATCTCTAGCTATTATTATATTTGAATCTATGTCAAAGTATTAAGAAAAAGGTCTTATGACGTGATATCTTGTTATAAATTTAGCTTGTGACATTATCACATAAAATTATGGTCTATAAACCAATTTCACAGATAAGCAATTTTTTTTTCAGTTCTTAGCAATGGAGCAAGTTTTACATCATGTGGCACAGACTGTGGAGAAGCAACTGGACAATGAGATGGAGAAGTAAGTCCATAAACTAAACCATACCAAACCATAAACAAAGATTTTTTTTTTCATTCAATACCTTCATACACTTCTCTACATTAACTTTAACAGTGTTAACACATTCATTAGTTCGCACGATTTCCTTATATAGGTCACTAAGTACTCACTTTATGTCGATACTCAGGTCAAAAAGTAAACTTTATTACAGGGCAAAATTACAACTGTTGTGAAAAAATTACAAGCTAGATTTGTGATCTTTCAAAATGTCCATCCGTCGCGCCGTCGAGATGTGCAAGTGCATTTGACATCTGTCAGTGTTGCCAATTTTTGATTTGTCACATTTGGTAGAATTTTTAATTTGTCGTAGACCTGTATTAATATCAAAACACGACATCACGATGTTTCACCGTAACATTGGATAAATGTAGATATTAGTATATGGCGGGATTCGAATCCAGGACCTGCAGATTACAAGTCTAGTATTTACCCCTTGAGCCACCAATGCTCGGTCTAATGTGTAATCACTCCATGTTATTTTATAAGAGAAGGAGGCAAAGCACCGGGAACATAGGTGATCTTTCACCATGGACATCTGCAATACCAGACGAACTGCTTTGTAGCCAGCCTTTGTTGATTGTTGTAGTGTTTATATTTGTACAGACTGGACGCTATGGACAGCAATGACCTGGAAGCGATCCGGAGACAGCGCATTGAGGAGATGAAGAAGAGAGCCAAGCTGAAGCAGGAGTGGCTTGCTAATGTATGTAAATATAAATAATCATACTATCATACTTCATACTAATATTATAAATGTGAAAGTTTAGATGGATGGATGGATGGAAATTTGTTAGAGTTTGTAGCCTAAACTGCTGAACGGATTTCGATGAAATTTGGTATAGATGTAGAGAATAGTCTGAAAGAACACATAGGCTATTCACTTTTGTTTTTTTTAATTCCACGCGGACGGAGTCGCGGGCGACAGCTAGTATAAACATAAATGCCAACTGAAATTGCTTTCTGTCTCTAAAATATGTACTCTTTTTTTAGAAAATATTAATCTTCATGTATACTAATACTAATTACTAATTTACTATTTCATTTTTTTTTTATAATGTAAGGTGGCAAACGAACAAGCGGCCATCTGAATCCACCGAAATGGAAAGCGACCGCTGCCCTAACCTTCATTGACGAAGGAGACGCACATAAAGAGGACATTTCCCCTTCCTATGCGTTTCCTCCACTGTCAAATCCACTTTTCCTTCCCATCCTATCCTCTTAAGAAAAGGGTGGAAAGGAAAAAGGGACTAAAATTAGGCCTGGGGACTGATAACAAACATCCAGTCATTCATCTAATTTTTCGCATTTAAAATATTAGTAAGTATGAAATAAGATTTACAATTTTCGACTCTCTAGAGGAGGTAGGAGGAGCGCAGCCTGTTGACGTCTACTCGCTTAGTTATTTTGCCACCATCTACGATACAATTTGTATGTTCCCCAGGGTCACGGTGAGTATACAGAGATAGATGGTGAGAAGGAGTTCTTTGGTGTGTGCAACAAGAGTGAGAATGTGGTGTGTCACTTCTACCGCGCGGACACGCCGCGCTGCCGCATCGTGGACATGCACCTCCAGACCCTCGCTAAGAAACATGTCGAGACGAGATTCGTCAAGCTGGATGTGGAACGAGCTCCGTTCCTCACAGGTTTGTGCTAACTCTGGATAAATGTTCACTTACCCCGAACTCACAAATATCTCAAATTCTATACTTTGTAACTCGAACAAAATGTTATTGTTTACATTCCGTAAAACTTTCAAATGAAAATGTCAACATTCAAACGCTCTAAGTCGACGACTACGACGACGAAGTTGTTTGCCATTGGCTAAGAATTTAAGTAACCTTTTTCAAGCTATTCCGTTTGATCCAAGGTCGTCTGAAGATCCGCGTGCTGCCCACCATAGGGCTGGTGAAGGACAAAAAGACGAAGGACTTCATCGTGGGCTTCACAGACCTCGGCAACTGCGATGACTTCACGACTGAAGTACTCGAATGGAGAATAGCCAGGTATACAAACTTGTGTACCGCTATTGCCTGTGTTTTCGAATCTTACATCTACAGTCGCGGAAATCCGCGGTAATTTACTTCAGGAAAAATTGCCTTGTTCATTACAATGAGACAAATTCCACCTCTTCCTAAAAATAATTAATTAGATAGTGCAAACGAAGGGTTAATAATAAAAAGAAATTAACCGTGTACCACTAACCGACTTTTCGTACAGACACATTTATGAGTTGTATTGATTTTTATTTCTCGTTTCGTTAATGTTCAAACGATTGTAGCTTTAAAGGTAGAACACCGCCAATTTCCCCGACGATACAAAATATTCTCTTTTTGGATTTACCTACAAGTTTTATCAACCTCCCCGCTAATTCTTATTCGCCTGTGTTATTGTCAATTGGTTTTTTTTTATAACATCAGGGCAGAAGTGATAGAGTACTCAGGTGACCTGCTGGTGCCGCCGGCGGAGGCGCGACGACAACGCGCACTTACTGTGCACAGCAAGAAGACTATACGAGAGAAACACGATAGTGATTCGGATCTAGATTTCAGCGACTGATATGATATATTACATTTTTATAATACGCTTAAAAATTATTGTGAAAAACTACTGAATTGGTAGTATTTTTGAATGGAAACATTCGTAATTATAGAATATCTGTTTTGTTGCCACTCATTCGAAATGATTCAATTTTATTTTGTTTAATTTGTTTACGTTTCGGTGAGTAATTTATTATATGAATGATTTGAAACTGACCAAAAGAAGTCTGAGGATATGATAGTGGGCTCTAATTTAGCTAAAGAGCGAAAGGTAATATTTTTAATATTTAAACTATGATTCACAAATTCATTGCCACGTGGTAGTAGATCACACAAGTTTGTTGGCTTCGGAAAATTATATTTACTTAGTTGTAATAAACATTAAAAAAAACTACTGCTATATTTAATAAATATTTTTTTATCTTACTTTCGTTTTTTGATTTCAGAAGTTCAATTCCTTTTCAAAGTTCCTACATACACTGTCCCACGACACAATCCCAGTCACACGACTGTTGCTAAAATGCATATCTATTTAAAACAAAATGATGTAGACAATGAATAAATGAATATAGTCATGAATATTTCAACTAAAATTGTTGACCTGCAGATCAGGTCACGGTTCGCATGGGTGAAGTAGATCAGTGAAACTCAGATCAGCTAAATTTGTACTTGCATAAAGGTAAATCGATAAGATTTTGTCGACCCCAATCCAAGACTTCACCCAAAAGGGTCTCCAGCTCAGACACAAGTTTGGTCCGGTTCTCATATATAGTGGCCCGAGAAACAGCGCGAGCCGTGTACAGTGCATCACCGGTGCTATCGTCTGCATAACAATGAATTGCTTGCACCGTCCACAACGACCTTGATGCTGCGACCCTCTAAGAAGCTGGAAATCCAGGCGCAGAGCTTCTCGGGCAGCCCGTAGGAAGGCGACTTCCGAAGAAATGCTTTAAGCCTATTTCTTATAGATTTCTAGTTAGATTTAAATATTTTCTACAAAAAAAATCAACTGTTTTTGTGTATTTTGGTAGAAAATGAATAATTATTTATGGCATCCCCGCAACATCTGACAACGGTTGTCAAAAAGTTATATAAATTTTCTATTTAATCTGTACTCCATTCAGTTTGTCATATTCTCGCAATCAGGAGAGGTGTTTTCATTTATTGCTTAATTAAAATACGTAAACAATATATTTGAATTGCTTTAGCGCAAAGCTACAATAAGTGTTTGTGTGTTATTCAAGATTATTAAAGTGAAACTTTTTAGTTAGAAATTTATTGTTCTAAGCTTCAAAAGTCTTTAAGTATTAAATATCACTAAGGAATAAAGGTAAGTCGTAAAATGATTTTGTTTGTTCTCAAAGGGTTGTCTAAATATAGATTTAGTGGTTATTAAAGTATGTAGTTATAGAACCTATTCAAGGTTGCGACCTAGACTTTGGACTATGTTCTGCGTAGATTTAAAAAACAAAATGTTTGAATCACAGATAAGAATTTTAAGGTTTTATAAATATGTAAATAAGTGAATCAAAACGGTTTTATTTATTGTGGGAGTATTTTACAAACAAGTTATTATCATGTTTATTGTTTGAAGCAACATCTTATATCTTACTAATATTATAAATGCGAAAGTTTAGATGGATGGATATTTGTTAGTTTGTAGCCTAAACTGCTGGATGGATCTCGATTAAATTTGGCATAGATGTAGAGGATAGTCTGGAAGAACACATAGGCTTTTAATTCTATGCAGACAAAGTCGCAGGCAAAAGCAAGTACCTTATATATTTTTAAATAACCTCGTTCAGTCTTAAAGAAGATGACTTCATTGTTATAATTTAATTGAAAAAATATTTCCATCTTAATGATTTTTATCTTATTATAATTGACATATAAAAGGTCATTGGCATGTAATTTATGCTGTTTGGAACTTACATATTGATAAAAATTTAGGTCACATTTCGCAACTTATTACTCAAGTATCATCATCATCATCACCAGCTCATTATACGTCCCCACAGGGGCTCAGAGCCTACTCTAAGTTAGTCACTAGGCCATAGTCAACCATGCTGCACTGCGGGTTGACTTCACACATATCTTTGAATTTCTTCGCCGATTTGTGCAGGCATCACGATGTTTTCCTTTATTGTAATGTCGGCTAAATTATGTACATATGAAAATTTGAATAATCGAAAATCACATTGGTATTGTGGGATTCGAACCCAAGATCTGTAGATTACAAGCCAATTGATTAAACTGAGCCACAGACAATTCCTGAAGTATAAGATTCAAAAATTATGCTAAAAACACCATTGAATGAAGAACCTCCTTCTATTTGAAGTCTATTAAAAAATGTAATTTACTTTTGACTTCAACTTTATCCATGCAAATTAAAAAACTTAATAAACAGCTCTACATATTATGCTCTACATGCCAAAAAACAAGTTATTTTTAAGTTTTTTTCTAAGAATCTTCTGGCAATAACAAACAACAAAAAAATTTGATAAATGTGTTGTTCAGATGTGATTAACAAATAAAGTTTTATAAAAACCGAATTTTATTTATTTAAAAGAATTAAACAATAATCTGAATTCACAAAAATATTATCTTATTATCCATAGACATCTGTATTCGCAGATGTGTTGCCTACCTTATCTATGGACGCAACGAGGATATTTCCTTTTCCTATGCATCTTCTCTGTCAAATCCGCTACCCCTACCCATCCCTTTGTTATTTTAATATCATCTTAAATTAATTCTATTCTTGTTAACATTACTTGTGAGGAATTCTTTTCTTTTCTTAAAAAATGCATCAGTGTTTTTTTAAATTTCTAAGCTTACATACAGAGATTTAGAGTGTTCGCACACATTTGACTAAACTATTGCACAATTGTTTAGTCTCACTTTCCTATGAGCTTATATGGAGGTACACTACTTGTTTAGTTGTGCAAAGAAGTTGAAGGCTGCGAAACAATCGCACAACAGTTGTGAGATAGTTCAGTCAAAGTTGCAACCAGTTTATGTTTAGTTTTCAAATATACAAGATTTTAGTACATGTTGAGATAAATATTATTATTGTGTAATTGTTTTGTTATCAGTACAGTAGTTATCAATTATATCTTATCTATAGATATAGTAATTTTGATGTCCCCTACAAGTAGTTGAAATGCTAGTTTTGGGCGACAACACGATCGGGGAGGTCTATAATCTAGGGAGATAACAGTAAAAATCTTTTTTTTTACTCCAAAACAAAAGTAAGTAGCCTATGTGTTTCAGACTATCCTCTACATCTATGCCAAATTTCATCGAGATCCCTTCAGCAGTTTAGGCTACAAACTCTAACAAACATCCATCTAAACTTTCGCATTTATAATATTAGTAAGATTCTTATCAAATTATGTCCTGTTAAAGATATAAATGATAATAATTGAAAACGTCGTTGTCATTGTTGATTAGAAAATGACTATTTCGTTGTCGAAATGTCATATCTAACTGCTGTTTTTGAGTTGGCACGTGGAGGACTAGAGCGCTATACTGCGCGATGTGCCAACTTATTACGAAGATAATTTTTTCTCGATAAAGCCGCGTATTATTTATTTTAACAGCGATTTATAAATCATATGATAATATACCGGACGTTCTCATCATTGTTATAATAAACCAATTGTTGTAAAAACAAAAAAAATCAAAACAATCCCATTTGGCATTTTTTTTGTTGATACTTATAAACAATTAAATCGACCTAAACCAGTGATTCCCAAAGTGGTAAGGGGTTTGACCCCCAGGGGTACACGATTGGAAGCTAAATTGGGGGTCCATAAGTCGTAACTGGGGGTCCAGGTTTTTATTTAACGCAATATAATTAAATTTAAGCGAAATCTTAAAAATATAACTGCGAAAGTGTAGATAGACGGATGGATGTATGTTAGAGTTTGTAGCCTAAACGGTTGAACGGATCTTGATGAAATTTGGCACAGATGTAGAGGATAGTCAGAACACATAGGCTACTCACTTTTTTCTTTAATCCACGCGGACGGAGTCGCGGGCGAAAGCTAGTGTTTAATAATGTTTAAAAATTTAAATTAAATAATTTTTGTTTCTCAATAATATTACATAGTATGTGTTTCAGGGGGTGTTAGTCAATGTAAGTATCAGTAGGGGGTCCAGGATGGGGGGCGGGACCATCGCTGTGGGAGAGCGGGGCGGCTTCCTCCAGGACGACAGAACTTCGCACACCAGACGTGAGTATATTAGAGTATTTCCAAACGTTGTCATAGACCCCTTGAAAAAATTTACTAGTTAAGGGACCCCCTGAATTTTTTCTCGTGACACAACTATACGAAAGTTTGATTAGTAAAAAATCCCGAAGTCCCTTTGACGATTATTCAAGTTCGACTGAACAAGAAAAGAAAAACTTTGTGCTTTTAACAAACTTTGAAAACTTTGTGTTAAAGAAAAAAGCTTCTTTATACAAAGAGGATACTTAGTAAATTAACTGTTAGTTAATTTATATTAATGAAAAACCTATTATATTAGTAGAAATAATACTATTATCAAGGGCTTATGGCTCAGGGGTTAAGCCCTTGTAATTTGCAGGTCCTAGGTTTGAATTCCGTGAACGAAAACATCGTTTTGTGTGCACATATCTGTAAAGAAATTAAAATATTGCGAAGTCTCCGCTTAGTTATTTACTCTACTGTTGTAAATTAAATTTCGTTTGTAACAGAGACCCCCCGGCAAATGAACGGGGGGTTGCTGTTGCTGACGTCACTGGCGGCGGGGGCGACAGCGGGCGCGGTCGCCAAGACCGTCATAGCGCCCCTCGACCGCGCCAAGATCAGGTTCCAAACCAGGTGAGAGCTACCATAGTATGACAATTTCATATACTATTAGCTGTTGCTCGCGATTTCGTCCGTATGTAATTACGAAATATAGCCTATGCTATTCACGTATAAATTACCTTTCTAACGATGAAAGAATTTTTGAAATCGACCCAGTAGTTTTTGAGTTATTCCAATACATACATAAATACAAATATTTCCTCTTTATAATAATAGTATTAATACAGGGTGCTTTTTTATTTTAAAAAATATTGTAAAAATGGACACAAATACATTTAAAAAACTAAATATTACGAGCTATTTTTGTTACAATTTAGGATGATTTTTCAATATTGTTTTATATTTGTTATTGTTTCTTAAACTAGTTTTCGGCCGCGACTCCGTCGGCGAATAAAAATAACAAAAGCGCGTAGCCGTTCAGCAATTTAGGCTTCAAACTCGAACATCCATCCATATAAACTTTCGCATTTATAATATTAGTCTATACTAATATTATAAAGAGGAAAGATTTGTATTTTTGGGTTTTTGTATTTTTGTATGTATTCGATTTATAAATACTGGGCTGATTTTAAAAATTCTTTCACTATTAGAAAGATAGTTTATCTGTGAGTAACATAGGCTATATTTTTTAATTTCACGTGGGCGAAGTCGCGAGCAACAGCAGTATTGACAAACAGTTTGTGTATTACCAGTGACATCCCCTACTCTACCCGAGCGGCTGTCCAGTTCCTTGTCAGCAGTGCGAGGACGGAAGGTGTCATAGCGCTGTGGCGGGGGAACAGTGCCACCATGGCCAGGATAGTGCCCTACGCGGCCATACAGTTCGCCGCGCACGAGCAGTGGAAAAAAGTGTTCGGGGTTGACACCCCTCAGGATGCCAAGTTAGTATCACTAGGGACCCCCTAAAATAGGCACCCCCAATTACTTAAGAATATTATGCATTCTTTTTTCTAGATTTTCGTAAGATTTTTTTGGTCCTCTATGTTTAAACTAGCTTTTGCCCGCGTCCGTTCAGTTGGAATTAAAAATATAAAAAATAATTAGTCTATGTGTTCCAGACTATCCTCTTCTACAATTATCGAGATTCGTTCAGCATTTAGGCTTCAAACTCGAACATCCATCCATCTAAACTTTCGCATTTATAATATTAGCATTTTTTTTTTTTAATTTTAAAAAAACTAAATATTACGAGCTATTTTTGTTACAATTTAGGATGATTTTTCAATATTGTTTTATATTTGTTATTGTTTCTTAAACTAGTTTTCGGCCGCGACTCCGTCGGCGAATAAAAATAACAAAAGCGCGTAGCCGGTCAGCAATTTATGCTTCAAACTCTAACATCCATCCATCTAAACTTTCGCATTTATAATATTAGTCTATACTAATATTATAAAGAGGAAAGATTTGTATTTTTGTATGTATTCGATTCACATAAATACTGGGCTGATTTTAAAAATTCTTTCACTATTAGAAAGATAGTTCATCTGTGAGTAACATAGGCTATATTTTTTAATTTCACGTGGGCGAAGTCGCGAGCAACAGCAGTATTGACAACAGTTTGTGTGTTACCAGTGACATCCCCTACTCTACCCGAGCGGCTGTCCAGTTCCTTGTCAGCAGTGCGAGGACGGAAGGTGTCATAGCGCTGTGGCGGGGGAACAGTGCCACCATGGCCAGGATAGTGCCCTACGCGGCCATACAGTTCGCCGCGCACGAGCAGTGGAAAAAAGTGTTCGGGGTTGACACCCCTCAGGATGCCAAGTTAGTATCACTAGGGACCCCCTAAAACAGGCACCCCCTACTATTATAGGTACCCCCAATTACTTAAGAATATTATGCATTCTTTTTTCTAGATTTTCGTAAAATTTTTTTGGTCCTATATGTTTAAACTAGCTTTTGCCCGCGTCCGTTCACTTGGAATTAAAAAAAAAAATAATTAGTCTATGTGTTCCAGACTATCCTCTACTACAATTATTGAGATTCGTTCAGCAGTTTAGGCTACAAACACACATAAACTTTCACTTTTATAATATTAGCATTTTTTTATACATAAGTAGGTTTTATTTAATTTACTTATATTTCCTTTAACCAATCCAACTAAGATTTAAGTTTGTGCTAGGATATGGTTTAAAGTCGAATGTCTGGATTCGAACCCACGACCGCAAACCATAAGGGTATTGGTGCTTTGGGTGCTACATTTTCTTACATCCACACTAAGTAGGTTAACTGTGAGGATTATTCCCAACCGTCACCCCGCTCAGTCCCCACGTGGGGACAGATGAGGATAAAAAATTTCATCCGTCCCACCTTTTAGTTCCACCAATAAGGTGACAGGAACCGTTATGAAATAAAAAAAAAAAAATTTAAGATGCAATCGTTTAGCAAGTAAATTACTGTAAGGTGAATTGTTCTCTCCTTATACAGGATGTTACAAAAACTAATTACCGAAGTTTCCTTGGACACTAGAGTTTTTAACCTAACTTACTTCTGTTTCACATGATGGTTTTTTTCAATTTATTTACCCACTAAGTTTGATAGCGTTAAAATACAGCCTAAAGCGTGTCCTAAGTGTAGGGGTGTTTTATTAAAAAAATATATTTCAAAAATATGCTGTGTTTGACATCGCCCCAAAGTAGTGTGTGTTTACGCTTTATTATAATAGTATAGATTTCTAAGTGTTGCAGTCGATTGGTGTATTATTTACTAGATTTCGCACGCGACATCGTCCGTGAATAAAAAAAAAAAAAAAAAGTTAGTCTATGTGTTCCAGACTATCCTATACATCTATGCAAAATTTCATTGAGATCATTTCAGCCGTTTAGGCTACAAACTCTAACATACATCCATCTAAACTTTCGCATTTATAATATTAGTAAGATTAAGATGCAATCATTTATCAAGTAAATTATTGTAAGGTGAATTGTTCTCTCCTTATACAGGATGTTACAAAAACTAATTACCGAAGTTTCCTTGGACACTAGAGGTTTTAACCTAACTTACTTCTGTTTCACATGAAGGTTTTTTCCCAATTTATTTACCCACTAAGTTTGATAGCGTTAAAATACAGCCTAAAGCGTGTCCTAAGTGTAGGGGTGTTTTATTAAAAAAATATATTTCAAAAATATGCTGTGTTTGACACCGCCCCAAAGTAATGTGTGTTTACGCTTTATTATAATAGTATAGATAGGATACATGTATTAAAGGCCAGTCTCACCAAATTGTAACTTATCTGATAACAATCGAACGTGTAAAATATGTGATGGTAATATCGGATTTTGTTACCTTATCTAAGTGACGTTATAAGCTATCTGAGTCTATCAGCCAGTGGTGGAACAGGCCCTTAGTAAACTTATGTATGAATTAGTAAATTCCTTGTAGGGGTTACCCGGCCACCATACTGGGTGTGATACCATACGCTGGAGTGTCATTCTTCACTTACGACCTGCTCAAGAGGTGGTACATTGGTAAGGCAATATTAACAGCTTTCATCGATTTATTCCTTACTAGCTGTTCGCGTGCGGCTTCATCCGCATTAAATTATGAAAATTTTATTTTATTGTTTACATTTGTCAAATTATCAATAGCAAATGTCAAAATGACATGACATGACAAACCTTAGCAATCTTTTGTTGGCAGCAACTTATGGTCTCTTTCCCACATTAGGGTTTTTATCCAAAATATTTACCCCGAGTTTAATGGTGTGAAAATATATAGCCTAAAGCGTGTCCTAAGTGTAGGGGTGTTTTATTAAAAAAGAATTATTCAAAAATATGCTGTGTTTGACATCGCCCCAAAGAAGTGTGTGTTTACGCTTTATTATATTAGTATAGATTTCTAAGTGTTGCAGTCGATTGGTGTATTATTTACTAGATTTCGCACGCGACATTGTCCGTGAATAAAAAAAATAAATAGGCTATATGTTATAGACTGTGGTCTACATGTATGATGTCGAGATCCGTTCAGTTCA
Organism: Papilio protenor; assembly: GCA_029286645.1. Lineage (NCBI taxonomy): Eukaryota > Metazoa > Arthropoda > Insecta > Lepidoptera > Papilionidae > Papilio > Papilio protenor. Next base: position 69,870 of record JAGSMZ010000041.1, on the reverse strand, counting down.
GGATACAAACAAACAAACATCGATTCATTCTTTCGCATTAATTGCATGTGGCTGAGATGCGTATGTTAAGATGGATGTTTGTGACAAGAATGGATAAAGTTAAGAATGTGTATAATAGAGGAAGTTTGAAAGTAGCGCCAGTGGTGGAGAAATTGAGAAGCAAAAGGTTAGCGTGGTATGGACATGTTATGCGACGAGACGATGGGGACATAAACCAGAAAGTGTTAAGAATTAATGTGGATGGCTACAGAGGAAGAGGAAGACCGAAGAAAGTATGGATGGATTGTGTGAAAGAGGATATGCTTAAGAAAGGAGTGGATTCAGATATGGCTGATAGAGATGTATGGAGCAGCACATACTGTGCCGACCCTCCATAAGGGATAAGGGCAAGTTGATGATGATGTTACTCTAACAAACATCCATCTAAACTTTCGCAGTTATTTGGACGTTTTGAAAGTAATCCTGGTATTGTAGAGTACTTCGGCAGTCCAGCGGTGGGTTTAACGAATATCCTGCTGGGCGGCTGCGCTGGCGCGCTGGCGCAGACCGCCTCCTACCCGCTGGACATAGTGCGCCGCCGCATGCAGACCGCGCGCCGCCAGCACGCCGGCCACCCCTGCCCTAATATGTCGCAAACCCTTCAACATATATACAGGTATATACGAAAAAAAAAATTGAAAAAAAAATTAAAAAAAAAAAACAAAAAAAAAACCCTGTGTGTTTTTTTGTAGCAAAAAAAACTGATTTTTTTTAAGTAGTCATGTTTTTTTCGTTAATTCAACGGAGGTTTTGTGAGAAAAATAATGTTTTTTTTAATAGTAATGTTTTTGGATGATTGAATTTGATTTTTTTAAATCAGTGGACACTGAATTAAGGGTTAAAATTAATGAGTAATTAAACTGTGAAATGAATTCTTAATTTTTTTTTCATTATACATAGTGTTAAATATGCTGTTATTACAATTATTAGCGATCTTTGACATTTTCATTTCACAACATATAGAAAGTTTAGACACCGCGAGCGAACCTAATTGTACTTAACGCTTTTTTCCTACTAAAAAGCCTTAGAATTTAGCTGCCACATAAAATACACTGTAAAATCCTTAACCCTTAATTCAAAATAGTTTTTTAGCAAAAAAAATCTGTATTTTTTGCTTTTTTTACTATATGAAATAGATTTTTTAAAATTAGATTCTCGTCACGCTAGAGACTTTTGAATCAAGGATTAATTATATCTCTAAATGTAATTATAAGTTTTTAATATCTATTCCTGGCCACCCCCAGGGTGGAGGGGTGGCGCGGGTTCTTTAAAGGTCTGAGTATGAACTGGGTGAAGGGCCCCATAGCCGTGGGGGTCTCCTTCGCCACTTACGACTTCACTAGAACACTTCTGAGAAACCTCGCTCCTAATGTACAAAGTTCCTGAAACTCTATACAAAATGGATACACTCTAATTGGACGCAAGTCTTTTAGACGCCATAACTTTATACTCAAAATGGATGTCAATAGATTTGATAGGCTTCAAATGGACGCGGTTTGCCTATAAATGAATGAAATTTGGAATGGACGCGGTCGAAAAATGGACGCGGAATTTCAATTTTATATTGCCTCTGAATGGACGCGGTTGGATAAATGGATAGGATTGCAAAAATGGACGCCGAATTGCAAATAAATGTTGCCTCTAAATGGACGCGGTTTGCCTATAAGGGAAAAAAAAACTTTAAATGGATGCGGTTGGATAAATGGATAGGATTGCAAAAATGGACGCCGAATTGCAAATATATGTTGCCTCTAAATGGACGCAGTAGTTAAAGGGCTTGCCTTCAAAGATGTTTTCTTTAAGTGGACGCAGTTTTTTTAAAGGTGTAAATGAGTGTTTTTTTGACTTTTTAAAGCTTTTGCAGAATTGCAGTTTTGTTATAGCTTGTAATGCAGTTTTGTATGAATTTTTGTGTAAGAATTACAAAAGATATTGAGATTTTTTTAAGGAATCTGTTATTTATTTGAGAGTTTATATGATTTTTATTATAGTTTTAGAACTAAGCTTGCCTTGTATAGTTTTTATAAATTAAGTTTTTAGCTTCAATGAAGTATATAGGGTGTACCAAAAAATGTTTTTTTTAAATGTATTAAAAGTTATAGCTTCTGTGATATTGTTGGAAAAATAAAAAAAAAATAGGTGATATGTGTGCAATACAGTCTTAAGATAATGGAATAAGGTATGAAATGGCGTAAATTATATTTAGGATGTTTTTTTTTAATTTTTTTTCACTTATAAAGTGATTGGTTTTGGATTTCGTGCAATAATGTTGCAAAATAAAATTAAAACTTTACATGTTTTTTTATCGTTAATGAGGAAGCGGGTACTTCGCCGAAATAGCGAAAATACCGCCCACAGGCAAATGCAAATACGTTTTAACCTTTATTGACAGAGAAAAAGAATTCCCCTTACTAAGTGTCTCCACCATCAAATCTTTAGAATTCAGATTTGACATTTTTTTATTTTTATCTGGTATTCCGATATGCAGAAAAACTAAATAAATTCTCCCACATATGCTCATTTGTGACAGTTTTTACTGAACAAACTTTTTAATTTAATTTTTTTTTCTCTTTATTTTTTTAGGGACTTTGGTTCATTAGAACATGTCAATCCTATAATGCTTTATACAAAATAACTAACAAAATAATAAGAAACAAAACATATAATAAAAGAAAATTAAAAATAAAGAAAAAAAATAAAAAAAAACATGTGTTGGCAAATTTTAACTGTAGAGTTCAAAAGACAGTTAATTTTTTGTCTAAAAACACTTTTATTAGCGAAAAGTTCAGTTAAAAATGTCAGAAGTGAGCGTTTGTAGGTTTAACACTTCAAAAGGGTGGTCAATTTTTTTAAAATATCTTATATTTATCTATACTAATATTATAAAGAGGAAAGATTTGTATTTTTGTATGTATTGAAATAACTCAAAAACTATTGGACCAATTTAAAAAAATCTTGCACCATTAAAAAGCTACGTTATCACTAACATTTTTTAATTCCACTTGAACGAAGTCGCGAGCAACAGCTAGTATTAAATATATCCTATATCAGATAATGATAATTTAGCTTTCTAATAGTCAAAGAATTATTAAAATCAGTTCAGTAGTTTTTGAGTTGCTCGCGACTTCGCCCGCGTGAAATTTAAAAATAAAAAAAAATATAGCCTATGTTACTCACAGATAAATTACCTTTCTAATGGTGAAAGAATTTTTAAAATCGGCCGAGTAGTTTTTGAGTTTATCTGTTACAAACATGAATACAAATATTCCTCTATTAGTATAAGATTATTTTTGTTTTGGAACATTGTATTTGATTATGTATCTTTTTATATTAGTGCCATATTGTGGCACACTAGAAATATACCAATAAAAGTGTTTACAATCGAAATAAAAAAAATCGTACGACAATAATTGTATATTAGAGATATTTATATATAAACATGAGTTGATAATCTCACTAGTAATATTATAAACTAGCTGTTCTCGTGCGGCTTCATCCGCATGAAATTATGAAAATTTTATTTTATTGTTTACATTTGTCAAATTATCAATAGCAAATGTCAAAATGACATGACATGACAAACCTTAGCAATCTTTCTTTCTTGTTGGCAGCAACTTATGGTCTCTTTCCCACTTTAGGGTTTTTATCCAAAATATTTACCCCCTAAGTTTATTGGCGTGAAAATATATAGCCTAAAGCATGACGTAAGTGTAGGGCTTTTTATTAAAAAAAGAATTTTTCAAAAATATGCTGTAATTGCTGACATCTTAGGCTACAAAGATGTGTGTGTTTACGCTTTATTATAATAGTATAGATAGTATAGATTAAAAATTTTACGAATTTTAAGAGCCTGTCCCACCAAATAGTGAATTGATAATCCAACGTGTAAAAAATGTGATGGGAATATCGGATTTTGTTACCTCATCTGACAGTGACGTCATACTATCTGAGTCTCTATCAGCCAGTGCTGGGACAGGCCGTAAATGTTATATAAAAAAACAAGTTTACAATGTCCCTAGTGAGATTAAAAACTATTGAAGTTAGGTCGATGACATTTTATATGTACTTTGTAATCATGAGATATTATAACAATAAATATATTATTGGAATTAATTAAAAAAAAATATATAAACAATTAAATTTATTTAAATTTGTTCAATGTATTTGTATACAAAGGAAGGCCTTATTTGGAATTAAATTATACAATTCAGTTGAATTAAATGTTTTTTATTTATTTACATTCGACAAACCAGCGATTGAACAGAATCCGCCTAAAACACGAAACCCATAGACATTTTTTTTTACATCATAAGGCGGCAAGCAATGGAGCGTCGGTTTCTCAGTGGTTTAAGCACTTGACTTGTAATCTACAGGTCTTGGGTTCGAATCCCGCCGTACCAATGAGATTTTCGATTTTTCGAATTTTCATATGTACATAATTTACCCGACGTTCTTACGGTGAAGGAAAACATCGTGATGCAACCTGCACATATCAGCGAAGAAATTCAAAGATATGACCACGGAAGATCAGCACTTGTGCTGAGTGGCTTTATAATAAATAAATAAATAAATAAATAAATAAATATGTGTGAAGTCAACCAACCCACAGTGGGCCAGCGTGGTTGACTATGGCCTAGTCACCCTAACTTTAGGGTAGGCTCCGAGCCCCTCGGTGGGGACGTATAGTGAGCTGGTGATGAAGGCGGCAAACGAGCAAGCGGCCACCTGAATCCGCCAAATTGGCGAAGCGACCTCTGCCCATAGACATTCGCAATAGCGGATGCTTTGCCTACCCATAGTCGACGAGGGAGGAGACGCACATAAACAGGATATTTCCCCTTCCTATTCGCCTCCTCCACCGTCAAATCCACGTTCCCTTCCCATCCTTTTCTTATAAGAAAAAGAGTGGGAAGGAAAAGGGACTAAAGTTGGGCCTCCGGCACCACACTCAGACGAAACACGGAATTGCTTCCACTTCACGCCTGTCTTGTGGTCGTGGTATTACACCGGGCGAGCCGGCCCATTCGTGCGAAGATGTTAAAGCGGGCTCTACCACAGTTAAACATCCTAATCTATAGAGTTACTTTCAACTGAGGATGGACAGAAAGATATTCCCCTATGTATCCCATACCTATCCAAAACCACTTATTCTATTCTTGTAAGAAAAAGACTGAAAGGAATTAACACTAGGCCTTCAGCACACATTTAGATGAAGCGCGGAATTACTTCCACTTCACGCCATTGTTCTGTCTTAAGTCCTTCCGTTGTTATTAAAGATAGGGCCAGATTTAGCAATACTAGCCCTGGGCGACATTTCTACGCCCCCTTTTGTCATGCTTTAGGGGTTTGAGACTACGCTGACCTGTGGCGCCTTTTTCTCTCTCTAGTTTTTTTCTTCCGCGCGGACGGAGACGCGTGTGAAAGATAGTTTTAGACAAAGTTGACTAGCTGTTGCTCGCGACTTCGTCCACGTGAAATGTAAAAATGTAGCCTATGTTAGTCAACGATAACGTAGCCTTCTAATGGTGAAAGATTTTTTTTAATCGGCCCAGTAGTTTTTGAGTTATTTCAATACATACAAAATAACTTTCCACTTTATAATATTAGTATAGACATGGCGTATATATTCTATTGTTGGAAACTTGAATAAACTCATCTCCAGCTCACTATATCGTCACTGAGGGGCTCGTAGTCTACCCTAAGGGTGACTAGGCCATAGTTAACTGCGACTTCACATATCTTTGAATTTCTTCACCGATATGTGCATCACGATGCTTTCCTTCACAGTAACGTCGGGTAAATTATGTACATATGAAAATCTAAAACCACAGGTACAGCGGGATTCGAACCCAAGACCTGTAGATAACAAGTCATGTGCTTAAACCACTGAGCCACTGACGCTGAATAATTTATTTGCATGAAATTGAATACTTACATTTAAAGTGGTAGAGCCCGCTTTAATATCGCACTGTAGGCACGCCACAATACCACGACCACACAGAAGACAGGCGTCAAGTGGGAGCAATTCCGCGTACGCGTGTGCCGGAGGCCTAATTTTCACTTTCCCTTTCCACTCTATTTCTTATAAGAAAAGGATGGGAAGGGAAAGTGGATTTGACGGTGGAGAAGATGAATAGGAAGGGGAAATATCCTGTTTATGTGCGTCTCTGTCGATTAAGGGTAGGCAACGCATCCGCTATTGCGGATGTCTATGTCGCTTCGCCATTTCGGTGGATTCAGGTGGCCGCTTGCTCGTTTGCCATCTTCTTACTAATATTATAAATGCGAATATAATATAAAAAAGCAATTATTATTATTTTTTGCTCGTTAAGTAATGTTGAGATATTAATATTGTAAAGTCAGCGCTGACCTTAGTAATGTAGTTTAAAGGTTAGCCATTAATTTTAACATTGTTGTCTAGTTTTTTCGCATATAATTTATGTAATTGCTAGTTAAAATTATAAACTAGCTTTTGCCCGCGACTACGTCCACGTGGATTTAAAAAAACTGAGTAGCCTATGTGTTCTTCCAGACTATACTCTACATCTATACCAAATTTCACCGAAATCAGTTTAAGATACGAACTCTAGCAAACATCCATCCATCTTCTCTTCCGTCGTAAGGTAGGTAACGCATCTGCAATTGCGGATGTCTATGGGCAGCGGTCGCTTCGCCATTTCGGCGGATCCGGGTGGCCGCTTGCTCGTATGCCACCATTTTATATAAAAAAAATGTATTATCACTTGATAAATACTAGTTTCTGTGTTATTAACGTTAGAAATAATTGTAGATTTTTGTTATCTATCGTATGTTTATTGTTAAACATTTGTGTTGCATTTTCATTTACTAAGTAGTCATAATAAATGACATATAATCTATATCTTTACTATTATAATAAAGCGTAAACACACTCTTCTTTGTTGCCTAAGATGTCAGCAATTACAGCATATTTTTAAATAAATCTTTTTTTAAAAAAAGCCCTACACTTACGTCATGCTTTAGGCTATATTTTTTCACGTCATTAAACTTAGGGGGTAAATATTTTAGATAAAAACCTTAATGTGGGAAAGAGACCATAAGTTGCTGCCAACATCAAGAAAGAAAGATAGCTAAGGTTTGTCATGTCATGTCATTTTGACATTTGCTATTGATAATTTGACAAATGTAAACAATAAAATAAAAATTTCATAATTTTATGCGGATGAAGCCGCAAGGGAACAGCTAGTTTATAATATACAAATTACTTGACTTCCTTGAAGATGTGGACAAGTACTTAGAATAATAATTAACAAATTGCAAAAGATTAAAGTATAAAGAATTATTGCTTATACGAGTATATTATAATGTTAACGAAATGTCAGTTTTTAATCTATCGCCGAAATTAAATAAACATATAACTATGAAGAAATAACTTTTTTAAATCTGTTTGTAAAAATTATGTTATCTATACTAATATTATAAGGTGGAAAGATTTGTATTTTTATATTGAAATAACTCAAAAACTACTGGGCCGTTTTTAAAAATTCTTTCACCGTTAGAAAGGTAATTTATCTGTGAGTAACATATGTATTTATATTATTAACTGTATTTTTTCATTTCTTTTTTATTATTTGTTAATTTCACGCGGACGGAGTCGCGGGCAAAAGCTAGTCTATACTTTTATACTAATATTATAAAGAGGAAAGATTTGTATTTTTGTATGTATTGAAATAACTCAAAAACTACTGGGCCGATCTATATTTTTTAATATTTTTTAATATCACGCGGGCGAATAGGTTATAAGTTGGGTTGGTTTTTGTTACATTATCTGTGGTTTTTACTAAATAAGGGAACACCGTTAGTTGTGATGAAAGAAACTATGATTTAATTTTATGTGTTTATTTAGATAATTCAATTTAATAATAACTTACAACTTAAAGTTATCGTGATTATTAATATTCATAGCTAAGGAAATTATTTACAAAATATTAAACCTTATCTAAGAGTTCCATTGCTAACAAAAAAATCATATAAAAAACTATAATAAAGTAATTTTTACCGTATTTCTTACGAAATTAGTAAAAAGAATGAGTTAAAACCAGAAAGTGTTAAGAATGAATGTGGATGGCTACAAAGGAAGAGGAAGACCGAGGAAAGTATGGATGGATTGTGTGAAAGAGGATATGCGTAAGGGAGTGGATTCAGATACGACGGCTGATAGAGATGTATGGAAGAGCAGCACTTTTTTTTATAATATAAGGTGGCAAACGAGCAAGCGGCCACCTGAATCCACCGAAATGGAGAGCGACCGCTGCCCATAAACATCCGCAATTGCAGATGCGTTGCCTACCCTAAATTGACGGAGGAGGAGACGCACATAAAGAGGACCTATCCCCTTCCTATGCGTCTCCTCCACCGTCATATCCACTTTTCCTTCCCATCCTTTCCTCTTAAGAAAAGGGTGGAAAGGGAAAGGGACTAAAATTAGGCCTCCGGAACCACACTCATCAGACGAAACGCGGAATTGCTTCCACTTCACGCCTGTTTTCTGTGTGGTCGTGGTATTACACCGGGCGAGCCGGCCCATTCGTGCGAAGATGTTAAAGCGGGCTCTACCACTCTAACATACTGTGCCGACCCTCCGTAAGGGATAAAGGCAAGTTGATGATAATGAAGATACGAAATGAGTATAATAGAGGAAGTTTGAGAGTAGCCCCAGTTGAGAAATTAAGGTGTAAAATAGCATGGTATGGGCATGTTATGAGGGATGAATCACATACAAGAAGGACGTCAGTTATGAGTGTAGACCGGCAGAGGTAGATAGAAAGAGATGGATTGTGTGAAATGACATGATGAAGGGAGTGACTGAGATGACGTATGATAGAGTTATTTGGAGGACGAAAACCCAGTGCCCATTCTCCGGGAGTAGGATAGGGATAAGGACATGATATATTTTTTTTGCAAAGACATCCGCACAGATATATTGCGTTGTTTTTCCCCTTCTATGCGTTTCTGTCTTTGTTAAATCCATTTTCCTTATAAGAAAAGGGTGTGAAAATAAAGACAAGTGCGCACTTTGACTAAACTATCGCACAACTGTTGTGATTGTCGATTGTTTCGCAGCCCACTGTTTAGTTGCACAACTAATCGATTAGTGTATAAGCTATATAAGCTCATAGGAATAGCGAGACTAAACAGTTGTGCGATTTTGTCAAAGTCTGTCACACAAATCTTGTGTGATCGTTGCTGCGTGTGCGATTCTTCTATTAAACACTGGAACTAACTAATAGCCAATAGCCTAATAATTTGGGGTACGGACTACCGATCTTGAGGTCGAAGGTTCGAATCTCGCCATTCGACTATTGTCGTGAACCATATCCTAGCACAAATCTAGAGCTTAGTTGGAATGGTTAAAGGATATATTAGTAAATTAACAAAAATCCACTAATATTTTTATAAAAAACAGAAAAAACAACTAAAATAAGAAATAATTGACAATCTTAAACTATTGAGTTAAAAACTAATTGACAATTTCTTTAGTAACAGTCGAGGACATTTATTTTCTAATTAAATGTGCTTTAAAACTTACATTGGTTTGTCATAGAAACATACGTAAATGCTAAATAGATATACGAGTTTAGTTTTTTAATAAAAGATGGGAAGATTTTTTGCTGCATGATAAACAATACTACGTGGGTAGTAAATTTAATTCTATAACTGTACAAATTCATAACGTCCTGATGAAACTCATTCCAGTAAAGGGTAGTCTGGCATGCCAGCTGGCAAAATGCGTACACAATTCAGTAATGAGATATGAAATAAATCCTGTCATTAGTAAGCTGGGAAGCTTCGGATTATTCCCAACCGTCACCCCGCTCTGTCCCCACGTGGGGACAGATGAGAATAAGAAGTTTATCCGTCCCACCTTTTAGTCCCACTATCACCAATAAGGTGACAGGAACCGTTATGAAATAAGCAAAAAAGACCCCAAATTTCGTCGTGTGATTTTGAGCTAAACTATTTCATAGTCTTTGACTCCAAAAATCAAACAAATGGGACCCACCTGCAAGCATTAGCTTTCGGATAAAAAAAGAATTATCAAAATCGGTCCACTAGCGGCGGAGTTATGCCGTAACACACATAAAAAAAAAATATATATATACAGACGAATTGAGAACCTCCTCCTTTTTGATGTCGGTTAAAAAACATACAGACGAATTGAGTACCCCCTTCTTTTGGGAAGTCGGTCAATATAAGTTCCAACCGTCCCCTCGTCGCAAAAGGTGGGACGGATGAAACCTTTTATTCTCATCTCTCCCCACGTGGGGACAGAGCGGGGTGACGGTTGGGAATAATCCGAAGCTTCGACTTTTCCCTCTAGTAGTGTAGTACTCCACTGGCATGCCAGTATGCCTACTGGCTCATTTAAACAGTGGTATCGTAGTGTCCGTCGTAGTAGCGGCGGTAGTCGGGGGGCGGCGGCGCGGCGGGCGGCAGGCAGGGCGGGCACACGCAGCCGCCGCACAGCTGCGACAGCACGTCGTAGGGCGCCGCGGGCGCTGCGGGCCGCGCCATGCTGAACAGCGCCTCCGGGTCGCATACGAACTTGTACACGTACCGCTCACCTATATGACATTAAATCTACACTAAAGGCTTCCCTTAGTCACTAATTAATAATTTGTGACGTGTCTGTAAGCAACAATACGTTTTTAATACAAGTAAACAGTTGGAACTTATTAAAAAAACGAGCTGTCGCCCGCAAATTCGTTAGCGCAAAGGACCACCCGTTACGCCATTTTGACAGCGCGGAATTAAATAAAATGTAGCCTATAATATGCGGGTCTATGTCAGCTACCCTCCAGTGAAAGTCCGGTCGAAATTGGCTCAGCCGTTTCGGAGATTAGCCGGAACAAACGCGGCTTGCGGACAAACTGACAGACAAAACATTTTATCTATCTATACATATAATAAAATTGGAGTGTTTGTTTGTAATTATAAAAGAATAATTCCAGATTTCGGGAAGATGGTGTATTTTCGTTGCTGATAACGAAAATTGCATTTAAAAAATCTTTGTCTGTCTGTCTGTACGCAAGCCGCGTTTGTTCCGGGCAATCTCCGAAACGGCTGGGCTGATTTCGACCGGACTTTCACTAAATGGTAACTGACATAGAGGGGCATATTATCGCCATATTATTGACGAAGTCGCGGGCAACAGCTAATCAATAAATATTATATAATTGAAAGTATATACAACAGACAGGACTCACCGGCCACCTTCTGCATGATGCCTTTCTCATAGTAGTAGCGTAAAGAGCGAGACAGCTTGTCGTAGTTCATCGCCGGCCTGTTCTTCTGCGCGCCCCAGCGCCGCGCCACCTGCGGGAGAGGGAGATAAATACAACATGTATGAGTTAAAAAGAGATAGACATATAATACTGACCTCCTCAGGCTCATGTAACTTGAACTCCAATCCTCGACCAGTCCAGGCGACGCATCGCGCGCCTTCTGCCAGCAGAGACACTAAGAACTGCCATAGTTGGAGAGCTCCGCGACGTCCACCTGCTGGTGCCAAGTTTTAATTTGAAATAGAAAGTTTACTTCAAATTCCCCTTAAAGTAAAGGGGACAACAAGGCCTAGACCTATCATGATGTATGGATCTGAATGTTGGGCAGTAAAAGGGACGGATGAAAGGAGACATGTGGCAGAAATGCGAATGTTATGATGGATGTGTGGTAACACGAATGGATATTAGAGGAAGTTTCAGAGAAGCTCCCGTCGTAGAGAAGGCAAGGAGTAAAAGGTTAGCATGGGGGCATGTTATGAGGAGGGATGAATCGCATGTTACAAGGAGAACGTTAGTTATGAGTGTGGTACGCCGGTAGAGGTAGACATAGAAAGAGATGGATGGATAGCGTGAAAGGTGATAACTGAGATGACGTATGATAGAGTTATGTGGAGGACAAAAACCTGTTGCGCTGATGATGATGAGGATGAGAAAGTTTTACATTTAAATGCAAGTTTTAATTATAATTTACCTGTCTGTGTGGTGGAGACGTGGTGCGGGGAGGCGGCATCAGCTCGCGAAGTCAAGCAAGCCGAACTGTTCACTGACAGTACAAATTAAAAAACGTATAATAAAAGTTTAACCTACTGTAACTTTACGGTTATTGGAGTCTTACCCATCTTCTCCCCCCAGGGTTGTTCCGAGCTGGACACGGCTTCCTCGCGTGGTTCCTCCTCCACGCATTTGCTCAGAGAACTGCATCTAAATGTACATCGATTAGGTTAAATAGTTAAAAATAACTTCGTTTTATATAGTTACTAGCTTTCCCCCGACTCTGTCTGCTTGGAATTACAAAATAAAGTATATGTTCTTTCTATTTACATCTATGACAAAGAGATTTAAATAAATATAGAGGAAGTTTCAGAGAAGCTCCCGTCGTAGAGAAGGTAAGGAGTAAAGGTAAGCATGGGGCATGTTATGAGGAGGGATGAATCGCATGTAACAAGGAGAACGTTAGTTATGAGTGTACGCCGGTAGAGGTAGACATAGAAAGAGATGGATGGATAGCGTGAAAGGTGATGACTTAGATGACGTATGATAGAGTTATGTGGAGGACAAAAACCTGTTGCGCTGATGATGATGAGGATGAGAAAGTTTTACATTTAAATGCAAGTTTTAATTATAATTTACCTGTCTGTGTGGTGGAGACGTGGTGCGGGGAGGCGGCATCAGCTCGCGAAGTCAAGCAAGCCGAACTGTTCACTGACAGTACAAATTAAAAAACGTATAATAAAAGTTTAACCTACTGTAACTTTACGGTTATTGGAGTCTTACCCATCTTCTCCCCCCAGGGTTGTTCCGAGCTGGACACGGCTTCCTCGCGTGGTTCCTCCTCCACGCATTTGCTCAGAGAACTGCATCTAAATGTAGATCGATTAGGTTAAATAGTTAAAAATAACTTCGTTTTATATAGTTACTAGCTTTCCCCCGACTCTGTCTGCTTGGAATTACAAAATAAAGTATATGTTCTTTCTATTTACATCTATGACAAAGAGATTTAAATAAATATAGAGGAAGTTTCAGAGAAGCTCCCGTCGTAGAGAAGGTAAGGAGTAAAGGTAAGCATGGGGCATGTTATGAGGAGGGATGAATCGCATGTAACAAGGAGAACGTTAGTTATGAGTGTACGCCGGTAGAGGTAGACATAGAAAGAGATGGATGGATAGCGTGAAAGGTGATGACTGAGATGACGTATAATAGAGTTATATGGAGGACAAAAACCTGTTGCGCTAATGATGATGAGGATGAGAAAGTTTTACATTTAAATGCAAGTTTTAATTATAATTTACCTGTCTGTGTGGTGGAGACGTGGTGCGGGGAGGCGGCATCAGCTCGCGAAGTCAAGCAAGCCGAACTGTTCACTGACAGTACAAATTAAAAAAAAAAACATTTACACAAAGTTTAAAAGACACATGAATATATATGAGACAAAATTAGCTAACAATAAAAACATCTACACAAAGTTAAAGAAAAAAATGAAACGACCTGACCTTTGCCAGTTCGTCCATCAGACCCTAACCTATCGCCTAGTTTCCCGGTCCGGCCTCACCAGAAGCCTCGACCATAGGCGCCTCCCACAACCTGGTGACCACTGTCACCACAACCACCTCTGCCTCATCCGCAGACTCGTCGCCTACCCGCGACCACCTCCACTACCTCTGCCTACTCCGCAGAGTCATCGCTACCCGCGACCACCTCCACTACCTCTGCCTACTCCGCAGAGTCGTCGCCTACCCGCGACCACCACAACTACCTCTGCCTACTCCGCAGAGTCGTCGCCTACCCGCGACCACCTACATCACCTCTGCTTTCTCCGCAGACCTGTCGCCTACCCGCGACCACCTCCACTACCTCTGCCTACTCCGCAGAGTCGTCGCATACCCGCGACCACCACAACTACCTCTGCCTAGTCCGCAGAGTCGTCGCCTACCCGCGACCACCTACATCACCTCTGCCTTCTCCGCAGAGTCATCGCCTACCCGCGACCACCTACATCACCTCTGCCTTCTCCGCAGAGTCATCGCTACCCGCGACCCGGTGACCACCGTCACCTCATCACCTCTGCCTTCTCCGCAGAGTCGTCGCCTACCCGCGACCCGGTGACCACCGTCACCTCATCACCTCTGCCTACTCCGCAGAGTCATCGCCTAACCGCGACCCGGTGACCACCGTCACCTCATCACCTCTGCCTACTCCGCAGAGTCAACCGCGACCTGTCGCCCACCGCGACCCATCGCCAACCTGCGACCCGTCGCCCACGCCGACCCGTCGCCTACCGCGATCCGGCGCCTATCGCGACCCGTCGCCTACCGCGACAATCTCCCTCCGACAAACTATCGCCCAAGGAAACTACAAAAAACAATTTTAAACAAAAAACTTTCCGATTTTCATAATACCTAAATTTTAACACTAACGGTAACATCAGCATGTGCTAATCTCAAAATTGTCTAATTACCAAAACTTATAAATCCTTATAACAGTTAACAATAATTCTAAAACGTTAATAACACATTCAAAATAAAACGTTAAAAACTCATTGAAATTTGAAAAATTAGCAGTTGCACACGTCATATCGCCGCTACCGTCTCGCTTCCACACGCGGTAAATGCAATGCGGCCGTCCCGCTCGCACTTGCACTTTGCAAGTTAACAAAACAATTCGCGAATACTAATGTTCAATTAAATCTCCAAAATCGCACACATCTTCCGCAAAACTATCCGCTACATGCCCCACTTTGCACCCGTGTGCCACACTTAACTCTGGGATACTCCTCCCGTTGCACCTGCCAGCGCTTCGGCGCTTCCGCCACCACAGCACAGGCATCCTGGCCACCGCTGCTGGCCGGCCGCGCCCTGCCCGAGTCCCTGCGCCGGCGCAGTATGCTAGCCGCTGCTCCCGGCTGCCTCCGCCCTGCGCCCAGCCGCCATCGACACAACCGCCACTGTTTCCGGCGCCCTTTTTGCGGTCGCCCATGTCCATATCTTCGTGCATGGTCACAGCTCGCACAACCACAGCGCACAAAACGTTGTTAGGACGTTCTCCTCGCGAAAAATTTTGCGGGTTCACTATTAAAACAAATCCTCGTCGCCAATGTAATGTAGGGGTGTGAATGAAACGGCGGTTGGTACTGGACTAATTTATTATGCGTAAGCGGCCGGTACATTATATTGAGATACCCTCATATATACCACAAAACCTCTAACGGTTTAGGCAGCGTAAGCCGAGAAAAGTTAAGTTTAGTGAATTTTTAACGCCGGCGTCCAGAAACACGCTGTTTATTAATAGTTCCTAAACATTAGTAATAATAAAATATAGCCTATGTTACTCACAGATAAATTACCTTTCTGATGGTGAAAGAATTTTTAAAATCGGCCCAGTAGTTTTTGAGTTATTTCAATACATACAAAAATACAAAAATACAAAGTTTTCCTCTTTATAATATTAGTATAGATATAGATATAGATGAATACCTGTGAAGATTGTAATGTTCTCTATAGTCAGGTCTAACCTCTTCACTGTCACTTTTGCAGCTGCAATGATAAATCTTAAAAATGTACACACATTGTTGGATATTGACACGCTTTACATAAGTTTAGACCAGTTAACTCTGTATTTTCTAAATAGAAACGGTTTTAGTTTATAAAACCATAACAATTCCTAATGCTTTAATATTTAAATTAATAAAAAAATATTTTTCTTACAGTCCGCAATAATTATTTTTTTCTGATTAAAACTATTTGCTATTAATATCTTGCAGGAGAGTTTCGACTTGTGTAATTTAATGTCGAAATTAAACAAAATCCTGCGCTTGTTTAAATACCTACAATTTCAAACGAATGTTTATAATATTTTCTTAGTAAACCAGGTTATGATTAAAATAAATAAACCAAATGCAACGAATTAAAAAGGTTATCAACAAGATTGTAGGTCTTTGTACTGTTGTGAGTTTATTGTTTATGGTTTACTAGCTTCCGTCCGCGACTCCGCCCGCGTAAAATTAAAAAAAAAAAAGTAGGTAGCCAATGTGTTCTACCAGAGTGTCTTCTACATCTATGGCAAATTTCATCGAGATCCGTTCAGCCGTTTAGGCTACAAACTCTAACAAACATCCATCCATCTAAACTTTCGCATTTATAATATTATGAAGTATGATATGAGTTGTCAATTATGTTTTTTATATTCAATAATGAGTTGACTTACGGCAAGTGCGTGTGAGGCTCGTAGTGCGTCTGTCGGGGGTAGAGCGGCTGCGAGGGGGCGCAGGGGGGCTGCTCGCGCCGCGCCCCCGCCCCCGACACACCCGCGCTTTCTCTGTTTAAGAAATTACACAATTAATACTAAATATTTCCCTTAGAATTATCTATAGAGGGTAATAAAACCTGTGCTGGTAGTGTATGCCCCAGGGCAGGGCGTAGGGCAGCTGCGCCATGGCTTCAGGACATCGCGAGGACTCCGGCTGTCACCAGCTAGCACCTGGAGTCTTGGAAATTGACACCAGAGTCACACTGGAACAAAGTTATCCAACTTATTCTGAAGTTTTAAGTCTGAAAGTTTTTAAAACGCTATTTGAAATGTTACAATTAAAGCTATTTGAATGTCTATTTGTCTAGCTTCTGAAAGTTGTTATTTATTATAGTGATTAAATAAACATAAATGTAAAACATACAACTTTCGTTTTATTTCAAGTTTAAAACACAATCTTAATACCCACAAATAACGCCATCTATTGGTGAAGATTGGAAACATTAAGAGTTTTTAATTTTAACTACAGATAATTCAATACCATAATATTGCTCATTCAATCTGACTGAAAAAAACCTTTTTCCTACAAATAGTGATTTATTTATCAAACTACATTAGCACTGAACACCCTTCAAGTCGTTTTATAAAACTTCGTTGTCGGCAATCGAGTTACGCTTCCTTTCAATCCGCTAACCGCATTCTCTGCTGATCCTGTTAGCGCGCGGCGTGATGGTTTCCTGGTAACGGGCAGGAGATAATTTCCTGCGGTAATATCAATCTTTGAGTATTGCTCAGTTGAAAACATGATTTAGAAATAAATCCAAAGAATTGAGGTTTTTATTGAAAAAATTGATATGTAATTCCTCGGGTTTCCTTGCAAACTTCTTTCGTGATATTTCCAATATAAAGAATTATAAGACTAACATTAAAAATAAAAAGCACTGCTAGTGTTTTTTCTATCGATTTAAATTATTTTTATTATCGTAACAAGCGCCTGCTATATTTAAAAAGCAAATAATGCGACGCGAAGATTCAATATCAAATAACATCAGTGATTTCTTTTATCAACGAATTACCTTTACTTTTCGATTTCAAAACAATTTTATCAAACCATAAGTTGTCAAGTCACATACAAGGTAGTAAAAAATCGATAGCTTATAACGTTTCTTGTTAATCGACAGTTATCTTGTAATGCGGCCGCCCCCCGCCGCGTCACGTCGCCCACCGCTGTGATAGTGATGAACCTCCCCTTCGACATCCCCCGAGCAACCCCCTGCACCCCCGACGTAGCACAACACGTAGATGTGTTTGTCATATACCTTATGTTACAAGATAAGTTTTGATTTGTAAAGATCTGTATTAAACCGTAATTAACTGCATTTTTTCTAACAGAATGACAGTCGATGGCAGTTACAACTCTACATATTAAATAGTTTAATGTCTGTAAAATTAAATAAGTATGGAGTATTTTTCATGCTTTATCTAAGTTATTCAATTAATAGAAAAATCATTGATATCTAAAAAAAATTTTTGGATTGCACAGTTGCAACATATACAGGAGAGCCTAATTTTTTTTTGGTCAGGGACAAAATAAAGAGATTCAAGAAATATATTACGTTCGTCACTGTCCCAGTCTATTGATAAATCCTCAAAACCATTAATTATAATTCAATTAATTGCCAATAGATGGCATTAAATAATATATTTTAATGTTTACATTTTATAATGTTTTGTTTTTATAACAAAAGATGGAGCTTATCACAATAATGTAAATTATTTTATTAAAACTGATAGGACCTTTCAGAGAAAACACCGATGATAAAATTTTGTTTAGTATCGCTTTTCATCATTTTAAATGTCTTTATGTATAAATTTATGGGCTTGTGTTCGATAAGAGAGCATATTTACTTTTGTTAAGCATATAGGAGGAAGCTGCCGAGTTGTAGACACGTCTTGTCTCAATATCCGGTGTGTGGGAGATGCGAGGAAAGACGCGGTATGTTGAGGGGCGAGGGTAGGGGGAGGGAAATTTAGTTATTTTACAATCAATACATGTGTTTATTATTGAAAAGTTTTTATTAGAGAAATGTTTATACAAAAAATACTTGATAGCTTTTAAATTAAAAGCAAAACCTTTCGAATATTTTTTTTATATTAACTAAACAACAGTAATAAGAAAACTTACAGATCTATTAAGAACCTCTCCTTTTGAAATCTATTAAAACAAGGAACATATACAAAAGCATGTGACTCATCGCACAACTGTTGCGATTGTCGATTGTTTCGCAATTCAACTGTTTAGTTGCACAACTAATCGAGTAGTGTACCTCCATATAAGCTCAAAGTAATCAAAGCGAGACTGAACAGTTGTGCGATAGTCTAGTCAAATGAATGATATAACAAGTAACACTATATAACACTAGTGTCGCGCCCCGGGTGTCGCTGTATAACGCTGTGCGGGGTAGACAGGACAATGGACGCTTCATTAGCTAATTGCACCAAGATTAGGGCTGGCAAAATATATTTTTTATACTAATGCAAATCTTAAAGTTTATGTCAGTACAAAATTAGTTGAATTTTATTTCTAAGTAAAAAGTAATGAAGTATTTTTTTGGAAATAGATGTATTTTACGTTAAATCTAATTTTAATGTGAATAAAATTAAAAATGTAATTTAAATTGCAGATAGTAATATTATAGAATTAAAATTATACAATATTATCAATTCAATGCATTTATTTTAATTTTTAGTTAAAAATGTAATTGTTAAATCTTCTGATAATTTTGCCAACCCTATATGTGCAGCGTGAAGTTAGCGTCAGAACAGTGTAGGAAGTGTCGATGTCTCATCGTTATTGTACTATTTGTTTTGTTATAAAGTTTCCTTATGACTCATTCGGTAATTGCCTATTACAGAATATTGATTTTAGAATGTACTTTCCAATTTAATTCCTCAATTACATTACTTAGAATAAAATAACTATTTTTTAATCTCATTTATGTGTTATAAATTATTTATTGATTTTTTTTCTTCACTATTTACAAGAAATATTTGCGTTTTGTTTAATCAATCATAGATGGCGCTGTCACAAAATTATTGTTTATCGAATGTTTATAGTAATAACACCCATTATAACACTTTGTTTTTTACTGTTTACCCTTTTACAACACGGTCGTAACAAAACGGTTCTGTAAAGATATCGACAAGCTAATGCCTTTGTTAAATATTAACCTGCCCTTAGGGGAGAGCGTCCCTGCGGGCCTTACTTTGTTACTATTATAATAAATAAACAGGATAATAAGAAAAGAGATTCTAAAATATATAGACGAAGCATATTTGTCACTTCACTCGAGATATTTTTTACAATTCACTAAAGCTATCTATTAATAGATCCTCAAAACCACATGTCGATATAATCATACTTCATACTAATATTATAAATGCGAAAGTTCAGATGGATGTTTGTTAGAGTTTGTAGCCAAAACGGCTTTACAGATTTTAATGAAATTTGGTATAGATGTAGAGGATAGTCTGGAAGAACACATAGGCTACTCTCTTTTATTTGTCTTAATTCCACGCGAACGGAGTCGCGCGCGAAAGCTAGTATCAATATAAAAGACTAGCTCTTGCCCACGACTTCGCGGGAGTTTAATAGTTCGAAACATACGCTACGTTTAGTATTAATCTGCGTAATAACAGAAATCTTCTGATGCAAGATTCGTAATTTCTAAGCCCGGTAGCTTGTGAGATGATTTTTCCTCTTTATAATATTAGTCGTTGTTGTTGATAATGAGTTAAGCAAATATAGTCGATTAAAAAATCAACCCTCAGGGTTATATGTGGGGGTGGCGCCGGAACCGGAAGCCCGGGGCTGTTGTCGCGCTGTCTGTTTGTTTATCGACTTGTCTTTTTTAATTTATAAAATTGAACGATAGCTTTTATAAGGTAGCTTTTTGCCGCGGTTGTGTCCGCATTCAGTTATTATTTAATTAATTTGTATGACGAATGTTTACGAATTCTTTTATTGTCCGATTTGTTGCAGAAATATGTAGAATTTGAGATAAATTTAGTAGGATGTTCTTATAGGATTAGTGCTCTAGTAAATCTACATACCCCATGAAAAATATAAAACACTAGCTTTTGCCCGCGACTCCATCCACTCCAAAATAATAATAAAGAAAAGAAAAAATAAAGCCTATGTTACTCACAGATAAATTACCTTCCTAACGGTGAAAGAATTTTAAAATCGGCCCAATAGTTTTTGAGCCTATTCATTACAATCAAACAAACAAAGTTTTCCTCTTTATAATATTAGTATAGATAAAAATCTTCCGAGTCTCGCTTCCCCTACAAAAATATATTAGATGTCTTGTAAACCCTAGTCATTTTAGTTAGTGATATTATGAAGCTATACGGTGCCGTCATTTCTAAAGAATGCCACTGGCTGTTTATCCCATTTCTATCTAAACCTAAGCAAAGCTGTCTTAACGGCGCCGTGTGCCACCAATGCTAGACTAGGTTATACATGACATCTAAAATGTAGTAGGTGAACTAAGACTCGGCTGTTTTTTTATATTTTTAAGGACATGTCCCACCACTGGCTGATAGACTCAGATAGTATGACGTCACTGCCAGATAAGGTAACAAAATCCGATATTTCCATCACATATTTTACACGTTGGATTGTTATCAGACTATTTGTAATGTGGTCAGGCCCTTAGTATTTGTTGGGATTCATCTCACGACCGAAATTCAAATTTTGTTAAAATATCGCGGTTTATTTTGGCGGTGATAAAAAAATCAAAAGCATGAAATCAATCGAGTGGATTAGATGCAGGGATCATTTTAGTCACTTGTCAGGCAGTGGGGGCACGCGGGGGCACGCGGGGGCACGCGGGGGCACGTGCCGTGCGGGGTTAGGGGGCACTGATTGAATGGAGGTTTTAATTTTTTGCCGAAAGGTGTCGCATGAATATTACATGAGTCTAGTTGCATTTGAAACGGTTCTAAATTTAGTATATCCTATTTCTTAATAAAGGACATTTTATACTGCCTACGTTTTTACGTGGCCAGCAAATCTTAGTATAGTGTGTCTAATAAATTAGATTAGTTTGACAATTCATGTCAATTCATGTGACAATTTAGTAGGGATGGGTTGTGTAAAATCAAGCATGAATCTTTTCGATTTTCGATTTTATTCTTATAGGAGTTGGAATCGATAGATTCATAGTTATAACTTATAAATTAAAAAAAAAAAACACTGTTTAGTCAAATTAATAATGACCTCAGAACCATTACAAATAATGAGAGTGAATAAATATTTATTACTACTACAGCCGTACGTAATCGAATTGGATTTCGTTATTATTATTGTCATCGCTAAATGCTCTACACCATAATTAATACTAGAATTGTCCTTTAAATTAGTTAATAAGAAAATAATAATTTTATTTAAGTTCGATAAATTTTATTTAAACCGAATATCGATAGTTCATAATTGTTCCGCTGCGTGTTTGTTTCGTCACTACGATACCTGTCTATTAAGTACGCGGCATTTACCTTCATACAAATTGAATTCGATACTTCATATACATCATTTATCAAACTAATCTATCTTATTTAGACACACTATAATATTATAAATGCGAAAGTTTAGATGGATGTTTGTTAGAGTTTGCCGCCTAAACTGCTAGACAGATCTCGATTAAATTTGGTGTAAATATAGAGTAAAGTCTGAATAAACACATAGGCTACTTACTTTTGTTGTTTTAAATACCGGAAGGAATCGCGGGAGAAAACGATTACTGGATAAGATTAAAAAAAATATTAAAACAATAAAAAGTTGTGCAAAGCCAGGACTATTTGCTTGTATTAAATATTTACACAAGTAATTATAAAGATGTATTAAATGTATCAATTACAATAAGGGTTGAAATGAACAACCCTTTGTTTGTTAAAGGGTTAACAACAATCAATTATTAACCACTCGACTTCTAATGCCCTGGTACACCCCCACCCCGAGGGTTTAGTGATTTCAACTGAAAATAGCTTGCTGTTAAAATATTTATTAATAACGGTGGTAAATTCTATCACTTTTGTAAACTATTTCTACCTTAATCTTCTCAATATAGGCGATTAGTGTGCGCACCTTTAACTCGCACAACTGTTTAGTCTCTCTTTGATTCCTATGAGCTATGGAGGTACACTACTCGATGTTTAGTTGTCCAACTAAACAGTTGAAGGCTGCGAAACAATCAACAATCGCAACACAGTTTGTTTTGTGCTGCACTAAGCGAAGGAAATGTTCAAATCATCATCATCATCTCCCCTGCCTTATCCTACTCCCGTAGGGTCGGCGCACCGAGTTTTCGTCCTCCAAATAACTCTATCATACGTCATCTCAGTCATCACTCCCTTTTTGATCATGTCACCTTTCACGCAATCCATCCATCTCTTTCTAGGTCTAGGAAATATTCAACAGTTATAGTGTGTAAATAATTTAGATTAGTTTGACAATTCATTTCAAATTTAGTAGGGATGGGTTGTGTAAAATCAGTCATGAATCTTATCGATTTTCGATTATTATTCTTATAGAAGTTGGAATCGATTGATTCATAGTTACAACTTATGAATTAAAAAAAACTAACTACTGTTTTCTCAAATTAATAATGACGTGTAGAACCTTTACAAATAATGAGAGTAAATAAATGTTTATTACTACTACAGCCGTACGTAATCGAATTGGATTTCGCTATTATTTCTGTCATCGCTAAATTCTCTACACTATAATCAATAATAGAATTGTCCTCTAAATTAGTGAATAAGAAAATAATAAGTTTAGTTGAGATCTATAATTATTTAAACCGAATATCGATAGTTCATAATTGTTCGCTGCGTGTTTGTTTCGTCACTACGATACCTGTCTATTAAGTACGACATTGGCCTTCATACAAATTGAATTCGATATTTCATATACGTCATTTATCAAACTAATCTATCTTATTTAGACACACTATACCTTGTAATATTAATAAACATTTTTAATATTAACCTTATATTTGAACGTTATTAACAACTCTTTATCAGACTTCGGTTTCCGAACGTGCTCGTGACGTCACCTGTCATCCGTCAACTGTCACAGTGACAGCCGGCAATAAAACCTCCTTTGTGAGTTTGACAAGTCGTCGCGGTTGTTCAGGTTGAAATAAATTTGTCGGTTTTGGGAACAGCGGGGGCTCCAGGGAAACGAAAGACGTTTGATATTTGATGATATTATGTTTTATAATGGAGTTTTCAATAGCAGGCTTTCCTATCTGTAATGAAATGTTTGTTGAAGATTATTTTGTACTAGCTGTTGCCCGCGACTGCGTCAACGCAATATTAAGATAAAAAAAGTAGCCTATAATATACCCGTCTATGACAGCAACCCTTAGAAAGTCCAGTCGAAATCCGCCCAGCCGTTTCCGAGATTACTCGGAACGAACGCGGTTTTGCTGACAGACAGACAGACAGACAAAAAAAATGTTAAATGCGATTTTCGTTATCAACAACGCAAATACATCTTCCCGAATTTTTGGAATTTCTTCTTTTGCTGTTACATACAGACACTCCAATTTGTTATATGTATAGATTAAATAGGATGTTTTCCGCGTAAAAATTTGATTATTATTATAAACTAGCTGATATTTTTTTAAGGACAGTTTAATTTAAAAAAACTCTATCACTCCTACGGGAGTTACGACCAACACAGGTAAGCAGAGACTACAGACTTGATGGAAGGTTCAATCCGTACCAGCTCTAATTCGGCTACGGGGGGCTCGGCTCAAGTCTATTTAAGTCAGTGCTCATGCTCACTGCGTGTTGACTTTGAATTTCACTTTTCTTATAATAACCGTTTTTTTCTCGAAAACCGTCAAATAAATGCAATCGAATTCATTTAAAACGCTTTTATTCTTATTTGGTATGAATCCTTATCCAAATAAACATGTTTTCAGGATAGAGTATTAAATGTAAATCATAATTGCCTTTTACAGTATGTAATTCTGACCAAGATTCTAGAAGTTATCAAAATATTAAAACTCACAGGCAACAGCGGCGCGCGGCTTGACAGAATTTAGTGAATGATCGCAACGATGTATTAGTTCTTTACTTAATTTCTTAGATAACCGATTTAGATAACTCATTCTTTGTTTGAAAGCTAGTGATTATTATACTGTGATGTTTTCTTTGAATTTCCTTGCAAATATGTTCAGTTTGCATGATGTTTTCCTTCACCATAAGACGTGGTGTAAAATGTACATATCTAGCTAATATTATAAAGAGGAAAGATTTGTATTTTTGTATTTTTGTATGTATTGAAATGACTCTAAAAACTACTGGGCCGATTTTGAAAATTCTTTCACCGTTAGAAAGGTACTTTATCTGTGAGTAAAATAGGCTATATTTTTTAATTTCACGCGGGCGAACTCGCGAGCAACAGCTAGTTTTTGATAAACGATATTGGTAAATGGCGAGTGTCGAACCTAGTTTTGCAGATTATAAGTCTATAAGTCTGTTTCATCGACACTTTATAGTGTTACTATAGCTTATTGTAAATATGCAAATGGATGATCAGTTCGCTGTCGCACGGCTTTGTCTCCTAATATTATAAATGCGAAAGTTTGGATGGATATTTGTTCGAGTTTATAGTCTAAACGGCTGAACGGATTTCGATGAAATTTGGTATAGATATAGAGGATAGCCTGGAAGAACACATAAGCTATTAACCTTTGTTTTTTTATTAATTCCATGCGGGCGAAGTCGCAGGCAAACGCTACTAGTTATAAATGAATACAAAAGTTTAGATGTATGTTTGTTATTTTTGACCGACTTCCCAAAAGAAGGAGGTACTCAATTCGTCTGTATGTTTTTTTTATGTGTGTTACGGGATAACTCCGCCGCTAGTGGACCGATTTTGATAATTCTTTTTTTATCCGAAAGGTAATGCTTGCAGGTGGGTTGGTTTGATTTTTGAGTCAAAGACTACGATGTAGTTAAATAGTTTAGCTCAAAATCGCGCGACGAAATTTAGGGTCATTTTTGCTTTCTTTGCTTACGTAGCCTAAACTGAACGGATCTCGATGATTGTCAAACATGTAGAGGATAGTCTGGAACACATAGGCTACTTACTTTTGTTTTTAATTTCAGCGATAGCTAGTCCATAATACTAGTACTCACCTTAAAAATACTAATACACTTCAATGCACAAAAACTGGGTCACACCAATATATTATCACACATTAACAAAATCCTTAGCTTCCGTGAAAGGTTTGCTTTGAACTGAGGGTGAATTTGCTGAAGGGCGGGGCGCGGGGGTGTGGGGGCGTGGCTGACGCCCTCTGGTCAAGGGCGGGGCGTAGTCTGGACATGCCTACCAGATGTAGGGGGTTGTTTATTAAATATTTAAGGGCATTTAACCCTGTAGTTACGCGGCTCACAGATTAGAGAAGTATTCAGTTAATTATTTAAACATTTAGTTTGAATACTTGTCTCTAGGTTTGTGTTATGTTTTTCAACTTGTTACCCAACTTGTTTTAAAACATAATTCTTCTGTTAGTTAAAAACCTTTTTTAAAACAATTTCCATTGTGAAGAGCATCTTCATTTGACTCATCGCCTTAGTTTCATAGCGTGATAATATCTAGCGTGTCGTAATTTTTATTAGAAAAAGAATTTAACATTAGAGCGTTCGTACACCTTTGACTAAACTATCGCACAACTGATTACTCTCGCTTTGATTACTATGAGCTTATATGGAGGTACACTCGATTAGTTGTGCTAATCAGTTGGCTGCGTAACAATCGACAATCACAACAGTTGTGAGATAATTTAGTCAAAGGTGTGTGCGGGCTCAAAAAATTTCCTAATTTTAAGATTCAAATCACGTCGTTATTTTGAATCGATATCACCCTGAGGGTGGGATTTATGGAATCAAATACCGCGATTTACCTTTGAAATATCTTTACAGTGAACGCCAATTGCGTAGTGGTTAAGAGTAACTTAGCTGTCGTGAGTTCGAATCCCAATATTTAATCTATACTATTATAATAAAGCGTAAACACACACTTCTTTGTTGCCTAAGATGTCAGCAATTACAGCATATTTTTGAATAATTACTTTTGTAATAAAAAGCCCTACACTTACGTCATGCTTTAGGCTATATATTTTCACGCCATTAAACATAGGGGGTTAATATTTTGGATAAAAACCCTGTAATGTGGGAAAGAGATCATAAGTTGTTGCCAACATCAAATAAGCAGGATTGCTAAGGTTTGTCATGTCATGTCATTTTGACATTTGCTATTGATAATTTGACAAATGTAAACAATAAAATAATATTTTCATAAGTTTATGCGGATGAAGTCGCAGGGGAACAGCTAGTGAACTATATCTTACAAGTATAGTACTAAACTGTACTGAATACAACTAGCTCTCCCGCGACTCAGTCCGATTTGAATTAAAAAACATAAGTATGTACTACAATAGTTTGTGTCTAAACTTATCTAAACTAATATTATAAAGAGGAAAGATTTGTATTTTTCTATTTTTGTATGTATTGAAATAACTCAAAAACTACTGGGGCGATTTTAAAAATTCTTTCACCGTTAGAAGGTAATTTAATCTGTGATGTGCCATCAGGCTATATTTTTTAATTTCACGAGGGCGAAGTCGCAAGCACCAGCTAGTATAAAATAATCATACTAATCATACTAATATTACAAATGCGAAAGTTTAGATGGACGGATGTTTGTTAGAGTTTGTAGCGTAAACGGCTGAACGGATTTCGATGAAATTTGGGTAGATGTGGAGGGTAGTCTGGATGAACACTCACTAATCACTTTTGTTTTTTATTTAATTCCAGGCGGACAGAGTCGCGGGCCAAAGCTAGTTCAAGAATAAAAACATCTAGTAATAAATATATTATAATGTCTATGATAATATAGTTTTTTAATGGTGAAAGATTTTTTAAAATCGCTCGTGTAGTTTTTGAGTTTATCCGTTTCGTAAAAACAAACATTTCCTCTTTATAATATTGGTATAGATTGGTTTAAAATATTAAATAGGTTACCTACATATTGAATGAGAAATCTCAGCTCACCCCCTGAGCCCTCCCGCCACGGGGTGCTGCGGGGGCTGCGGGGGTCTGCGGGGTGCTGCGGGGTGGCGGTACCGGAAATGACGTCGCTCGCCGGAAGTGCGCTTGTTTGTGCTTTAAAACACGTTCCGTTTTTCCGGTTTATTGAAAATTATATTGAAAATGTCGGAATAAGATTTTCTGGTTTTTTATTATTTTTGATATTGAATATTTTCAATGAAGAATACACGAATACTAAATTTGTTTATTTCTCCTAAAAATATATTTTTAAGTCATTATTTACGTAATTAAAACTCCTTCATATGGTTGTATCTTTAGATTAGTAGAAAGGCAAACAGTGTGGCAAATAAGAGCATTTTTATTAAAATAACTTTTGCACTCGAGTTCGTCCTCGTGGAATTAAAAAGAAACTAACTATGTGTAATTCTATGTTCTACATGTGTGCCGAAGTTCATTGAGATTGTCATTAGAGATACGTATAACATCCATCCAAAATGCATTTATAATATACAAGCTTTCGCCCTCGACTCCGACCGCGTGAAAAAAAAACCAAAGCAAGTATTCTATGTGTTCCAGACTATCCTCTATGTATAATCATCGAAATCTAGTTTAGGAAACAAATTCTAACATCCATCTATCCAAACTTTCTCATTCATAATATTAGTAAGAAGAATAAATTAATATGATTTATAGTGTATTAAATAAGTAAATAAAAACCTTTTTATTGCCATCCAAAAAAATATACAGAGTTACACAAATAAGAAACGTTTATGAAAATTAGTAACAGATAGCAAAAGGGGAAGACTCAGCTTAACCGATGCTGGTCGAGATCCAGTGTCGAGCTGGTTCTCAGCCACCCATTTTATAAAATTAAATGAAGTGTTGGTATTCCTGTTTCTGCTTGCGCCCCCTAGCGGCGGGGGGAGGGAATACGTAAGCGGCTTTCAGTTAAATATTTGAAGTAGAAGGGAGTGTCCGCTAAGCCCTGCCCTTTGCCCCCCACCCCCTGCACACTGCCCCTCTGGTCACTTGACATCTAACCCTTTTGTACTAAATACGTTTGTTTCTATGAGATTTGCTATCCTTTTCACACACGTTGTAAATAAAAGAGAGAGTTGCAAGGTAAACGTAAACATAGAGATTTAAATAAATCTGTTATTTACATAGACATTGACATAATTAGGAAGTTTGAGAGTAGCCCCAGTGGTAGAGAAGGTAAGGAGTAAAAGGTTAGCATGGGGGCATAGCGTACTCCACCCAGGTGGACCGACGACTTAGTGCGCACGGCGGGAAGTCGTTGGATGCAGAAGGCGGAGGACCGCAATCTGTGGAAGGTATTGGGGAAGGCCTATGCCCAACAGTGGGCACACAAAGGCTGATGATGATGATGGGGGCATGTTATGAGGAGGGATGAATCGCATAACAAGTAGAACGTTAGTTATGAGTGTACACCGGTAGAGGTAGACATAGAAAGAGATGGATTGCGTGAAAGGTGACATGATCAAAAAGGGAGTGACTGAGATGACGTATGATAGAGTTATGGAGGACAAAAACCTGTTGCGCTACGGGAGTAGGATAAGGAGGATGATGATGATACGACATTAATGCCCAGTTGCTGAAGTATGGCTTTATTTTATCGTCACTTATGGTCGGTTTCCCATTAACCATTGGTCTGTGTTATTGGTTCGAAAACTTCTAGAGTTTTACTCTGTTGAAACTTTGGTCAACCTAACACTAATAAATCACTAGGTAATCTATACTAATATAAAGAGGAAAGATTTGTATTTTTGTATGTATTGAAACAACTCAAAAACTACTGGGTTGATTTTAAAAATTCTTTCATCGTTAGAAAGGTAATTTTACTGTGCGTAACATAGGCTATGTCTTTTTTTTTTTTAATTTCACGCAGTCGGACTCGCAGGCGAAAGCTAGTGGCCAAACATATTGATAAAAAGTCATGGATTTCGCTATTGTTAGTCACAAATATGTTTTTTTAATTCCCTCTGCTTACCTTAAATCAGTAACAAAGTAAACAAATGGATATTAAACCTATTAGCTACCCCGAGGGATGGTCCGGCCCTTGGGAGCTAACATCCCCAGGGGTAGCGGGGGGTTAATATTTAAGTAGAGTATTATCTACCATATTATGGATGGATGTTGTTACAAAATTGTAACGATTTTGTTCCTTCACCTAGTTAATTAACATTTTAAAGATTACTTATGATAAGAATTAGACATTAATATCTATACTAATATAATAAAGCGTAAACACACACTTCTTTGTTGCCTAAGATGTCAGCAATTACAGCATATTTTTTAATAATCCTTTATCTAATAAAAAGCCCTACACTTACGTCACGCTTTAGGCTATATATTTTGACGCCATTAAACTTAGGGGGTAAATATTTTGGATAAAAACCCTAATGTGGGAAAGAGACCATAAGTTGCTGCCAACATCAAGAAAGAAAGATTGCTAAGGTTTGTCATGTCATGTCATTTTGACATTTGCTATTGATAATTTGACAAATGTAAACAATAAAATAAAGTTTTTATAATTTCACGCGGAAGAATCCGCACGCGAACAGCTAGTCAAAGATAAAATTGTATTACGTCCGCGTCCGCGTATTGTACTAGCGTATAAAATATCTGCATACAGACCTTCAATCACCAATTTGGAGTAAATCTCCAAATTTATATGTATAGATAGATCTACCATCTCGGTATTTAGGTTTATAAATATTTTAACAGCACAGAACATTGCAGTGCAAACATTGGCGGCCTGGGCGAGATTTCTCTAGTACTAACACATATGAACAAAGACGCCTAATAACGCCCCTTTTTGTGCACGCCCTGGGCGGTGAAACGCCCTTATTGATATATTGTTAGGTTAGGTTAGTTTGTAGCCTAATCTGCTGAACGGATTTCGATAAAATTTGGTATAGATGTAGAGAATAGTCTGGAAGAACACATAGGCTATTCACTTTTGTTTTTTCAATTCCATGCGGATGGAGTCGCGGGCGAAAGCTACTGTAAATATATTTTTTATAATTTAAAAACTCGTATCTAATCGAAATCTTAAAACGATTACTAACAACAAATGAATGATATTAATTTAAAAAGTGGTTTATCATATTTACACGGATTAAATATGACTTATGTGTAACTAGCTTTCGCCGGCGACTCCGTCCGCGTGGAATTAAAAAAAACAAAAGTAAGTAGCCTATGTGTTCTTCCAGACTATCCTCTACATCTGTACCAAATTTCACCGAAATCGGTTCACCCGTTTAGGCTACAAACTCTAACAAACATCCATCCATCTAAACTTTCGCATTTATAATATTAGTAAGATTATATCGATTCGTACATTTAAAGAATTTACTACTTTTCATTTATTTATTCAGATTCTAAACAGCCTGATACAATCCTGATAATTTCACTAATTTTCATCTCCTCTACCTTATCCCACTCCCGGAGCATGGGCACTGGGTTTTCATCCTCTAAATAACTCTATCATACGTCATCTCAGTCACTTCCTTGATCATGTCACCTTTCACACAATCCATCTCTTTATAAGTATTACCTCTGACTGGTCTACACTCATAACTAACGTCCTTGTTATGCGATCATCCCTCCATAACATTGCCCATGCTAACCTTTTACTCCGTAATTTCCACACTAAACTACTACATATTATAAATGCGAAGTTAGTATATTATTTTTATACTAGCTTTCGCCCGCAACTCCGTCCGCGTGGAATTAAAAAAAACAAAAGTAAGTAGCCTATGTGTTCTTCCAGACTATCCTCTACATCTATGCCAAATTTCATCGATATCCGTTCAGCCGTTTAGGCTACAAACTCTAACAAACATCCATCCATCTAAACTTTCGCATTTATAATATTAGTAAGATTATATCGATTCGTACATTTAAAGAATTTACTACTTTTCATTTATTTATTCAGATTCTAAACAGCCTGATACAATCCTGATAATTTCACTAATTTTCATCTCCTCTACCTTATCCCACTCCCGGAGAATGGGCACTGGGTTTTCATCCTCTAAATAACTCTATCATACGTCATCTCAGTCACTTCCTTGATCATGTCACCTTTCACACAATCCATCTCTTTCTAAGTCTACCTCTACTGGTCTACACTCATAACTAACGTCCTTGTTATGCGATTCATCCATCCTCATAACATGCCCCCATGCTAACCTTTTACTCCGTAATTTCTCAGCTAAACTTACTAATAATATAAATGCGTAAGTTTAGGTATATTTATTTTTATATTATAACTAGCTGTTCTCGTGCGGCTTCATCCGCCGTGAATGATGAAATTTATTTGTATTGTTTACATTTGTCAAATTATCAAAAGCAAATGTCAAAATGACGGACAGAAAACCTTGCACCCTTGCTTTCTTGCTGTTGGCAGCAACTTATAGTCGCTTTCCCACATTAGGGTTTTTATCCAAAATATCTACCCCCTAAGTTTAATGGCGAGAAATAATAGGCCTAAAGCGTGACGTAAGTGTAGGGCTTTTTATTAAAAAAAACAAAAGTAAGTAGCCTATGTGTTCTTCCAGACTATCCTCTACATCTATACCAAATTTCATCGAAATCGGTTCAGACGTTTAGGCTAAAAACTCTAACAAACATCCATCCATCCAAACTTTCGCATTTATAATATTAGTGAGATTATAAAGTGGCAAACGAGCAAGCGACTACCTGAATCCGCCAAAATGTTAAGTAAAATGTTAACAACAGAACAAGGGTAAATTATCTATGTTTTTATCTGAATTCTATTATTAACTAATCACAATTAGAGCGGGCGCACACCTTTGACTAAACAATCGCAAAGCTATTGTGCGATTGTCGATAGTTTCGCAGCCTTCAACACAACTAAAAATCGAGTAGTGTACCTCCATAAGCTCATAGGAATCATAGCGAGACTAAACAGTTGCGCGATAGTTTCAGGCACGCTCTAATCATGGTCATTTTCTGCGGCCTATTCTCTGTTGAATCGTTTAGTTACAAATGCAAGAAATAAGTTTATTTTTATAAGATTTCTCTATCGATTAGAATAATTTCTGATCGCAACGTGAGTTTACTATCGCTTCCTGTGATAATTCAGACCAATTATCCGTCAAAATTACTGACGTGTTTCTTATCATGACAAATTACACTAATCTTGTTTGTGACATTTTTGATTGGTATAAAAGCTATGATTGTTACTGGCCAGTATCCCTAAAAGTTATAATGAAGCTGTTAGTTGTTGCTGTTGCCTGCTTGGTGGCGCTGGTGGCTGCGGAGGAGCCGATCATACTCCACTACCATGAGAACATCGGTATCCAACGCGCGGAGCAGATCAAACAGGCTGAGTTGGCCGCTGACTTCGATGGCAGCAGGATAACTGGAGGTTCAACTGCCAGTCTTGGCGCTTATCCTTACATGGTATGCTTGATTTTGATGATAGATTTAGATGGACGTGAATAACGTTGAAGATATCATGGTAGAGTGGCTGGTAGAGCCCGGTTTAACATCTTCGCACTGTAGGCTCGCGTGGTGAAATACCACGACCACACAGAAGACAGGCGTGAATTGGGAGCAATTCCGCGTTTCGTCTGATGAGGGTGCCGGAGGCTTAATTAAAGTCTCTTTCTCTAACCATCCTTTTCTTATAATGGAATGATGGGAAGGGAAAGTGGATTTGACGGTGGAGGAGACGCATAGGAAGGGGAAATATCCTCTTTATGTGTGTCTCTTCCTTCGTAGATTTAGGTTTCCTCTTTTTCTCTTATAGGGCGGTTTGGTCATCACCCTAACAACAGGTGGCACCTCCGTCTGTGGCTCCTCTCTGCTGACCAACACGCGGCTGGTGACCGCCGCCCACTGCTGGTGGGATGGCCGCAACCAGGCGAGACAGTTCACCGTCGTGCTTGGCTCCATCCGCATCTTCTCCGGCGGCACCCGACTTAACACCAACAACGTGCAGATGCACGGAAGCTGGAACCCCAACAATGCTAACAATGACGTCGCCATCATTGTCATTCCCTGGGTCAATTACAGCAGTGAGTGTCGTTACTTTACAGTCAACTTATAATAGACTAGCTATTGCTCGCGACTTCATCCGAGTGTTATTAAAAAAAAGCCTGTGTTACTCGCTGATAACGTAGCTTTTTATTGGTGAAAGATTTTTTTAAATCGTCCGAGTAGTTTTTGAATTACTTCAATACATACAGAAATACACATCTTTCCTCTTTATAATATTAGTATAGATAACGAGCATTCAATATTGGATATTCCGTCAGATTTCATACTATTGTTACCCGACTGATATTTGACTAGGAAATTCCATGTTAAGTGTAACTGCTTGTAACTAAAATAGAGCTGTTTCTTTTTATTATTAACTGTTTGTAAACGGTTATTTGTTTGTTTCAGACAACATCCGCAACATCGGCTTGGCGTCCGGCAGCAATGACTTCGCTGGCACGTGGGCGTGGGCCGCTGGCTTCGGCGCTACTGGGGACGGTAAGACATAGTTTTAATTTATAAAATAAAGTCTTCGAAAAGGTGTAGTGTAAAATTCATACTGAGAGTGGGCGCACATCTTTGACTAAATGCACAACTGTTGTGGGATTGTCGATTTCGCAGCCAATTCAACTGTTTAGTTGCACAACTAAAAATCGAGTAGTGTACCTCCATAGCTCATAGGAATCAAAGCGAGACTAAACAGTTGTGCGATAGTTTAGTCAAAGGTGTGCGCGCTTTAAGAGAGTTAGAGTGGGCATCGTGTCCATGAGACACGAATGCCTCGCTCCCATATATACGAGTACAACCAACGTAATGAAAACTGTAATAGCAAGTAGATAGTTTTTTATTCTGTCTCTGTCTCTCTCTTACCTCACATGTCTCCTGTACAGGTCAAAACATCGGCAGCAATCAGGCTCTCTCGCACGCCCGCCTGCAGGTCATCACCAACGCAGTCTGCAGAAACACATTCGGCTCCTCCATCGTTGTGGCCTCCACCATATGTGTGAGCGGCGCCAACCGCGTCAGCACCTGCGGCGGCGACTCCGGCGGTCCGTTAGTCGCCAACAACGTGCTTGTAAGTATACATTCATATAACAGTGGTAGAGCTTTACCATCTACGCACTGTAGGCTCGCCACAATACCATGACCACACAAAACAGACGTCAAGTGGAAGCAATTTCGCGTACAATCTAATAAGTGTGCCGGAGGCCTAATTTTAGTCCTTTTCCATCCTTTTCTTAAGAGGACAGGATGGGAAGGAAAAGTGGATTTGACGGTGGAGACGCGGAGAAGGGGAAATATCCTCTTTATGTGCATCTCCTCCGTCGATTAAGGGTAGGCAATTTGCAATTGCAGACGTCTATGAGCTGTCGCTTCGCCATTTCGGTGGATTCAGGCCGCTTGCTCGTTTGCCACCTTCTAAATAAATATCTGACAACACGACTTATACAATTGTCTTATCTGACACTTGTCTTGCAGATTGGTATCACATCGTTCGGCTCCCCGCGCGGCTGCCAACAGAGCCTGCCCGCCGGCTTCGCTCGTGTCACCTCCTTCAACTCTTGGATCCGCGCCCGCATTTGAACACTGCTGTTGGACTCGACGACAACCATTCTCAATAAATGATAGTTTCCTAAAATATCTGCCATTTTTATTTCGGTGAACAAGATCCGGATTATGCCCAACCGTCACCCCGCTCTGTCCACACGTGAGAATAAAAAGTTTCATCATTTCAGATCATTCAAGATATTTACGGGTATGGGTAGCGAATTTAATTCTTTGACTACAGTATGAGAAAATAACATCGCTACACCTAATAAACGGTTATCTAGTTCTTAGGTTATTATAAACTAGATGATGCCCGCGACTTCTTCCGCGCAGTATTAAAAAAATGCGAACAAAAAAAACCTACGTATTCCTCGGGAACCAGACATTTTTCAGGGATGAACCGTATCCCAGACTTCTTTATGTCTGTGCCAAATTTCATCGAGATTCGTTCAGCAGTTTAGGCTACAAACTCTAACATCCATCCATCTAAACTTCGCATTTATAATATCAGTAAGATTAGTAAGATAAGAGAGTCTAGTAAAATTAAAAAGCTAAATTCCTCTCGTACATAATTTCATCTAGGACCTATAGTCTAGACTACAAGAAACCAATTTTTTCTTATAAGTTAAAAACTACTGTATAGTGTTGCCCTCATTCCCGGTGTAAAAATGCATGGGTTGGATTAATCTATACATATAATAAAATTCGAGTGTCTGTTTGTAATATCAAAAGAAAAATTCCAGATTTCGGGAAGATAATGTATTTGCGTTGCTGATAACGAAAATCGCATTTAAATTTTTTTTGTCTGTCTGTCTGTCCGCAAGCCGCGTTTGTTCCGGGTAATCTCCGTAACGGCTGGGCTGATTTCGACGGGACTTTCACTGGAGGGTAGATGACATAGATGGGCATAGTATAGGCTACTTTTTTTACCGACTTCCCAAAAGAAGGAGGTACTCAATTCGTCTGTACGTTTTTTTTATGTGTGTTACGGGATAACTCCGCCGCTAGTGGACCGATTTTGATAATGCTTTTTTTATCCGAAAGGTAATGCTTGCAGGTAGGTCCCGTTTTATTGTTTGATTTTTGGAGTCAAAGACTACGACGTAGTTAAATAGTTTAGCTCAAAATCGCGCGTCGAAATTTAGTGTCATTTTTGCTTTCTTTGCTTACTTAGCCTAAACTAGAAGACTTACATAAAAATGATGTATGGAAGAATTGTAGCCCTTTATTATAGTTAAATTTCGTTATTTAAGCTATAAATCAATAGATGGAGTTACTAGTTTTTTTAATGTCGGTGGCATTGTGTTCTGAAATGTCTCTGAATTGATCTCTATGTGAATGTTCAAATATAGTAGTGCAAAGTATAATCCTCCAGTGTTTCTTTTTTTGCTCCCGCTCTCCGTATTAAACATTCGCGTTGCCAAAATGGCGTAACGAGTGGTCCAAGGGTCCAAAGTGCTAACTTAGTCTGCAGGCGACAGCTTACACAATATTTACATTAAAACTCACATCTTGCACTCTTTATATATTGCACTAGCTGTTCCCGTACGGCTTCATCCGCATGAAATTATGAAAATTTTATTATTTATATTGGTTAAATTATCAAAATCAATAGCAAATGTCAAAATGATATGACATGACAAACCTTAGCAATCTTTTTTTCTTGATGTTGGCAACAACTTATGGTCTCTTTCCCACATTAGGGTTTTTATCCAAAATATTTACCACCTAAGTTTAATGGCGTGAAAATATATAGCCTAAAGCGTGACGTAAGTGTAGGGCTTTTTATTGAAAATAGAATTATTAAAAAATATGCTGTAATTGCTGACATCTTAGGCAACAAAGAAGTGTGTGTTTACGCTTTATTATAATAGTATAGATACAATAAAAGTACTCATACAATTACGTAATGTGCAGTCACTATGATGGAGATAAACCATATCACGTGTGACACGAAATAAAATAGCTTGCTATAGAAAAACAGATTTTATTTGTTACAATTAAGAACCAAATTCGTTCACATGCGGGCGCGGATCCAGGAGTTGAAGGAGGTGACGCGAGCGAAGCCGGCGGGCAGGTTGCGCTGGCAGCCGGAGTCGGAGCCGAATGACGTCACACCGATCTGAAACAGTGACGTCACGAGTTATAAAGAGCTAGTTGATATCTTCGACCGTCGGTGGCTCATGGGTTGGAACATTTGATTCCACAGGTCCTACGTTTGTTAGATGGATGGATGTTTGTTAGAGTTTGTAGCCTAAGCGGCTTAACGGTTTTCAATGAAATTTGGTGTAGACGTGATAGTCTAGAAGGACACGTAGGCTACTCACTTTTGTTTATAATTCTACGCAGGCGAAGTCGCGGGCGAAAGCGAGTATGTAAATAATTTACCCGACGTTCCTATGGCCTAGTAACTTAGGGTTGGACCCGAGCTGAGTTGGAACGTATAGTGAGCTGGTGATGAAAGAATGATGAACAGCTCTTAGCTTCAATGGCCGCATAATCTGACTTCTATGCTACTAACCAGTTGGTTGTTGATGACGAGGGGGCCGCCGGAGTCGCCGTGGCAGGTGCTGACGCCGCCAGCGCCGCTGATGCAGAGGGTTGAGGCGATAATGACCTGCGGGCCGTACACCTGCTGGCATGCAGGGTTGGTGATCACCTGCACCCGAGCGTGCGCCAATGTCTGGGTGATACCCACGCTGCCTCCTACAACACACGTCACGTCAGCACATACACTATACTTTGTTAATAATGTAATCTATACTATCTATACTAATATAATTCTATACTAAGCGTAAACACACACTACTTCGTGGCGTAAGATGTCAGCAATCACAGCATATATTTGAATAATTCTTTTTTAATAAAAAGCCATACACTTACGACACGCTTTAGGCTATATATTTTCACGCTATTAAACTTAGGGGCTAAATAAGTTGGAAAAATACCTCCATGTGGGAAAGGGACCATAAACTACAAGCTGCCAACATTAAGGAAGCAAGGTTATTATGGTAACGGTAATTTTGACATTTTTAATTGAGAATTTGACAAATGTAAACAATAATTTTTTTATAATTTCCTGAGGATGAAACCGCACGGGAACAACTAGTCTATATCTATACTTCTATACTAAACGATTAATAAGACAGTAATGGTTTAAAGAAGTTGGTAGTCTGACCGTCTCTTGTGGCTCCGAAGCCGGCGGCATGCGCCCACTGGCCGGCGAAGTCGGAGCTACCAGATGCCAGCGCGATGCTCCTGATGTTGTCTAAAAAAACGCAGATTTTATTGTTATGTTAATGCAAAAGTTTGGATGGATGTTTGTTAGTTTGTAGCCTAAGCTA
Source organism: Papilio protenor (assembly GCA_029286645.1). Lineage (NCBI taxonomy): Eukaryota > Metazoa > Arthropoda > Insecta > Lepidoptera > Papilionidae > Papilio > Papilio protenor. The sequence goes on along the minus strand of JAGSMZ010000041.1, from coordinate 31,490 downwards.
CTGAGTGGATCTCGATGAAATTTGTCATAGATGTAGAGTCTGGAAGGACACATAGGTTTACTTTTGTTTTTTTGGCGGACGGAGTCACGGGCGAAAGCTAGTCTGTATTGGTTATATTAGTATTATAATTAGCTTTGCCAACGTCTCCGTCCGCGTGGAATTAAAAAAACTAAAGTAAGTAGCCGATGTGTTCTTCCAGACTATCCTCTACATCTATACCAAATTTCATCGATATCCGTTCAGCAGTTTAGGCTACAAACTCTAACAAACATCCATCCATCCATTAATCTAAACTTACGTATTTATAATACTAGTATGAAGAGTGTATAAAGAGGATAGATTTGTATTTTTGGATTTTTGTATGTATTGAAATAGCTCAAAAAGTACTGGACTGATTTCAAAATTCTTTCACCATTAAAAAACATTTTTGTTATTTTTCAATATCACGCAGACGACGTCGCGAGCAACTGCTAGTAATTATTCTTGTTATTGTAATTAAGTCTTAAGCTTAATGAAGTCTATATCCACTCACTATTGAAGCTGACTGAGTTGATGGTGATGATAGCGATATCGTTGTTGACGGTGGACGGGGTCCAGCTGCCGTGCATCTCTACTCTGTTGGTGTTGATCCGAGTGCCTCCGAAGAAGATGCGGATGGAGCCGAGCACGACGGTGAACTGTCTCGCCTGGTTGCGGCCGTCCCACCAGCAGTGGGCGGCGGTCACCAGCTTTGTGTTAGAGACCAAAGTGGAGCCGCAGACTGATGTGAGGCCGTTGGTCAATGAGATGACAAGACCACCCTGCGAGAGATAACAGGAAGAGTAGAATTAATAAGATTTGAATAAACGCCAATAGCCTAATGGTTTAGTACGAACCGATCTTGCGATCGAGGGTAAGAATGCCGCCATTCGACTGTGAACCATATCCTAGCACTAGCCTACAGCTTAGTTGGAATGGTTACTGACAAAAAATCTACTAATATTTTTATGGAAAAAAAAGAATCCTGCATAGTTCACACAAACGAGTGGAGCGATTTTTTTTAATATTATAAGGTGGCAAACGAGTATGCGACCACCTGAATTCGCCGAGTAACCCAAGCGATCATTGCCCATATACATCCGTAATTTCAGCGTTGCCAGTCTTGATCAATAGAGAAGGAGACGCATATAAAGAGGATATTTCCCCTTCCGATGCGTCTCCTCCACCGTCGAATCCACTTTCCCTTCCCGTCCATTCCGTATAAGATGGTAGGAAAGGAAAGGGAATAAAATTAGGCCTCCGGCACACTCATCAGACTTTACGCGGAATTGCTTCCACTTTACGACTGACTTCTGTATGGTCGTGGTATTGCTGGGGGCGAGCCTTATAGTGCGAAGATGTTAAAGCGGGCTATACCACTGTTGCTGTAACTAAATTTCGGTCACTCCTCTCCAAGAGTACATACCATGTAAGGGTATTGCCCGAGCGCTGCAGCTGAGCCGCCCACAATCCTGCTGCCGTCGAAGTCAGCCGCCAGCTCGGCCTGCTTGATCTCTGCCGCGCGTTGGATGCCAACATTCTCGTGGTAGTGCAGAAGCACCTTCTCCCTCGCACCCTCAGCCCCCAGGCTCACAGCCAGCAGCAAACACGCAGTCAGGAATTTCATTCTTACAATTATCTCGCTGAATCAAATCGTTATAACCTTTTATACCAATAACTATTCTTATATTTGAGATTAAAGCGATATTTCAAGATAACCTCATAATCCTGGATTCTGGTTCCGTTGATAATTTAGTTGTAATTATCGTAATTATGATAATGTATCGAGATTAGGTAATATCGATTGATTTTCTTTGTTGTTTACCTGCTTTTTCGTGATTATTCGACGTTCCATTTTTTCATTTGGCTTAAAAAACTCCAACCATTATAAACCTATATTAGCTGTTAGTGCCGCTTCGTCGACGTGAAATTAAAATGTAGTAATGATAAATTACCTTTCCAATGGTAAAAGAATTTTTTAAATCGGCCTATTAGTTTTCGAGTTATTTAAATACATACAAAAATACAAATCTTTCCTCTTTATAATATTAGTAAGATAAGATTATCTGAGATTATTCGTGTATTCAATTATAAGAACGCATTAATCATTTTTATTCAAAAGATTAGTAGCACAGATAATATAATAGTTAGTAGTAGTAAGCGGATGTAGGCATTTATTGCCGCCCTTCCCTATAATAATTCCAGACTTTCTAATCAACTATTGAATAAAATCGACCTCTAGCGACATCTAGTTATCGTAATTGTTACTATTTAAAACATCGAAATGGTTTCATCATTATGCGCAAGATGTCGCTTTAAATAAAAGTGCCGAAATTACAAAACAGATGTCGCTATGTGAACACAGCTGTTACACAAAATGAGTTGAGGTTTCAAGAATGTCCAAGAGATGTCACTATTATAAAACTACTAGCTGTTTCAGTGCAATTCCCGTGTATTTAAGTCAAATTAAATGTATCCTTGTTTAGCTTAGAGTCCATTTTCGTTCTTAATTTTATGTTTTCATCTCTCAAGTCAACTTAAAATTATTTACTTGCTAGCTTTCGCCCGCGACTCTATCCACGAGAAATTAAAAAAAGGAATTAGCCTAAGATGCTATGTACACTCTGAAAAGTGTGTTATTTTAGTTCCCCTTTCCACAATTTACGTATGCACAGGGAATATGTCGGTGTTCTACCTTATAAGAGAATCTTTTGAACATTTTGAAACTAAACGCGGAACAAAATACAACGCTAATAAATTAGGGTTGTAACGGAGGCCAGTTTATTATGCAAATATAATGTATAACAATTATAGTTAGTTGACAACACGCCTGCGCGGCGCAGAAACGATACCTAATCGTCCCACTCGCGTTAAAGACGTAAATTAGCCTCCGTTATAACTCCGCATAAGAAATAACAGAAGCGGAAGCGGATGCGGAGTTATCATTTCTTGCGGAAGTTCCGCACTTGCGGATGGAAGCGGAGTTCCGTTACAACCCTATAATATTATGTACCTGTCCGAAATAGCATTATGATACACGGCTAGTTTTTATTATCCCTTGGTATACACTCACTGCTATCTAATTAGTTGTAGTTTGTTGAAGACAATTTTTCATGAAGTGGAACGTCGCGAAATGTGACTGTACAAAAGATTAGGAAGGGAAAGTATTTAGAACGTGAAGCGCATAGGTAGGGTAAATCTTCTATGCGTTTCTTCCCGTTGTTTAGGTCGCTGTTAGTATATGCATTTGCAAAACGCACGCACCTGACGCGCTCTCAACGCGACAGAAGATTTCAATTTGTAGCGATATTTAAACTTTTTATATTGACGCCGTAATCAGTCTTATATGACAACGTTTACTAGCTGTTGCCCGCGATGTCGTCCACGCAATCTATATCTATATCTATACTAATATAATAAAGCGTAAACACACACTTCTTTGTTGCCTAAGATGTCAGCAATTACAGCACATTTTTGAATAATTCTTTTTTTAATAAAAAGCCCTACACTTCACGCTTTATATATTTTCTCGCCATTAAACTTAGAGGTAGATATTTTGGATAAAAACCCTAATGTGGGAAAGAGACCATAAGTTGCTGCCAACATCAAATAAGCAAGATTGCTAAGGTTTGTCATGTCATGTCATTTTGACATTTGCTATTGATAATTTGACAAATGTAAACAATAAAATAACATTTTCATAAGTTTATGCGGATGAAGTCGCAGGGGAACAGTATCTATATATATATTAAGATAAAAAAGTAGCTTATAATATGCTCGTCTATGTCAGTTACCCTTCAGTGAAAGTCCAAAATCGGCCCAGCCGTTTCGGAGATAACCCGGAACAAACGCGGCTTGCGGACAGAAAGACAGACATAATTTTCGTTATCAGCAACGCAAATACTTCTTCCCGAAATCTGGAATTTTTCTTTTGATATTACAAACAGACACATTATTATATATGTATAGATATAGATATAGAAGATTAAACGATAGTGTCATCAAAGATTATGATTTGATGTATGTTCAACAGATTACATATCGAGTTCTTTAAATGCCTGCATTTCCTGTCTATACGTAGATAAATAATTAATTTGCGTAATTTAGAGCGCGCGCACACAATTTACTAAACTATCGCACAACTGTTTAGTCTCGCTTTGCTATGAGCTTATATGGAGGTACACTACTCGATTAGTTGTGCTAAACAGTTGACTGCGAAACAATCGACAATCACACAATTAGAGAGGGCGCACACCTTTGACTAAACTATCTCACAACTGTGCGATTGTTTCGCAGCCAACTGTTTAGCACAACTAATCGAGTAGTGTACCTCCATATAAGCTCATAGCAAAGCGAGACTAAACAGTTGTGCGATAGCTAGGAAAGGTATGAGAAGTAAGATTGTGACCGTACTCAATAAGACGCTGTCTATTTCCCCTACTCACTACACATTACACATTACCCACCAACACCTCACATATAGCTTTGATTTCTCCTCCATTTTTCTAAATATTACATACTTGTTCCGCGACTCCGTCCGCGTGGAATTAAAAAAAAAACAAAAGTGAATAGCCTATGTGTTCTTCCAGACTATTCTCTACATCTATACCAAATTTCATCGAAATCAGTTCAGCCGTTTAGGCTACAAACTCTAACTAACATCCATCCATCCATCTAAACTTTCGCATTTATAATATTAGTATGATTTATTTCTATTTACTGTCAGCAACATAACGCAACTAGATATATGTAGTTGAAGCCATTTGTGATGATCCAGTATTTAGAATGATTTCATACGAGCCGTTATTAAAAACAACCAAACCAGATTGATAAGACAATCGGCGAGGAAGGAAGCCGACTGTGATAAATACTAACGTTAGTATCGGATTTATTTTGAAATCTTCATTAACATAAGTTGTCTCAAGATAAGAGGAATATCTGATTTATTATTAGATATTAAATTATTTGTAGGTTTTTGTTAATCATATTAATATAAATGCGTAAGTTTAGATGGATGTTTGTTAGATTTTGTAGCCTAAACAACTGAACTGATTTCGATGGAATTTGATTTCGGTATAGATGTAGAGGATAGTCTGGAAGAACACATAGGTTACTCACTTTTGTTTTTTTTAATTCCACGCGGACGAAGTCGCGGGCTAAAACTAGTTTACTAATATTTCCTTTAACCATTCCAACTAAGCTCTAGGCTTGTGCTAGGATATGGTTCACAGGCAAATGGCGGGATTAGAACCCTCGCCCGCAAGATCGGTAGTCCGTACTAAACCACTAGTCTATTTGCTCTTAGAAAACAATATTTTTAACAGCATATAATTTGAGGATGGTTTTTGATGAAGATGTTGTCTGGCATCTGTACACGCACTGCGACCGCAGCAAGGACGTCTCTTTTGTGTGGTCGTGGTATTGTGGCGAGCCCTACAGTGCGAAGATGTTAAAGCTCTACTACTGTTAAAATTCTCGTCTACGTGGTTACAGAAACCCTTTAAAGCAAGCATTGACATATCTGTCTGTCAATCACCGTTTAATAAAGATTGATTTACTATGAACTCGGTTTACATACGATGCTCTAACACACGATTGAAGAAAATAAAATAATTAACTTATATCTATCGAAGATATCTACTATCATGACAAATTACAATAATCGTTGTTTTGCATTATAAAAGCAGCGACAGGAGGCGAAGGCGGCACATCACGTCAAGTGTCACGATGAAATTGTCTCTGGTCGCCCTGTCCTGCTTGCTGCTCGTCGCAGCCGAAGCCCGCGGCTTAGATCACTACGAGCAGATCGAAATTGACTACCACAACAATGTGGGCGTCCCAAAGGCAGAAGCCATCCGCCAGGCGGAGCTCGCCTCGGACTTCGATGGAAGCAGGATCGTAGGCGGGTCCACCGTCAGCCGCCTCGGGGAGTGGCCCTTCCTGGTCAGTTTTTTTATACAATAAGGTAGCAAACGAGCAAGCGTTCACCTAAATCCGTCAAAATAGCGAAGCGACCGCTGCCCATATACATTCGCAATTGCAGATGCGTTGCCAACCCTAAAACGACGGAAGAGGAGACGCACATAAAGAGGATATTTCCCCTTCCTATGCGTCTCCTTCACCGTCAAATCCACTTTACCATCCAATCCTTTCCTTTTAAGAAAAGGGTGGAACGGGAGACGGACTAAAATTGTGCCTCCGGCACCACACTCATAAGACGAAACGCGGAATTGCTTCCACTTCACGCCTGTCTTCTGTGTGGTCGTGGTATTGATCCGGGCGAGCCGGCCCATTCGTGCGAAGATGTTATACCTGGCTCTACCACTGTCAAAATTATATTACAACTGATGATTTACTTGAAGCTATGTTAATGTGTATTTTCTGTAATGCGCCATTCTCCACAGGGAGGTCTTGTCATCGCGCTGACTGACGGCCGCACCTCCGTGTGCGGATCCTCCTTGCTGTCTGCGACCAAGCTGGTGACCGCCGCCCACTGCTGGCGCACGCGCAACGCTCAGGCTCGTCAGTTCACCGTCGTGCTCGGCTCCCTGCGCATCTTCTCCGGCGGCACCCGCGTCAACACCAACCGCGTCGAGATGCACGGCAGCTACAACATGGTTACCTTAAACAATGACATCGCCATGATTACTATCAACAGGGTCAACCTTAACAGTGAGTAACAACACTTTGTAGAATACCGCATCAATGAGGTTTACCACACTTTGTCTTTTAATAGATCGTATTTTACAAATACATTTCCAAAGTTCACAAGGTCACGTTTTTCAGTGCTAAAATGTTCATTATATCCATGGATATAATTGTATTACAGACAACATCAACGTCATCGCTCTCGCTTCCGGCAGTAACAACTACGCCGGCTCCTGGGCGCGCGCTGCCGGCTTCGGACTCACCAGAGATGGTGAGAACATATATTGTAACACACCATTACTGCAACTTGAGAAATGCGTCCCCAGTAGCAATAGGCAGGTCACACGGATGAACCGAAGGGACGCAAATTTTTTTTTCAATTATAAGGTGGCAAACGAGCAAGCGGCCACCTGAACCCGCCGCAATGGCGAAACGACTGTTCATAGACATCCCAATTGCAGATGCGTTGCATACCTTTAATCGACGGAGGAGGAGACACACATAAAGAGGACATTTCCCCTTCCTAAGCGTCTCCTCCACCGACAAATCCACTTTTCATTCCCATCCTTTCCTATTTAGAAAAGGGTGGAAAGGGAAAGGGACAAAAATTAGGCATCCGGCACTCATCAGACGAAACGTGGAATTGCTCCCACTTGACGCCTGTCTTCTCTGTGGTCGTGGTACTGCGGGGGGCGAGCCGACCCATTCGTGCGAAGATGCTAAAGCGGGCTCTACCACTATTACTAACTTTTAACTAGATGGCAGAAGATAATATACATATTTGCAGGTGCAGATATAATTTTTTTTCAAATAAATATTCGTTCATTTGCAGGAGGCAGCATCGCCAACAACCAGGCGCTGTCGCACGCCCGCGTGCAGGTCATCACCAACGCCGTCTGCAGGAATACATACGGTTCCTCCGTGATAGTCTCGTCCACGCTCTGCATCAGCGGCGCCAACCAAGTCAGCACTTGCAGCGGAGACTCCGGCGGCCCTCTCACCACCGACGACAGGAGGACACTCGTGAGTACTCTAATTTTTTTTTATAATATAAGGTGGCAAACGAGCAAGCGGCCACCTGAATCCACCGAAATGGAAAGCGACCGCTGCCCATAAACATCCGCAATTGCACATGCGTTGCCTACCCTTAATTGACGGAGGAGGAGACGTACATAAAGAGGACATTTCCCCATCCTATGCGACTCCCCCACCGTCAAATCCACTTTTCCTTACCATCCTTTCCTCTTAAGAAAAGGGTGGAAAAGGAAAGGGACTAAAATTAGGCCTCCGGCACCACACCCATCAGACGAAACGCGGAATTGCTTCCACTTCACGCCTGTTTTCTGTGTGGTCGTGGTATTGCTGAGGGCGAGCCGGCCCATTCGTGCGAAGATGTTAAAGCTGGCTCTACCACTTTGAATTCTGTATAGGATACCTGCTAGAACTAAAGACCGATGGTATAATGTTTGCTTGTCCTGCAGATCGGTGTGACGTCATTCGGCTCCGACACCGGCTGCCAGCGCAACCTGCCCGCCGGCTTCGCTCGCGTCACCTCCTTCAACTCCTGGATCCGCGGACGCATGTGAAATGATACTGTTACTATATTGATTTAAATAAATGTTTAGACTTCATTAAATTTGCCTATTTTTGATCTCCTTGCCTCTAACCTCCCACGATTATGTGTTATTCAAACATCTTAATCTATCTTCTATCTATACATATAATAAAACTAGCTGTTCGCGTGTGGATTCATCCGCATGAAATTATAAAAACTTTATTTTATTGTTTACATTTGTCAAATTATCAATAGCAAATGTCAAAATGACATGACATGACAAACCTTGGCAATATTACTTTCTTGATGTTGGCAGCAACTTATGGTCTCTTTTCCACATTAGGGTCTTTATCCAAAATATTTACACCCTAAGTTAAATAGCGTGAAAATATATAGCCTAAAGCGTGACGTAAGTGTAGGGCTTTTTAAAAAAAAAGAATTATTCAAAAATATGCTGTAATTGCTGACATCTTAGGCAACAAAGAAGTGTGTGTTTACGCTTTATTATAATAGTATAGATATAGATATAGATTAGAGTGTCTGTTTGTAATATTAAAAGAAAAATTCCAGATTACGGGAAGATGATGTATTTGCGTTGCTGATAACGAAAATCGCGTTTAAATTTTTTTTGTTGTCTGTCTGTCTGTCTGTCCGCAAGCCGCGCTTATTCCGGGTAATCTCAACGGGATTTTCACTGGAGGGTAGCTGGCATAGACGGGCATATTATAGGCTACATTTTATTTTAATTCCGCTGTCAAAATGGCGACCGGACCGCTATCTCTGGAACGGGTGGACCGATTTGGACGGGACTTTGATGGAAGGTAGCTGGTAAAAAGTAGATGCACGCGGGAATGTTATAGACGACCATTTTTTTAAAACTCCACGCTAACGAATTTTGCCGGCGACAGCTCGTCTATATCTATATCTATACTAATATTATAAAGAGGAAAACTATGTATTTTTGTATGTATTTGATTCACGCAAAAACTACTGGGCCGATTTCAAATTCTTTCACCATCAGAAAGGTAATTTATCTGTGAGTAACATAGGCTATATTTTATTATTACTAATGTTTAGGAACTATTAATAAACCGCGTGTTTCTGGACGCCGGCGTTAAAAATTCACTAAACTTTAACTTTTCTCGGCTTATGCTGCCTAAACCGTTAGAGATATATAAAAATGATGTATGGAAGAATTGTAGATCTCAAAAATTTCTACAGAAAAGTCCGCGATAACATATATCTATCTTTAACGGTTTTCTTACAATAACCACTTTTTTGTTTATGAAATGAATTAAAAATCGCATCCTACTTGCGTCGTTGTTTTATCGGTTTCAATATTAATCCTTATCCAAATAAATGCGATTGTTATCAGGAGAATTTAATGTAGAATAAAATTGCCCTTTACAGGATTTTAATCGAACTAATAGTTTAGTTTAGAAGATATCACGAACACAAACAATCAGGTTAACCGATAAATCAGCGCACGAACAACCGGGCTTAGAAGGAATCTTGCATCAGTAGATTTCTGTTATTACGTAGATTACTAATAAGTTAATACTTTAGATGATAGGTTGAAAAAAATGGTAAGTAATAAGTTAATAGTAAGTGGATTATTACGTTTATTCCCTCCCTTCCCTATCTGCAATCAGCAGAATTCTCCCATACATTCAAATCGAATCTTGTTGAGTAACATTTAGTGACATCAATTTATCCTAATTGTTGCTGTTTCAATAATTTAAATAGTTCCGCCTTGCCACGATCTGGATTTAAATATAAAAATGTCGTATAGTGTGTCTAAATAAGATAGATTAGTTTGATAAATGACGTATATGAAATATCGAATTCAACTTGTATGAAGGCAAATGTCGTACTTAATAGACAGGTATCGTAGTGACGAAACACGCAGCGAACAATTATGAACTATCGATATTCGGTTTAAATATTTATCGAACTCAACTAAAAATATTATTTCTTATTACAGTGTAGAGAATTTAGCGATGACAGAAATAATAGCGAAATCCAATTCGATTACGTACGGCTGTAGTAGTAATAAACATTTATTTACTCTCATTATTTGTAATCGTTCTACAGGTCATTATTAATTTGAGAAAATAGTGTTTTTTTTTTAATTCATAAGTTATAACTATGAATCTGTCGATTCCAACTTCTATAAGACTAAAAATCGAAAATAGATAAGATTCATGACTGATTTTACACAACCCATCCCTACTAAATTTGAAATGAATTGTCAACCTAATCTAAATTATTTAGACACACTATAATTACAGAAGAGAGGTTGCCGCATGTCGCCGCATGTCGCTACATGTCGCTACATGTACCCAGCTGTTACAAAGTGTTTTGAAGTTTCAATATTGCCCAAAAGATGTCACTATTTACAAACTACTAGTTTAATAGTTAAATTTTCGTGTTTTAATTAAAAATATATTTGACTAGCTCAGAGTTATGCATTGTCCTTATTAATTTTACGTTTTCATCTCTCAAGTCAACTTAACCCTTAAATGCACGATTTTTTCGTTTTAAATACCATAAATTGAAATAAAAGGGGTAGTAAATTGAACTTAGATTAAGGGAAAAAAAATGATTTTTCAAAATAGTTATTGCGTAAGGAAGAAAAGACTGATGTTTATATGCATTTCCGAAACGGCTGGGCCGATTTCGACGGGACTTTCACTGGAGGGTAGCTGACATTGATAGGCATATTATAGGCTATTTTTTTTTAATTTAGCCCTGTCAAAATGGCGTAACGGGTGGTCCAAATTTGCACTAGCGATGTTTGCTGGCGGCAGCTTGTAATGAAATAGAGTATTGAAAAATATCGTTTATTGTGATCGCAGCGAGTAGTAGGACCGGCTCAAAGCTCACAGGCGGGAGCTGATCCAGGAGTTGAACGAGGTGACGCGCGCGAAGCCGGCGGGGTGGCCGCGCTGGCAGCCGTTGGGCGAGCCGAACGATGTAATGCCGATCTGAAAGATACACACATTGTTAGATTCGCTAGATGACAGAACCAAATAATTGGCGAGCGTCCGAACGTTGCAAGTTTCATTTTAGGTAATACAAAACCATGGGGATGTGGTCGAAGGAAGAGTATCCGTAGGTGGTATAAGATTTACTTATCTTGGTACTATAAAAGAGCGCGCTGTGAGGAATAAAAGAGTCAGAGTAATGGTTCGTTAGTTTGTATTCGAGAGTAGTGCTACTGACCAGTTGGTTGCCGGCTACAAGGGGTCCGCCGGAGTCGCCGCTGCAGGTGCTGGTGCCCCCGGCGCCGCTGGTGCAGATCGTGGAAGCGATCACTATGGAGGAGCTGAAGGAACGGCGACACACATCGTTAGTGATCACCTGCAGGCGGACGTGCGACAGCACCTGGTTGTTACCAATGTTACCGCCTGGAAACGAAATAATATCCAAAATTACCAACACGAAAATTCATTTTTTTGTGTTTACGAATTTAAGAATCAAAGACAACAATGCACATAGCAGGAACAAAAAAATATCAGATGCTGTTTCAAGCTGTTTTTTTGTGGCGTCAGAAACTAAAAGACGCTACCGGAAGTATGTAAGGAGCGAAGAGATCACGCGGATAGAGTGACCTGTCATATCAAAAGAGCGTGTGAAGCCGAAAATTTTGCTTTGTTCAGTGATTGGATGGGTCATGTACGATGGTGAGCCAACATGACACGGGAATATCAGATAGCACTGACCATCTCTGGTGATTCCGAAGCCAGCGGCATTGGCCCAGGTGCCGGCGAAGTTGTTGCTACCCGAGGCCAGCGCTATGCGGTTGATATTGTCTGCAATACAAACGTGTTTAAATCAGTAATATTGTTAAAATGCGAAGAGCAAACCGTGCTTTAATGCACCCTAGCTGGTCTGAGTGAACCATTTTTGAAATCATTGTGCTACTAGAAGTGGATTTAACTTAAATCATGTTTTCAGCTGGTCGCGATGATACACCTTCCTACTGAGTTAACTGAGCTGATAGTGATTATGGCTACGTCATTATTAGCGTTGCGCGGGTTCCAATTGTTGTGCATCTGCACGGTGTTGGTGTTGATGCGGGTGCCGCCGGAGAAGAGGCGGACGGAGCCAAGCACGACGGTGAACTGTCTCGCCTGGTTGCGGCCATCCCACCAGCAGTGGGCGGCGGTCACCAGCCGCCTGTTGTTCAGCAGAGAGGAGCCGCAGACGGAGGTGCGGCCGTTTGTCAAGGCGATGATCAAACCACCCTGCGAATTACACATACATTAGTCATCATTTTAGTCCCTTTCCCTCTCCAACCTTTTCTTAAGAGGAGAGGATGTGAAGGAAAAGTGGATTTGACGGTGGAGACGCATAGGAAGGGGAAATGTCCTCTTTATGTGCGTCTCCTCCGTCAATTAAGGGTAGGCAACGCATCTGCAATTGCGGATGTTTATGGGCAGCGGTCGCTTTCCATTTCGGTGGATTCAAGCCGCTTGCTCGTTTGCCACCTTATATTATAAAAAAAACACTTGTAGGCTCTTTATTTTTTAAATGGTACTCGTAGAACCCGCTTTAACATCTTGGGTGATAAGTGATCTTTGTATGACGAGTGTGCGTGCAGGAGGCTTAATTTTAGTCCCTTTCTTTTTCCATCATTTTCTTACTAGGTACGTATGAGAAGGGTAAGTGGATTGACGGTGGCGCGTCTCCTGCATATGAAGTAAAAATAGTAGTAGTAATCTTTATGTGCAATCTCTTCGCCATTTTGGCGAATTCATGTAGACTGCTAGTTTGTCACTTTAATTTATAAAAAAACTATTTTTCATGATTTGCCATCTATCATGAAAAGATTATTAGCTTTCGCCCGTGAATCCTTCCGCGTGGGGGTAAAAAAAAACTAAAGGGAGTAACACATGTAGACTGTCCTCTACGTCTATGCCAAATTTCAACGAGATCCGATCAGCCGTTTTGGTTACAATCTCTAACAAACATCCATCCAATCTATCCATCCATCTAAACTTTCGCATTTATAATATTAAGTAAGATGTCGCTCTATTTTGTATGGCAAATTGTGACTTTTTCGCGGTATCTTCTGGTCTTCTCAATAATGTCGGTTAACATGTATATACATACCAAGTAGGGGTAAGCGCCGAGGTTGGCCGGCGAGCCGCCGATGATCCTTGCCGCCATCGAAGTCTGCAGCAATCTCCGACTGCCGGATCTGTTCCGCCTTCTGGATGCCTTCCGTCTCGTGGTAGTGCAGCACGATGGGTTCCTCCGCGCCCGCGCACCCCAGCGCCACCACGCAGCACACGGCGACCAACAGCAATTTCATTATGACTGATGTGAATCTGCCCTCTCGGACGCACCGACAACTTTTATACTGACATTGGTGTCATGATAGTATCAATCTGGATTATCATATGATGGATATTTACCCAATCAATTATGTCTTAATAATTATCAATTCTAAATCTGGACGCTTCCTATCTTTTGAGATTTCCACTTTTGATTAATCGTGTCGTGTTATTTTTAAAAAATTAAATTGCTCTACATTTTTTTTTATAATTCAAGGTGGCAAACGAGCAAGCGGCCACCTGAATCCACCGAAATGGTAAGCGACCGCTCTGGCCATAAAAAACATCCGCAATTGCAGGATGGCTGGCCTACCCTTAGTTGATGGAGGAGGAGACGCACATAAACAGGACATTTCCCTCCTATGCGTCTCCTCCACCGTCAAAATCCACTTTTCCTTTCCATCTTTTCCTCTCAGAAAAGGGTGGAAAGGGAAAGGAACTAAAATTAGGCCTCCGGCACCACACTCATCAGACGAAACGCGGAAATTGCGTCCACTTCACGCCTGTTTTCTGTGTGGTCGTGGTATTTCACACCGAGCTAAGCCGGCCATTCGTCGAAGATTTTAAGCGGCTCTACCACTGTCCTACTACATTTCATCATCATCATCATCATCATCTCCCCTGCCTTATCCTACTCCCGTAGGGTCGGCGCACCAGGTTTTCGTCCGCCAAAGACTCTTCATCCTATCTCAAGTCCATCACTCCCTTCTTGATCATGTCACCTTTCACGCAATCCATCCATCTCTTTCTAGGTCTACTCTACCGGTGTACCCCTCCACATTCATAACTAACGTCCGTCTTGTTAATGACATGCATTCATCCCTAATCACTCATACATGTGCCCATAACCCTCTACCCTTTTTTTACCTACTTCCTTAGTTTCCTACCACTGGGCTACTACTCTCAAACTTCCTCTAATTACTCATTTCGTATCTTATCCAATCGTGTTACCCCACACATCCCTCTTACATTCGCATTTCCGCCACATGTATTCTCCTTTCATCCGTCCCTTTACTGCCCAACATTCAGATCCATACATCATGACAGGTCTTATGACGGTTTTGTAAATTTTTCCCCTTTATTTTAAGGGGAATATGCGGGTCGCATATTACAACCTGTAACCTGTCGCCATTTCATCCATCCGCTTTTATTCTATTTCTCACGTCACGGTCAATATCGCCGTCGCTTTGGATTAATGAGCCGAGGTACCGGAAGTCGGAGCAACTGGAAGATGGGCGCCATCCAAGGCAATCGGGATAAAACTAGATAAGCCCCCCCGAAGTCGCAGAATAGCTGCTCCGTTTTCGCTCTGCTTATCTTCAGGCCGGCTGTCTCCAGTTTATCCCGCCATCTCTCCAGTCTACTCTGGACCTCAAGCGACACATTTACATTTGCTACTGCCAATTTTGATCCCGCCATATCATGACGATGGGGCTCTAGTAGCCGTGGGTTGGTCCTCCACGGGCAAGCTACGAGGAACCAAGACAGCAATCCGTGGTGCGTTGTTGGCTAAGGCTCTTGAGGAACTCGGAATCAAGTACACCTTGAAAGCTCGCTTGAGTCTACAGGAATTTGTGGTTAATCGTGCTTGTATTGCGGAGCGCTACTCTACTTATACCGCTAATGATAGTATGCGATGAAGCTGAGGCTAGTCAACGCTACCACTCCACAGCCTTTGCATTGGACAGCAGAACCTAATAGCGTCGCTAACATGCCTGTGGAACACTGTGAGGTTTGGATTTATGACGTAATCAGTGTTAGAGCCCGCTTCAATGTCTTCATGTATATGCCGGCTCGTCTCATATAATACCACGACCACACAGAAGCGAGAAATAGAAGAATTTCCATGTTTCGTCTGATGAGTGTGCCGCAGTTTAGTTTAAGTCCACTTCCCCTTTCTACACCTTTCTGTGGGTTCGCGCCTCAGTCGATTAAATGTAGGCAACGCATATGCTAATGCGGATGTCTAGAGTAGCGAACGCATCGATATCTCGGGGAATTCCGATGGCCGCTTGCTCGTTTGTAATACAACGAGCAAAGTTTCCAACAAGGAAGAAACAACGATATGTTGTACTGAGTATTGGAGAACTATGAAAAACTAACGACATCGATTAAACGCTTGTCTTTTTAGTTCGCTGGATCGGCGGCTATAAGCCGTTGTACTTTGTGCTTATTTGATTTTCACCATTTTACACTGACGATAGCGATTGATAGCTATAATAATAATATAGATAACGAGCTGTCGCCCGCAAACTTTGTTCACCCAGCTCTGTCCCCACGTGGGGACGGATGAGAATAAAAAGTTTCATCCGTCCCACCTTTTGCAACGAGGGGACGGTTGGCACTTTTTTTATTTCTTAACGGTTCCTGTCACCTTATTGGTGATAGTGGGACTAAAAGTTGGGACGGATAAAACTTTTTATTCTCTTCCGTCCCCACGTGGGGAGAGAGCGGGGTGACGGTTGGGAATAACCCACCTTGCTGTCGCGCCGGTTGCTTTTGTCAGGTGCGACCCACTGTTGATATCCCCTAAGTTTACTTACGTGTTATAATACATAACACAATTACAATGACGTCAATTCAGTGAACAAAAATAATTTTTTCCTTAACATTTAATAACTATCTTTTACTATCTGTTCCTTATCCTATGATTTTATTTAAGTCTTATATGTTACCGTCGTGGTCAGTTTTAGGCAAATATGAAAATGACTAAACATTCATCTAGACTTTTTTTGTTTACAAAATGAATTTAAAACCGCTATTTGCGGCGTTATCAGGAGAATTTAATGTAGAATAAAATTGTCCTTTACAGTATTTAAGTTGGTCTAATCGTTTAGAAGATATCGCGAACATAAACAATAAGGGTAACCGAAAAATCAGCGCACAAACTACCGGGCTTAGGAATTTGGAATCTTGCATCAGTAGATTTCTGTTATTACGTAGATTACTACTAAGTTAGTAAGTAATAGGTTGAACAAAGGGGCGAACGTAAGCTTTGAACTTTCAAATTTCACCCGGACGAAGTCGCGGGCAACAGCTAGTCTATACTAATATAATAAAGCGTAAACACACACTACATCGTAGCGTAGGATGTGGGCCACAGCATTTTTGAATAATTCATTCTTTAATAAAAGTCCTACACTTACGACGCACTTTAGGCTATATATTTTCACGCTATTAAACTTCGGGGGTAAATAAATTGGTAAACCTTCATGTGGGAAAGGGACCATAAACTACAAGCTGCCAACATTAAGGGAGCAAGGTTATTTTGGTAACGGTAATTTTGACATAAGCAATTGAGAATTTGACAAATATAAACAATAAAAAAATCTTACTAATATTATAAATGCGAAAGTTTAGATGGATGGATGTTTGTTAGAGTTTGTAGTCCTAAACGGGGCTGAACGGATCTTATGAAATTTGGCATAGACATAGAGGATAGTCTGGAAGAACACATAGGCTACTTACTTTTATTTTAATTATACTAGCTTTTGCCCACGACTCCATCCGCGTGAAATTTAAAAATAATAATAATGAAATGAAAAAAAAATAGTCTATGTTACTCACAGATAAATTACCTTTTTAACGGTGAAGAATTTTTGAAAATCGGCCCGTGTTTTTTTTGATTCCTATTCATTACAATCAAACAAACAAAGTTTTCCTCTTTATAATATTAGTATAGACTAGCTGTTGTTCACGACTTCGCCCGCGTTATATTAAAAAATAATAAAAAAGATAGCCTATGTCACTCAAAGATAAATTACCTTTTTAACGGTGAAGAATTTTTAAAATCAGCGCAGTAGTTATTGAGCCTATTCATTACAATCAAACAAACAAAGTTTTCCTCTTTATAATATTAATATGGACCATGCGGACGGAAGTCGCGGGCGAAAGCTAGTAAAATATAAATGTGTAGTATTATTCGTTTATGCCCATCACTTGCGTTTAGTTTTACTGATGTCAGAAACCCAGTTTTAAACTGTGTTAAAGTAGGCCTTATTTTTTACTGAACAAGACTGACTGACAGTTAATATTTTGCCTGCTTAGATTGTAATGAAATGAACAATGAGGAGCAACAAATAGCTATTCCTCCTCGTGGAACCATTAAAGTTAGGCCACGATACAGAAATCTTTGTATTTACGCAGTATGTCCGTTAGCATCAACTATTTCGCCATTATTTATTTAAGGACTTTTGTTCTCCACCTACAGTTCTCCCTTCTTTGTGCCACACTTTTTCTAAATGTGCGGGCACTTTATATAAAACCAGAATGCTCACTTGCGCTGCAACATTAGTATAGTCATTGCGCTTATCGCGTACTTAACTGCGTAATCAAATTAATACAATGTACAAAGATAACTTAACTAATTTATCATATTATATATCAAATAATTGTCAGTTTCATGTCTATCTACATAAAATTAATAGACAACAATTTGCGGGCGCATATCTTTGACTAAACTATCGCACAACTGTGATTGACGATTGTTTCGCAGCCAACTGTTCAGCACAACTAATCGAGTAGTGTACCTCCATACGCTCATTGCAAAGCGAGACTAAACAGTTGTGCGTTTAGTTGAAGCGTTCGCACGCTATAAAGTGCTAATGTTTATTTGTAACAAATATACTCAAAGACTACTGGACTGATTTCAATCTGTGTTCGGCAGTGCACCCGCCAAAGCGAGCACAAACACTATTTTCTCGAAGCGCTTTATGGCACTTTTGACAACCCTGTAACTACAAAGTGGATAAAGATTTTTTTTTTTTTTATATTATCAAGTGGCAAACGAGCAAGCGGCCACCTAAATCCGTCAATATGGCGAAGTGACCGCTGCCCATAGACATCTGCAATTGCAGATGCGTTGCCTACCCTAAATCGACGGCGGAGGAGACGCACATAAAGAGGATATTTCCCCTTCCTATACGTCTTCTCCACCATCAATCTACTTTCCCATCCAATCCTTTCCTAATAAGAAGAGGGTGGAACGAAAAAGGGACTAAAATTGGGCCTCCGGCACCACACTCATCAGACAAAACGCGGAATTGCTCCCACTTCACGCCTGTCTTCTGTGTGGTCGTGGTATTGCACCGGCGAGCCGACCATTCGTGCGAAGATGTTAAAGCGGGCTCTACCACTGTAAAAGATAGAAAGTTGACATTTTGAACATCAATAGATATACCATAATTAGTTATATTGCCAAAATATCTTTTAATTATATAATCTTCTTCTTCCTTAGCTCTACAGCCCTTTGGGCCTTGGCTTGGTCTAGCAATTTTTTCCACTTCGGTCTATTAGTGGCTACCGATTTCCAGTTTATTATGCCAACATTCTTTGTGTCACGATTTACACCGTCTACCCATCTCAACTTTGGTCTTCTTCGATCTCGACGACCTTCAGGGTTGCTCGCCATAAGGGTTTTTGGCATCCTGACTTCGTCCATCGATTAATTATATATAGTAGTTTACAAATTATAGCTAGTTGAATACTTCACTTTTTAACACAAATGCGTGTTTCATCGTATTTTTAAGGCACTTCCAATGATGCTACGAACTTGTTTAGAATTAAGTCAGCGGCCTGTCTATAGATAACAGTAGAGCCAGCTTTAACATCTTCGCACGAATGGGTCGACTCGTCCGGTGTAATACCACGACCACAAGACAGGCGTGAAGTGGAAGCAATTCCTCGTACAGTCTGATAAGTGTGGTACCGGAGGCCCGACTTTAGTCCCTTTTCCTTCCCACCCATTTTCTTATAGGAAAAGGATGGGAAGGGAACGTGGATTTGACGGTGCAGGCCATAGGAAGGGGAAATATTCTCTTTATGTGCGTCTCCTCCGTCGATTAAGGGTAGGCAACGTATCCGCTATTGCGAACGTTTATGGGCAGTCGCTTCGCCATTTCGGTGGATTCAGATGGCCGCTTGCTCGTTTGCCATCTTATGATATAAAAAAAAGATAGGAGAATCATTCTTCAAATAAATATAGTCACTTTCGAGATCTTTCATCCTACGTCGCCTGAAAAACAAAACAGCGTTCAGTCGAATAAAAGAAATTTTTTTAGGCGATGTAGGATTTGTATTGAACACAGAGGTCGACGATTTTAAAACTTGTACTTAAAAAATAAATAATTAAGAACTACTACTTTTTGTTTAATTTATTTATCTTAAACTTGCTTTTGCCTGCGACTCCGTCCGCGAGAAATATCAAAAATAATAAAAAAGAAATGAAAAGGTATAGCCTATGTTACTCACAGATAACAACTTTTTAACGATGAAAGAAATTTAAGATCGGCACAGTAGTTTTTGAGTTATTTCAATACATACAAAAATACAAATAATTCCTCTTTGTAATGTTATTAGATATGGCTATGGCTAAAGAAATTAAAAAGTCTACTAAATAAAAACCTGTGTGCCACGCGAGTCCGCGACGCGGAGCTAGTGCAGTGATTGATATCTTTCCTTCAATGACAGTTCTTTCGACGACGAACAAAACTGAAATAGGATTAATAGATAACATTTATAAAAATGATAAAAAAGCACTAATTATTTTAATCGCGTTATTATAATTCTTTTGGAATATTAAAAAAAACTTGCTAACGAAGACACCGTCGCCACCGCACCGCCGCACCACCGCACCGCACCGCGCCGCTCCACCACCCCGCACCGCACCGCCGCACCACCGCACCGCACCGCACCGCCGCACCGCACCGCACCGCACCGCCGCACCACCGCACCGCACCGCACCGCCGCACCACCGCACCGCACCGCACCGCGCCGCTCCACCACCCCGCACCGCACCGCCGCACCACCGCACCGCCGCACCACCGCACCGCACCGCACCGCACCGCACCGCCGCACCACCGCACCGCACCGCACCGCACCGCACCGCGCCGCTCCACCACCCCGCACCGCACCGCACCGCCCCGCCCCGCACCGCTCCACCGCACCTTATTGTACAATCAGAGAAACTGTCGCTGTTCCACCTTTAAGGCTACAGTCGTTTGAAAATGTATCCATTGAGATGACGCGGAATAAATTAGGTTGCAGCTTTTACATGTGACTGTACCATACGGATTTAAAATATATATTTTAAATGTCTTTAGTTTTTACGACAAAAGATCACAAAAAGACAGAGATACACTACTAAGCTAATAACAGTGGTAGAGCCCGCTTTAACATCTTCGCACGAATGGGCCGGCTCGCTCGGTGTAATACCACGACCACACATGAAGACAGGCGTCAAGTGGGAACAATTCCGCGTTTCGTCTGATGAGTGTGGTGCCGGAGGCCTAATTTTAGTCCCTTTCCCTTTCCACCCTTTTCTTAAGAGGAAAGGATGGGAAGGAAAAGTGGATTTGACGGTGGAGGAGACGCATTGGAAGGGGAAATATCCTCTTTATGTGCGTCTCCTCCTCAGTCGATTTAGGGTAGGCAACGCATCTGCAATTGCAGATGTCTATGGGCAGCGGTCGCTTCGCCATATTGACGGATTTAGGTGGCCGCTTGCTCGTTTGCCACTTGATAATATATAAAAAAAAAAAAAAGCTATTAAGTATATTTTTATATAAGCTATTTATAAATCTATTTTAATAGCTTTCTATAAGTTTTATACTTAGTTTATATACTGAGAGTATACTTCTATACTAATATAATAAAGCGTAAACACACACTTCTTTGTTGCCTAAGATCTCAGCAATTACAGCATATTTTTGAATAATTCTTTTTTTAATAAAAAGCCCTACACTTACGTCACGCTTTAGGCTATATATTTTCATGCCATTAAACTTAGGGGTAAATATTTTGGATAAAAACCCTAATGTGGGAAAGAGACCATAAGTTGCTGCCGACATTAAGAAAGAAAGATTGCTAAGGTTTGTCATGTCATGTCATTTTGACATTTGCAATTGATAATTTGACACATGTAAACAATAATATAAAATTTTCATAATTTTATGCGGATGAAGTCGCGAGGGAACAGCTAGTACTGAGATACTTGTGATTCCCGGTGCGGCGGCGGCGCGGTGCCGCACATGTGGCTACGCATTTGTCCCAATTACATAATTTATCTATACCATATAACTGATACCTAATCATGAAATTGAAGCCAACGATTTATTGATACACTATCATATGTATGCTGTTGTAATTGCATAATATATCTATATCTATACACTAGCTGTTCCCATGCGGCTTCATCCGCGTGGAATTATAAAAACTTTATTTTATTGTTTACTTATTTTTTATTCAAGAATTGCTGGGATTGTTGACATCTTGCGCCGCAGAGTGGTGTGTTTTTGCGCTTTATTATAATATATGAAGTATGGATAGATTGTGCATACCTTACAACATTATGTGTTACATGGAAGGGCGGGACTTCCTACCACAAGTACCCATTGGTCACTTAAAAGGAAGTCCCTACATCTGAATAACTTGTATAATCTATTGTTACACCAATAAATCATTTTCATTTACATTTGTCAAATTATAAATAGTAAATGTCAAAATGACATGACATGACATGACAAACCTTGACAATCTTGCTTCCTTGATGTTGGCAGCAACTTATGGTCTCTTTCCCACATTAGGATTTTATCCAAAATATTTACCCCCAAAGTTTAATGGCGTGAAAATTTATAGCCTAAAGCATGACGTAAGTGTAGGGCTTTTTATTAAAAAAAGAATAATTCAAAAATATGCTGTAATTGCTGACATCTTAGGCAACAAAGAATTGTGTGTTTACGCTTTATTATAATAATATAGATATAGATTGAAGTGTCTGTTTGTAATATCAATAGAAAAATTCCAGATTTCGGGAAGATGATGTATTTGCGTTGCTGATAACGAAAATCGCATTTAAAAAAATTTTGTCTGTCTATCTGTCTGTCCTTCTACCAGCTCTTTCAGTCAAAGTCCCATCGAAATCGGACCCCCCGTTACGCCATTTTGACAGCGCGGAATTAAATAAAATGTAGCCTATAATATGCCCGTCCATGTCAGCTACTCTCCAGTGAAAGTCCCGTTAAAATCGGCCCAACCGTTTCTGAGTTTACCCGGAACAAATGCTGCTTGCGGACAGACAGACAGACAAAAAAATTTTAAACGCGATTTTCGTTATCAGCAACGCAAATACATCATCTTCCCGAAATCTGGAATTTTTCTATTGATATTACAAACAGACACTCCAATTTTATTATATGTACGAGTATGTAAAGATGAATATAAATAAATGCGAAAGTTTAGATGGATGGATGTTTTGTTAGAGTTTGTAGCCTAAACGGCTGAACGGATCTCCACCCTTGTAACTTCGTTGTGGATAAGATAGAAGGTTGAAATTTTGAACATCAATAGATATACCGGAATACATTATATTGCCAAAATATCTTTTAATTATATCCAGCAGTTTACAAATTATAGCTAGTTGAAATCTCCACTTTTTACAGAAACGCACGTGTAATCATAATTCTAAGTTATTTCTAGCAGTCCCAAAATCTTGAAATTTTGAACATAAATAGATATCAACTTATAATTAAAGGGAAAAAACTGAAATCTAGAAATTTATTAGTTTTTAATATAGAAAATAATTACCATTTACACTTGACCTCTAGATCTCTAAGTATTGTGAGGTAGTACGCTTCAAACTAAATTGGTTTTTAACGACGAAAATGTAAATACAGTATAACCTCGATTTCTCAAACTTCGGTAACTTAAAAACCTCCATAACTTCAAAAAATAATATGTTCCCTTCCCATCAGAGCCCAAAACCTCTACAACTTAGTGCTAGAGCCCGGTTTAACGTCTTCGCACGAATCGGCTGGCTCGCCCGGGGTAATACCACGACCACAAGACAGGCGTGAAGTGGAAGCAATTCCGCGTACAGTCTGATGAGTGTGGTGCCGGAGGCCTAATTTCAAAAATACAAAAATACAAAAATACAAAAATACAAAAATACAAAAATACAAAAATACAAAAATACAAAAATACAAAAATACAAAAATACAAAAATACAAAAATACAAAAATACAAAAATACAAAAATACAAAAATACAAAAATACAAAAATACAAAAATACAAAAATACAAAAATACAAAAATACAAAAATACAAAAATACAAAAATACAAAAATACAAAAATACAAAAATACAAAAATACAAAAATACAAAAATACAAAAATACAAAAATACAAAAATACAAAAATACAAAAATACAAAAATACAAAAATACAAAAATACAAAAATACAAAAATACAAAAATACAAAAATACAAAAATACAAAAATACAAAAATACAAAAATACAAAAATACAAAAATACAAAAATACAAAAATACAAAAATACAAAAATACAAAAATACAAAAATACAAAAATACAAAAATACAAAAATACAAAAATACAAAAATACAAAAATACAAAAATACAAAAATACAAAAATACAAAAATACAAAAATACAAAAATACAAAAATACAAAAATACAAAAATACAAAAATACAAAAATACAAAAATACAAAAATACAAAAATACAAAAATACAAAAATACAAAAATACAAAAATACAAAAATACAAAAATACAAAAATACAAAAATACAAAAATACAAAAATACAAAAATACAAAAATACAAAAATACAAAAATACAAAAATACAAAAATACAAAAATACAAAAATACAAAAATACAAAAATACAAAAATACAAAAATACAAAAATACAAAAATACAAAAATACAAAAATACAAAAATACAAAAATACAAAAATACAAAAATACAAAAATACAAAAATACAAAAATACAAAAATACAAAAATACAAAAATACAAAAATACAAAAATACAAAAATACAAAAATACAAAAATACAAAAATACAAAAATACAAAAATACAAAAATACAAAAATACAAAAATACAAAAATACAAAAATACAAAAATACAAAAATACAAAAATACAAAAATACAAAAATACAAAAATACAAAAATACAAAAATACAAAAATACAAAAATACAAAAATACAAAAATACAAAAATACAAAAATACAAAAATACAAAAATACAAAAATACAAAAATACAAAAATACAAAAATACAAAAATACAAAAATACAAAAATACAAAAATACAAAAATACAAAAATACAAAAATACAAAAATACAAAAATACAAAAATACAAAAATACAAAAATACAAAAATACAAAAATACAAAAATACAAAAATACAAAAATACAAAAATACAAAAATACAAAAATACAAAAATACAAAAATACAAAAATACAAAAATACAAAAATACAAAAATACAAAAATACAAAAATACAAAAATACAAAAATACAAAAATACAAAAATACAAAAATACAAAAATACAAAAATACAAAAATACAAAAATACAAAAATACAAAAATACAAAAATACAAAAATACAAAAATACAAAAATACAAAAATACAAAAATACAAAAATACAAAAATACAAAAATACAAAAATACAAAAATACAAAAATACAAAAATACAAAAATACAAAAATACAAAAATACAAAAATACAAAAATACAAAAATACAAAAATACAAAAATACAAAAATACAAAAATACAAAAATACAAAAATACAAAAATACAAAAATACAAAAATACAAAAATACAAAAATACAAAAATACAAAAATACAAAAATACAAAAATACAAAAATACAAAAATACAAAAATACAAAAATACAAAAATACAAAAATACAAAAATACAAAAATACAAAAATACAAAGTTTTCCTCTTTATAATATTAGTATAGATATAGATATAGATAAAAAAAAAGACTTTTTTAAATAGACTAAACCTGCAATGTGAAAAATGAAATATGATTATTTAAATTTCAGTATCTGCCAATCATTCTGACGCATTCGAGTAAAAATTAAAACAAGGGTACATACATACACATGTACATATCTACCTCTATACTCGTATTAACCTATCCCTAACTCCCTTGATACGGATTGGTACCCACGACATGGGAAGAGAAACAAAGGAAGACAGGTAGAGATGGGAAGACGACTTTAAAAAAGTTGAAGCTCGTTTATGGATTCGTGAAGCTAGGGATAGACAGAGGTGGAAGTGTTTAGAGGAGGCCTTTGTTCAAGGACAAGCTGGAGATCAAGAATAAGAGTCGCCGGTTCAAAAAATATATATTTAACAAAATGTACATAAATATTAAAAAAAAAAGAATTGTAAAAAAAAAAAATCTTCAGCAATAAAGGCTTAATTATTATTATTATTAACTCCCTTGATACTTAAAACTAGGGTTGTAACGGAACTCCGGTTCCGCATCCGCAAGTGCGGAACTTCCGCAAGAAATATTAACTCCGCATCCGCAACCGCTTCCGTTAAAAATGGCCTCCGTTACAACCCTACTTAAAACCTCTATAACTTAAAATATTTTGTGTTTCCCTTGGACTTATCGAGGTTCTACTGTATTACGGGGATTGTAAGTAATTATTGGGATTAAAAAAAAACCAAAACACTCATTTGTAAGATCTGAAAATATTAACAATATATAGCTTTCGCCCGCGACTCCGTCCGCAAAAAAAACAAAAGTAAGCCTATGTGTTCTTCCTGACTATTCTTTATGTCTTTGCCAAATTTTATCAAATTCCGTCCAGCCGTTTAGGCTAGAAACTCTAACAAACATCCATCCATCCATTCATCTAAACTTTCGCATTTAATATTAGTATTATCATCATCATCACCAGCTCACTATACGTTACACCACCGAGGGGCTCGGAGCCTACCCTAAATTAGGGTGACAAGGCCATAGCCAACCACGCTGCACTGCGGGTTGATTTCACACATATCTTTGAATTTCTTCACCGATATGTGATCACGATGTTTTCCTTCACAGTAAGAACGTCGGGTAAATTATGTACATACTAGCTTTCGCCCGCGACTCTGTCCGCGTGGAATTAAAAAAAAACAAATCTGAGTAGCCTATATGTTCTTCCAGACTATCCTCTACGTCTATGCCAAATTTCATCGAAATCCGTTCAGCCGTTTAAGCTACAAACTCTAACAAACATCCATCCATCCGTCCATCCATCTAAACTTTCGCATTTATAATATTAGTATGATGTAAATGGCAACAGTGGTAGAGCCCGCTTTAACATCTTCGCACGAATGGGCTGGCTTCTCTCGCCGGTTTTTGTATACCACGACCACAAAGAAAACAGGCGTGAAGTGGAAGCAATTCCGCGTTTCCTCTGATGAGTGTGGTGCCGGAGGCCTAATTTTAGTCCCTTTCCCATTCCACCCTTTTCTTAAGAGGAAAGGATGGGAAGGAAAAGTGGATTTGACGGTGGAGGGGACGCTTAGGAAGAGCAAGTGTCCTCTTTATGTGCGTCTCCTCCTCCGTCAATAAGGGGAGGCAACGCATCTGCAATTGCGGATGTCTATGGGCAGCGGTCGCTTTCGGTGGATTCAAGTGGCCGCTTGCTCGTTTGCCACCTTATATTATAAAAAAAATTGAAAATCACATAAATTTACTTGCTTTTAAATTTATTTGTTTAGGCTTGAAATAAAGTATTATTAATATTATCTATTGTGATGATGAGCGATAACTTAATTAATTGTTATCTTCAAAAACACTAATCCGATTTCGGACATAATCATAACGAATTACGGTAACCGTTATCACGTATTATAAAAGCTGCGACTGGACATGTGGTGGACACATCTAGTAACAAGATGAAGCTGTGTCTTGTCGCCCTGTCCTGCCTGCTACTGGCCGCCGCCAACGCTCGCGTCCTCGACCAATACGAGGAGATCGAGCTCAACTACCACGAGAATGTGGGCATCCCCAAAGCGGAGGCTATCCGCCAGTCGGAGCTCGCCGCGGACTTCGATGGCAGCAGGATTGTTGGTGGCTCCACCGTCAACAGCCTGGGAGAGTGGCCCTTCATGGTGAGTCCTGGTTGCTATCACGGACTATGATTATATTTATCATGGCCAGATGAGTAGCAGAAGTTTAACTAATCCTGTTAAAGATAGAAGAAGAAGTAGGTTCGGTGTCTCTATCACTAGAAGAAAGTTTTGTAACAGACGATCCTTAGTAAAACGACATAAGAATGGCTTTTGAGATACTGATGAATTGCTTATGTCTTAATGTTCCATGTTCTTTTATAGGGTGGTCTCGTCATCACACTGACTGACGGGCGCACCTCAGTGTGCGGCCTCATACCTGTGTCTGCCACCCGGGGGCAGGTTGACCGCCCCCGCCCACTGCTGGCGTACCCGCCAGGCCCAGGCCCGTCAGTTCACCGTCGTGCTTGGCTCCCTGCGCCTCTTCTCCGGCGGCACCCGCGTCAACACCAACCGCGTCGAGATGCACGGCAGTTACAATATGGACACCCTTGTTAACGACATCGCCATGATCACGATCAACAGGGTCAACTTGAATAGTAAGTTGCCGTACATTCCGTCACAAATGATCTGCGAGTGATCAGACATCTAGAGCTGTTATAATGGTATGATATTACACGATCTTATTCCCCTATCCTTTTTTTACCATCGGACATCTAGACGTACAGCAAACGAGCAAGCGGCCACCTAAATTCACCGAAATGGAAAGCGACCGCTGCCCATAAACATCCGCAATTGTAGATGCGTTGCCTACCCTTCATTGACGGAGGAGGAGACTCGCATAAAGAGGACATTTCCCCTTCCTATGCGTCTCCTCCACCGTCAAATCCATTTTTCCTTCCTATCCTTTCGTCTTAAGAAAAGGGTGGAAAGGGATAGGGACTAAAATTAAGCCTCCGGAACCACACTCATCAGACGAAAGGCGGAATTGCTTCCACTTTACGCCTGTCTTCTGTGTGGTCGTGGTATTACATCGGGAGTCCCGGCCGATTCGTGCAAAGAAGTTAAAGCGGGCTCTACCACTGTTAAAATATAGTTGAAGTGCCGCGGATTCGAACGAAGCGATTAGAGACATCGTTTCTCGTGCGCACAGCAAATATAAGCTGCCGGCGTCAGTGTTTCCATCCAGATATAACGTGAGTGTCTTTAAGAAAAGAGTTAATGGGTACTTATTGAATGAGCGCGTATACTTCGACCACATTACCACTTAACTTCAAGTGGGATCGTGGTCAAGCGCTAGATTTTACATCATAAAAAACACACGCTTTGTTGCGCGACATCGTCACACCTTCAAGTAAAGTATGCTAGGTTGAAGCTATGTTTAATCTACGTAATATATGACTTCAGGACACAATTTTAAATATCTAACTGAAGATTTATTATACATATGTATTATGTAATAATAAAATTGTATTACAGACAACACCAACGTATCGTATCGCTTCCGGCAGTAACAACTACGCCGGCTCCTGGGCGCGCGCTGCCGGCTTCGGACTCACCAGAGATGGTGAGGGTTCTACTTTAAAGTTTATATTCCGCAGATTTATTACTGTTCCTTTGTAAGGAATACGCTCACATCATTCCACATGTAATCACACATTCCCAGAACTTGACTGATGTTAAGAACTGATCGACTGGTCGTCGAGTTTCCTTTTCCCCCCGAAGTCTTTACATGCTGTTCTGACGCAAATGGTGGTCATTTGCAGGAGGCAGCATCGGCAACAACCAGGCGCTGTCGCACGCCCGCCTTCAGGTCATCACCAACGACGTATGCCGCCGTACCTTCGGCAACACCATCCAGTCCTCCACGCTCTGCGTCAGCGGCGCTAACCGCATAGCACCATGAGCGGAGGAAGACTCCGCGGCCGGCACCACCGACAACAGGAGAACACTGGTCAGTGTTAAATACATTAAACAATCAGCTGACTTAGCATATACAGCAGACTAGAGGTCGGTTGGCTCAAGGGTTTAAGCACTGGACGTATCTACAGGTCTTGGGTTCGAATCCCTCCGCCATGTACCAATGTGATTTTCGAATTTTCATATATCTCGTACATAATTTACCCGACGTTCTTACGCGGAAGAAAAAAAAATCGTAAATGCAACTGCGTAATATGGCGAAGATAGAAAGAATTCTAGATACGGTGAAGTCACCAACTCGCAGTGGGCACGGGTGATAATGGCCTAGTCACCCTAACTTTGGGTAGGCTCCAAGCCCCTCGGTGGGGACGTGCAGTGAGCTGGTGATGATGATGATGATGATGATGATGATGATGATTTAGCACAACATTCACGATGCGCTTATAGAGATAGACAATAGGCACTCATGCTTTATGTAAATGCCACGACCCCGTGTATGATAGGGATGTGTGATGTTTCTCATACCGTTCTAACGTTCTTGTCTGACAGATCGGTGTGACGTCATTCGGTTCCATCCGCGGCTGTCAACACAACCTGCCCGCGGTTCGCTGCGTCTCCTCCTTCAACCCTGATCGCGGAGCAGTAAAACTGCGTCTCAACTTGTTATTGATGAGTGACGACAGCAATGACTAAATAACGATTCTTGATATACTAATTGTTTTTGATTTACCTTTATGTTGAACAGCCGTTGCTGCGACTTGCACCGCGTGAAATTACAAATATAACCTATTACGTTAGCCCTTTTTTCAACCTATACCAAAAGTATTAAATTTATTAGTAATCTACGAATAAAGAAATCTACGATGCAAGATTCCACATTTCTAAGTTTGGTAGCTTGTAAGCCTGATTGTTAGTGTGAACTTATGTTGTTGTTTCGCGATATATTTAAAATATTAGTCCAATGTTAATAATGTAAATGACCAATTTTATTCTACTTTAAATTCTCCTGATAACAAACGCATTTATTTGGATAAGGATTAATATTGAAACCAATAAAAGAACGCCTTGCACAATAGCGTTGGGTTCTTAATCATTTGTAAACAAAAAAGTGGTTATTGTAAGAAAACCGTTAAAGATGATATATGCTATCGCGGACTTATCTGTAGAACTTGTGTCTAACATTCTTCATACATCATTTTTATATACCTCTAACGTTTTTACCCAGCGTGAAGCCAAGAAAAGTTAAAGTTAGTGAATTTTTAACGCCGGCGTCCAGAAACCACGCTGTTTATTAATAGTTATGAACATAGGATAATTAAAATATAGCTTATGTTACTCACAGATAAATTACCTTCTGAATGGTGTGAAAGAATTTTTAAAAATCGGCCCCCCAAAATCGTTTTTAGTTATTTAAATACATACAAAAAATACAAAAATACAAAAATACAAAAATACACAGTTTTCCTCTTTTAAAAATAATATAGTATCGATAATAGATAATAGATTTATAAGAACAGCTTGTAATGTTATGCGCTTTTTGCATAACGCGACATGCGATTTTCGATTTTCGATTTTCGAGTTTCGAGTTTCGACCTTTCGATAAGCGATATGCGTTATGCGCTATGGGCTATGCACTATGTGCATAACGCGACATGCGATTTTCGATTTTCGATTTTCGAGTTTCGAGTTTCGAGTTTCGACCTTTCGATAAGCGATATGCGTTATACGTTATGGGCTATGCACTATACGCTATGCGCTATGTGCATAACGCGATATGCGAATTTCGGCTTTCGAACTCGAGTTTCGATTTTCGAGTTTTCGATAAGCGATATGCGTTATGCGCTATGGGCTATGCACTATACGCTATGCGTATGTGCATAACGCGACATGGCGATTTTCGCATTTTCGAGTTTCGACCTTCGATAAGCGATATGCGTTATGCGCTATGGGCTATGCCCTATGTGCATAACGCGACATGCGATTTTCGATTTTCGATTTTCGATTTTCGAGTTTCGAGTTTCGACCTTTCGATAAGCGATATGCGTTATGCGCTATGGGCTATGCACTATACGCTATGCGTATTGTGCATAACGCGACATGCGATTTTCGATTTTCGAGTTCGAGTTTCGACCTTCGATAAGGATATGCGTTATGCGCTATGGGCTATGCACTATACGCTATGCGCTATGTGCATAAAC